>CM034146.1:530167071-530302071 GCA_019776745.2 Taxus chinensis | reverse complement strand
TGCGATTGCGAGTGTGTGTACGTGTACGAGAGCACGTACATGTGCGTGTGCGTGTGCATGTGCCTGTGCGTGCACCTGTGCCTGTGCGTGTGAGCTTGTGCGTGTGCGTGTGTGTGTTCGTGTGTGTGTACGTGTGCTTATACGACTGTGTGTGCTTGCGCATGTGCGTGTGCGTCTGAGTGTGCGTGTGCGTGTGCATGTGCGTGTGTGTATTCGTGTGGGTTTGCATGTGCTTGCGCATGTGCGTGTGCATGGGGGTATGTGTGTGCATGTGCGTGAGCATGTGCGTGTGCGTGTGTGTGTGCATGTGCATGTGCATTTGTGCGTGTGCTTGTGTGTGCGTGTGGGTGTGCGTGTGTTCTTGTGTGTGTGTGTGCGAGTGCACGTGCGAGTGCGTGTGCATGTGTGTGTGTTTGTGTGAGCATGCATGTGTGCTATTATGAGTGTGTGTACGTGTGCGAGAGCACGTACATGTGCGTGTGCATGTGCATGTGCCTGTGCATACGCCTGTGCCTGTGCGTGTGAGCGTGTGCGTGTGCGTGTGTGCTTGTGTGTGTGTGTGCGTGTGCGAGTGCGTGTGCGTATGCGTGTGCGTGTGTGTGCGTGTGTGTGTGTGCATGTGTGTGTGCGTGTGCTTGTGTGTTTTCTTGCATGTGTGTGTGCGAGTGCGCCTGTGTGTGTGCGTGTGCATGTGGGTGTGCGTGTATTTGTGTGTGTTTTTTATGTGTGTGAGTCCGCGTGCGCGTGCGAGAGTGTGTGTGTGTGTGTGCTTGAGTACGTGTGTGCATGTGGATGAGTGTGTGCGTGTGCGTGTGTCCATACTTGCGCGTGTGAGTGTGCGTGTGTGTAACCGTGTGCGTCAGCCTGTGTGCGTGCGTGTGAGTGTGCATGTGTGTGAGCGCGTTTGCGTGTGTGTGCATGTGTGCGTTTGTGTGCGTGTGTGCGTGTGCGTGTGCATGGTCGAGGGCATGTGCGTGCGCACGGGCATGGGCGTGGGCGTGTGCGTGTGCATGTGCGTGTGTGCTTGCCTGCGCGTGTGCGTGCACGAATGTGTGTGATTTCATGTGTGTATGCGTGTGCATGTTCGTGTGCATGCATCTTTTTTTCTGCACGTGTGCGTCACTGTGTGTGCATGTGCGTGTGCGTGTGATTTCGTGTGCGTATGCGTGTGCGTGTTCGTGTGCATGCATCTTTTTTTCTGCACATGTGCGTCACTGTGTGTGTGTGTGTGTGTGTGTGTGTTTCTATGTGCGTGTGCTTGTGCGTGTGCGTGTGCGTCCTTGCGTGTGTGTGTGCATGCTTGTGTTTGGGTGTGTGTGTCTGTGTCTGTGTGTGCGTGTGTGCGTGTGCATGTGTATTTGCGTTTGTGCATATGCTTGCGTGTGCGTGTGGGTGTGGGTGTGTTCGTGTGTGTGTGTGTGTGTGTGTGTGTGTGAGTGCGTGTGCATGTGTGTGTGTGTTTGTGTGTGCGTGCATGCGTGCGATTGCGAGTGTGTGTACGTGTGTGAGAGCGCGTACATGTGCGTGTGCGTGTGCATGTGCCTGTGCATACGCCTGTGCTTGTGTGTGTGAGCGTGTGCGTGTGTGTGTACGAGTGCGTTTGTGTAGTGCCCACTTCCCTTTGACACTGTTTAGATAATGATCCTGACTCTATTGATCATATTTTGGATATTATTATATTTTGATGTAACAGGATGTGTATATACTAGCTCATGGATTATTATGGACACTAATATGTTTTGATTAGCATGATGGTTAGATATTAGACTATGGATTAATTTGATCTAGATTCAGTTATTGTGCTTGAGGATCATTGAGACATTTTTATTATTATGTGGATAATGATATATTAGTTGACATGGACAGGTTATTGATGTTAATTTTAGACATGTGACATTGATTATTATGAATAGCTCTAGTATAGAAATATATTGGATGATGATATAGTTACAAATTGAATTTTAATGATAAATATTGAATCCTTGATATTGTTCTGATTTAAAATTAATAATTTTATGTTGCTTATATCATTTGGATGTTCTGATGTGGCCACAAGGCCAAAGGAGGTATTTTGCATTTTATAGGTTAAAATCACAACAATGTTGGGGGACTGGAGACTAACCATATTGGAATTCAGTGTGAAATCAACTTATTTTATTACATTTTGACATGATTTATTGTAAGTATTGATTGCACTTATCTTACAAATTTGAAATGCATTCCTTTTGGGGTATGGGCTACATTGTGTATGTAAGTAAATTTGTCAATTTTCTTTAATGGTGATTTGTTTTTGATGTGGATTGCACTCTTGGGGAAGGAAGAAAAATGATGTGGCATCCCACTTGGAATCCACATCATCCTCTTCCACCCTCTCCTTTAAAATTTGAATTCCTCCTCATTTTGAGGTTGTTGAAGGTTGGAAATTTCATTCTTGGGTCAAATTTCTCTTGCATTTTGGAGCTTGCTTGGTGGAAGAAGAGGATTTGCTTGTGCATACATTTACCTTGTTGATTTGAGACTGAGTTTTGATGTAATAAAGACTGCTGTTTTGGAAGCAAGTCTCCTTCATGGAGAGGTAGGATCTCACTTTTTAAAATTGTTGTTGTTCCCTCTTTTAGCATGAAATTTGAATGTATTTGTGTTTGCAATTCTTAGAGGGATGGGTAGAATGCTTAGGGCATGGTGTGAAGAGAAGACTATGAGGTTTATCAGAGGAGGAATAAGGGATTTACCATTGACACTTGTCTTATGAAGGGAGTGTTGTTGGGATCCACCTAGGGAAAAGAATATGCTTGCATTTCTTACTTTGGGGAGGTATAAGGGATAAATTTGGAGGAGGGATAAGGAGGGGTTGAGGAGGGATAAGGTTTATGGGATGGTTATGTTTTGGCAGTTTGTTTTAGGTGGATGCCCAATTTCAACATGGGAGGCATAAGGAGACCTCCATAGTTCTTTCTCTTGCTTGGCTTGCTTTCTTGGAGAAGGAGCCTTTGTTTTGATTGGAATTGTTGTTGTAGTTGAGAACTACATCTTTTTGTTTGTGCATTTCCTTGTGCATGTGAATGAATTTTATATGTGAAAGAAGCTATGTTGCCATGTGTTGTTTTATCATGTTCCATTCCATTATGGTTGGGGCTCAGTGGCCAATGTGGAAAGATGGCTTCTATTTTACCATTGGGTATCTTGGTTGGGTGGAGAGTGTTGCCTTTCCCCCTTCCTTGTTGTGATTCAAGTTGCAAGAATGAAGAAATCAGCAAGCTGCTGTTTGGAGAAAGAAGAATACAGTTTGACAGTTATCTCTTTGAGCAAACTTTTGTAATCCCTTCCCACTTCACGTGGATGAGTTGTATAATTTTGTAATGTGAAACCATTGTATGGTAAATGGAAGTCTGAAATTTAATTGAAATGTAAAGATGAAACATTCTATTCTCTGTATTGGAAAAGACTGTCATACAGTTGTATATTTAACATTGAAATTCAAATGTAGAAATGAATTGCATCTTTCTGCTTAGTTTGAAAAGAAAATGGAAAGAACATTTCATACTTGTATTTGAAATTTGAAATCAGATCAAATTGGAAAAGAGATCAGTTGTAATGTTATTTGATTTTCAATAGAAGTATGGCATTGGTTCTTGTAAAATTGTATTGCTGTCAAAGGATAAATTTCCATGTTGAAAAGAATAAGAATCTCTGTTTTTTTTTTTTTATGTTGAGAAGATGCATATGAAATGAAATTAAATGTTATTCTTTCTTGAAAAATTTGTATATCAAAACTGGAAACTCAGAGATGCTTTTAGTTTGAATTACATGGATGTTTGATAAGAAACTACATTGGATTAAGTTTAAGAATCATTGCTGTTTGAATTAAAAAAAAAAAAGAGACAAACCAAATTTAACGCAACAACTTGCTGTTTTAAAGTTAAATCTGGTAATGTACATTTAAAAAAAAAAAAAAAAAAACAGTTCACTTTTATACTTCCCAATCAATTTAAAAATTCTATGAATTAACATGCTGAGACTATTCTGAACCTAGCTTGACAAGGAAAATTTGAGAAAACAATTCAATCAATCCAATTTTGAATAAATCCCCTTTCTAAGTCGTTTTCTGTTCCTTGTTGGATAAAAACACAACTTCAATAAATTGATCAAATTAACACCTTTTAAACATTGTAATTCTTCCCTAAGTTGATCCTCCATGTCTGTTTGACATGTTGAGTGAAGGAAGAGTCCAAATTTTATAAAATTTGCAAGTTTAAAACTACCAGTTTGTAACTTAAAATTCTGCAGATCGATTTCTTAAAATTGACCTTTGAAACTTTACCAAATTCTAAAATTGATGATTGTTGTGCAAAGAGGACTCCGAGAGCTTTCCGGAAAGTCCTCGTTTGCCTAAAATGGAGCTTCCTATCAAAAGTTATGGCAATTTGAAGTTTTACTTCAAAATGGCCATCCCAAACCAAAAATGAAATAATTCAACCTTAGAAAAATTTAAATTTTGAACTTTGGAAAAAAAATTTCCTAAAAATTTCCGCGGCCCTGCCAACTTCTCCTCCTATCAAAATTCGCCATGTGGCACCTTGGAGGTGCGGATCCTTAATAAAAACTTAACCATTTATTTTTTTATTTTCACTTTTATCCCCGCATCCCCTCGGCCCCTCACCAATCACGTGTTGACACATGGCAGGGAGGAATGAAGATTTAGAATTGAAAACTTAACTTTTTACACTTTTGGAAAGATTTCACTTTTTCTTCCGCCGGCCCTCAGCCAATCACAAAGTGCCACATGGCCATTTGAGCAAGTGCAGAGGCATGGAGGAAAATTTTCCTTTGGAAAATTGAGACTTTGGTTTTGGGAAAAATTTCAAATTTTTCCCCATGACCCACTCACCCGCATCAATCACGTGATGACACATGGCATTTGGGAAAATTTTCCCAGTTTTCTCCCTAACCCCGCAGACCTCAAAGGGAAAATTTTTCCCTAAAACTCTTCCTGGCCATAACTTGAGTTTTACAAGGAGTTAGGAGGACTTCTTTATATGGTTGGAAAGGTGAGGAAATTTCCTATCCAATGAGTCTAGTTTAGAAAAGTTTTGATAACTCTAAGTGTGTAAGAAATCTAGTTGAAGTTCAAGGCTTGATAGAGAGCATACCTGGCGATAAATTTCTCCCTGAACCTTAATAAAACTTGTAACCTCCAAATTGGAACCTAGTAAACTTGTTATAAGATAAAAATGGAAATCTTGTGTTTGGTTAATCAGAATTTTTTCGGGAACCTATTTAGTTTCAAACTAGTGTCTTGCAACTTGGTTATAGACTCTTCCTATAAAAAAAAATTATTCCATAATCTTCCTATTTTGTTTCTTGGTCTCAAGTGGTAGTTGAAGCAGGCATCACATTTTGGTATCGGAGCAGTGGTTCAAAAGCTTGGACCATTGGGCACACTAGAAACATTGAGACTTGAAACCTAAAACTAGTAAATTGATAATCTAGAAAACAAAACTAATTGAAAATTGAACATGTTAGTAAACTTAGAAAACTGAAGAAAAGTCAAGGGAATGAACTAACTACCACTCTGGTCTATGCAGGGAGATCAGATGGAGCAGGAGGAATGTTCACAGAGGCTCAAAGTCACCACCACCACCACCTCCACCACCGTCACCACCACCACCAAACCAGGGTTTAACAGCTATCCTACCATAGATTTTACAGACCCTCCAGGATGTTAATGTTGCCTTACGCGGAGGATCAGTAGGAGGGCACTCAGGTAGATAGAACAGAGATACTTCCATTGAGGGACATGCACCTCCTCCACACGGTGAGGAAGATGGAGGAGAGAATTTTCATGCAAAGTCAGTCATAGCAGATTCACCACCTAGAGGGCAGGGTGACAGAGTTCTGGAGCATAGAGATAGGTCTCGGAGCCCTAGGCTTAGGGATGAGCTTATAGAGAGGCCCAGAGGACGTCAGACCACAGTTACAGATCACATCAGGGAAATCCTTAAGCTTAGGCCATCACATTATTCAGGTGACATAGGAGGATTTCAAGCAGAGGCCTGGCTGGTTAGCTTGAGCGGTTGCTTCAAGTTTTGTCCTTGTTCTAGCAACATGAAAGCTCATGTTGCGATCCATCTACTGCAGAATGGAGCTGGAGTATGGTGGAGAACAGAGGAGTAGAAGCTCCACATAGACTCAGAGATAGTCACTTGGGAGCTGTTTGAGGAGAGATTCAGGAGTAGATACTTACCACGAAGATTCATACTACAGAGGATCGATGAGTTCCATGACCTTCGAAAGGCTTCCCTTATAGTGGCCGAGTATGAGAGTAGGTTCCTGGACCTACTTCAGTACGTTGATTACATGCAAGATGAGCAGGTGCGGATCCACAGGTTCATCTGGGGCCTTAATATAGACATTGGAGGTGTTGTTCAGATCTACTGCTCACAGAAATTAGCAGAGGCCGTTGAGAAGGCCTACATTGCAGAGGAGACTCAGGGTAAAACCTATCAGGCTAGAGACCGAGTCAGGAGCCGTATTCAACAGTTACAAGATAGCAGATCAAGGGGGTCAGCTCCTCCTCCTCGTGGTGGTCAGCATTCTTCACAGTCATCTTTCAAACCATAGCAGCAGCAGCAGTCCCGCCCACCTTTTAGGCCTCCTCAGAGAGTTGATGCACAGAGATGTCGGAGCATGGGGCCTCCTAGGGGTCCCACCAGGACACAGGGTGGAGCTAGAGCCTAGTCAGCAGGAGCTTGACCACAGAGGCCACAAAAGACTATGGCTGGATCATCAGGGTCCACAGCACCTACCTCTAGGGAACCTTCTGGTGGTGTTGTAGTTTGGAGAGCTTCAGGGGGTTGCTTCAGGTGTGGAGTAGCGGGACACTTTTGGAGAGATTGCCCCCAGAACCCTAATAAGGGTAAGGCACCCATCTCAGAGGCTACAGTCGGAGACATGGGGCGAAGTCACAGGATCTACGCAGCGGTTGAGAACTGCCAAACCGAGCACCAGAGTATGGTCATTGAGACTACAGGTAGCATTGGAGGTGTTCCTACTTCTATATTATTTGATTCTGGTTCTTCTGATTCATTTATTGCACCATCCTTAGTAGAGCAATGCAGGCTGGTGGCTGTTAGATAGGGTCATAGTTGGGATGTCGAGATGGCTTCGGGAGCCAAGGTCTTGGTAGACTCCTTAGCAAAGGAGTGTGTTGTTAACTTGGGACCTTTCACCACCACTTCAGATCTCCGAGTACTTCCTTTGGGCTCGTACGGAGTCATTTTAGGCATGGATTGGTTTTCTGCACATAGGGCTAGGATGGATTGCTATCATAAGACTATATCTTGTGTAGACGATCTTGGAGTTGAGTCGGTGATTTCTGGGGTCAGGAGACCTATTTCTATTCGCACTATCTTTGCTATGCACCTCAAGCGGTGTGTGTGACGAGGTTTTCAGATGTATGCAGTCATAGTCAATGACTAGACAGAGGATGGGTCTAGTGGGCCATCGCTAGATGACCATCCCATTTTGAGAGAGTATGTGAACATCCCCATTTTAAGATACCAGAACAAGGGAAATTTTTTTTTTTTTTTTGATAACGTTCTCTGTTTCGAATTATAAAATTCAAACACACGTTCTAGTTTTAATAATTGTTCTCTGCCCAAACAATGCAGTTTGGGTCACACAATTTCTTTTTAAAACTAATGTTCCCTGTTCACATATTTACAATATGGAACACACATTCAATGCCATTCAATCTTATAACAGATTCTATATGCTGCTGTAAATGACTCAAGGAACTGCCGATCTTCCATTTTCATGGCTCGGAGTTTCATCGATCCTTCATTTCATGACTCGGTAACAACCGATCCTTCATGTTCGTTTATGCATAGCATATTATATATACCTGTTCTCGTTTCCAGTTATCGAAGTGATTCATTTAAGAAGCCTATCTAAATATCTGTTACTGATATTCATTTGACATCCTGCATATTAAATTAAGTGATAAGGAAAACACAACCAGCACTTGCGATACTTTGGCCAAAGATTTTCACATGCTTTGCATGATCATATTCTTGGATGTGATACACATCAATGGAATACGTCCTTCACTTCACTTCACCTGTTATCTAGAATGGTCTTTCCTGGTTCCTACCAGTCCTCTTCGTTTAAGGTCAGATTTAAACTTCCAATTTCCAACTAGTAATATAAACGAATATAGGAAGGCACTCCTGGTAACTAAAGATATGCAGACATACGGTGTCGTTTCCCCACGACCCCGTGTGTCTAGTTATCTTTAGTATTCCGGAGTCACTCCGTATACCTGATCATACTCCTATCCCCTGCCAAGAGTTACACATTCAGCCTATGTATTCTTGATGTTTTAATTCGGGAGGGCATTGCAATATGTCAGCTACAACATTGTGTCGTCATGAAGACCCCGTCTTCATGGAGACACCTTGCTGTAGTTTGCGTATGCCAATGTCCTACAGAATCCTCCCATCGAGAATACACATACTGCTCAAGTGATTTGGATACGATTTGATAATTAAGAATCAACTTTCAGCATCCATGTTGATCCCTTGATCCTTGTTTCCGTTACAGTTGTATATAACTAAGAGGGACTAAATCCATCCATTAGCTTCCTATACATCTTCTCCGTCGTGTCGAAGGGCTGCATTTCCCTACTTGGTTCTCTTCTTAATCATTGGATTAAGCAGTCCGTACCGACGGACGTGATAAGTTTAACGTATTAAACTTAGCCAAGATTTTTCCAACTGTAACTAAATTCAGAATTCTAACTTATTAGACGTCATTTAAATGAGGTCTAATTCCCAAGAAATGTATTCATTTGTTCTCCTTAACGTTACATAGTTAAGGTCCATTAGTTATGGATATACTTGTCCTATATCCTTTATTATGAATTTAGCATACGAGATCATTAATGGAGTTCGAAAGCGAAATTCGATTAATCTGAAGTTAATTGATATTCCTTAGCTCCTAAGCTAATCCTGAATACCTGTTGGTTATGGAATCATATTCTTCCTAATCCTTTTTAATGTCAATTAAAAATTCATCTTTATCCAAGTATGAACTAATTGCATATTTCAACTTAAAAGTTGCATTTAGGTAAGAATAGATATCAGTTCCCATTTAGCATCCATCCAAGGAAAATTCAACAAATCCAAATCAAGAAATAACATTATATTTCCAATTTAGTCAACAATATCAAACTGATATAATTATTAAAATATCACACTTGTAATTGTATTCATCATTTCATGTCATAATCCATACATTTGCCAATCCAACTAAATGGGCATGGTTTACATAAAACATCAATACAACTCATAGATAGAAGAATATACTTTCTTCTTTTCACAATTCCTCGAAGAGGAATAAAGGCAATAATTACAATTCATCTTCAACTAATCAAGAAGCATCAGAAAACAGCCATGTCTTCATTCTAATAAAATTCCATCTGCAAAATGATTTACACAGGTCAGTTCAATGAACTGAGCATATTAAGCACTTATCATTAAAATGAGGTGCTTCAACTAACTGTCTCAATAAAAGAACCCTGCTTTTATGAAACGACAGTAAGACATCAATCACGAAATAGGCACAAAAGAAAGATCAGCATAACAACTGAACTATCAAAATATCATCACAATCAGCCAAAGAACTGCTATCTCGTTTCCACATAACCGTTACAAGTCTTAATTCACAATATTTGTAAAGTTAAGAATACAAGTAGCTTACTGCTGATATAACATACTGTTATCTTTTCCATGCCTTTCATTAATAATAAATGCAAAGGATGAAACTAAATAAAATGTAAACCCATTACCTTCCTTTCAGTTCGTGCATCATATTAGATTCCAAGCAATCAAGCACAGACAAGAAAGTGAACAGCAATGCAAATAGTTGCTCCTATCTAAGCACTACAAAATTCATTATTAACGAATTACAGATTTCCAACTGAATGAATGAAGAAAAGATCATTTTTCCAAGTCATTCATCCATATCCCTATTTCTTTCCACATGACTGTCCTAAAAATGGAATCCAAACGAGACACAAATCAAGATAACAATTCAGAGTGAAACTTACAAAATCCATTCGGAATTCACTTTCAGGCAGTAAGAGTAATTTCATTCATAATCAGCTTTAAAAGAAAACAAGGAAGAATTCATCGTCCTTATTCATACTTCATTTAAATCAAGCTCATATGCAGTTATATAGTCATACATTCAATTATTCGTATGATTTCTTAAGTCTAAGAACGCATTCCATTCAAAACAAAATTTTGTTCAATGTTGTTACCTACAGCAAGACAAATCATAATGCTATTTCGAGAATTTAAACAACCAAAAGAGAAGAATTCGTTTCTTTAACTAATCAAATAAGAAACAATCGTTTTCTTCAACTTAACAAGAATTATTCGTGTCGATTTCATTTTTCCTTGAACGACAGTGCAAAGATCAGAAGACCACATGAAGACATTCAAATTTTCCATTAGTACAAAAAAATAACAGCACTCAGAAACTATCTAAATACAACTACAATTCTTTTTGTCAGAATGAACTTAAGACGTTCATCAAAACCAGATTACTGTTTCATTTGGATTAAAACAACAAAAGAAGAAGAATTTGTTTCCCTATAATTTCCGTAAGAGACAGTCAACTTCTTCAAGGAAATTAAAAAAAAGAACATCTCGTGTTTACCTTACCAGGACAATCCAAGTCGTAATGACAGTTAAACAATCGTTCATAATGAACAGCAACTCTCGTAAACTGAACCGTTTAAATTTAATATAACATAAACAACGAGTACCCCAAGCAATTTCTTCTTTGCACAACAATCCAACTAAAAATGCATTTCCACAAGGCCAGCCCGAACAAAAAGGTCGAACAGCAACAATGAAACGCAACAATCATCTACTCTCTCAGCAAGAGAAACAATATAATTCATTATAATTTCCGATGGAAAAACTATCTCTTTTCCAACTGCCACGAATACTCATTCGTATTCGTCAATTCACATAAAAGAAGAAACACAGCATAATTGTATTACTAGCATAACCATCTAATCGAGTTCACAATACTCAGATAAAACTCTAATGCCAATTCCTTTAAAATACAGAAATGCTATTTCCTTCTAATTCTAAAACAGCAGAAGGAAGAGAAAAGTTTTATTTCTTTTAAGCAAGAAAAGGGAAGAAACAGTAAAACGTGTTATCATTTCTTTCTTCAAAGCCAATTCGTATGCTCATACAAAACCCAAATTCCATTTTCATCAAAATCCAAAACAGCAGAAGGAAAAAGAATCCTATTTCCTTTAAAATTTTTAGTAAAGAATACGACTTCAAACAACTCGCACAGTCCATGGATATTTCATTACATAAGGTCATTTAAAAAGAATTATCCAGTTCGAATTATTGTTAACAACCCTCTCAAAATTAATTTACTCTCAGCTGAGTATTCAAAACCATAATTTCTTATAGTTTCAGTAAGGAACATCCTCAATACTGTCAACAAACCAACACAATACGACTGTATTACAATTCCTTTAAGCATGCAAAGACAGTTCCAAACACAACAGCAAGAAAACGGTTACACAGTAAGGAGAACAACTCATACGGTCTGTTCCGATTTCATACAACATGAATAGAGAAGGAAACACCTATTTCAAATCCTCCAAACCGTCAACAACCAGTACAACAACTCATATTCCAACTCGATTCGTGCAAAGAAAAATCGAAGCCTAGCAACCAGAAGTGATTCTACTTAACGTTTCCAAGAAAAGAAACGCAAGAATCAATGAAATCCAAATCAAATCGACTCAACAATAATCACATAATCCCAACCCAAGAGCAGGGTTGTTTTAATGAGGACACTTAGACAAAGAAAAAATTTTTAAAGAGAAGGGCTCAACATGGCTGTGATCTCTTATCCAGAACTCGAAGAAAGCTTCGTTTGCCAAATTATTTCCTTCCACAGTGACAGCAAAAAATTCCCAACACTCCTTTCTTCTTCAGGCATAGCAACAGCCTCAAAATCTCCAAGAACAGTGACAAATCCCAAGAGCTGGTTCGACTGAACCAGACCAGAAAAACCAAATGCAGAGCAACTTTGCAAAAGCCTGAATCGACCAAAATGAAAATCAAAATTCCCTCATACAATTTCCAAGGTGAGCTGGTTGCGAGGACCAAGGATAATTAATGCATTAAAGGCTCTGCCTTTTCCCAACTTCCCACGCCACTGCCAACTTGAGTTGGCGAACTCAAATTTTCAAATTCCACAAGCAAAAACCAAATTTAGCTCCATCTCTAAACAGATACCTCCGTTTCTTATATGCCCCGCCAAAACTGGCGCTGTCCACGTATGGACTTTCCATTAAATGCTAATGAATACTCCCCTCCATCCTTATCCTCTCCCTCCAAGGGTCTACATTCCCCTTTAGATTAGGATTAGTTTAGGTTGCCCATTAGTGTTCAACCTAGGTCATAGTTTAACCTTAGGTTATTAGGACTTAGGTTTATTTTCCCCCCTTTTTTTTTGTAATTTAAAAATCCACTTAGGATAGTAGTTTAGGATGCATGTTAGGACTTAGGATTAGCTTAGGATTTTAATTCCTACTAACCACTAACACCAAAACAACCTCCATCCAGTCTTCCAACTGACATTCACGTTAATGTTGTGCAAGACGTTCCGTCCTTTGGATCACATGCCAAGGCCACCCGTGTCCAGGCATTTATTGCCTCACGAGGTCCCAAGTTCGACAGTACAGGGTTCAAGAATTGAACCCCTGTCATTGGCATTTACGTGCTAGCTGCTCATACCTGCAACCAAGCGCTGCACGTTCATATCAACCTCTGGTTCGGTTCAAGAGTAAATCGACACAGAAATCACAAGAAGACCTCAGCATACTTTGGATCAATGAAATTGATTCAAGGTGTGCTGTCAATCAGCAACGAGAGTTTAGCAAGTATACGACAATTTGTCGTCACATCAGTAAACACGCAAGTATAATAACTGTAGTCCTATGCAATAAATTATAATATGCAAGAATCCCAGTTTGCAACATGTCTCTTTAAGATCAGAACATATCTTAACATGTTTGCCTTTATTCCAGAAGTTATAACAGTATGAAAAACATTCACCAAGATAACTTACAAAATCAGAGTGTTACATTCTTCCCTCCTTAAAGAATCAACTTCCCGATGATCAGATTAAACAAATCAAGTTCCTAGGACAAAGTTCAGTTATTGTCCTTTCATTCATAAGTTCATACCGAAAACAGATTCACTCTTAAAAAGAACGTTTTAAGACAACTGTACAATAGACTAATAATTGTCTAAATTTGGTAGAATTATCAGTTCCTTGAATTTCAAATTCAATTAAACAGGTGTGGAAAAGTAGATCTCATTTCTTCGAGATTTTCCCAAGTTGCACTTTCTTCACTGAACTGGTCCCACTGGACCTTACATTGGTTCACTTCGCGATTTCTCAAGTACAACTGGTGAGTTCCCAGCACTCGAATGGGCTTAACGACGATTATTCCTGGGTCTTGGACCTGCAAGGAATTCCAATTTAGCACATGTGATATATCTGTCACGTATTTCTTAAGAAAATAAATATGAAAAACATCATGCATTTGAGACAAAGCAGGAGGTAATGCTAGATGATAAGCTACAGGGTTGATTATTTCAACAATTTCAACCCACGTAAAGTGGCGACAACTTGGCAGCCTTGCCAAAAGTTATTGAGCTCTTTTTCAGCTTCACGCGAAGAAAGACCTTCTCTCCCAGTTTATAATGCCTGTCAACCTGCTTCAAGTCTGCATAGCTCTTTTGCCTATTGGTAGCCTCCTTTATATGTTCCCGAATCATTTTAATTTGCTGTTCCATTTCCATAAGGATTTCTGGCCCAATTACCTCTATGTCCTCAACGCTGTCCTAGCTGACAGGGGTTCTACATTTTCATCCATACAATGCTTCAAAGGGTGCCATTTTTAAAGAGGCATGATAGGTGTTATTGTAAGCAAATTCTACCAGCGGAAGGTATTCCTCCCATTTATACTGCTGGTCCATGTAATACATCCTTAACATGTCCTCTAAAACCTGATTAACTCTCTCAGTCTGTCCATCCGTTTCCGGATGATATGCAGAACTGAAGTTCAATTTAGTCCCCAAGGCCGCATTAAGCGTTTGCCAAAACCTTGATGTCATCCTCGGATCTCTGTCCGATATGATTAATTCCGGTATTCCATGCAATCTGAAGATTTCATGTACAAATCTTCTTGCTAGCACAGGTGCATCGTCCTTCAAATTACCAGCAATGAAGTGTGCCACTTTGGTCAATTTGTCGACTACAACTAGGATAATGTCATGCTTATTTCTTGACATAGGAAATCCTTGAACGAAATCCATCGTTATCACTTGCCATTTATACTGCGGAATACTGTGGGGATACAATAATCCAGCGGGGTGCATATGTTCCACCTTAACACGCTGACATTCCAAGCAGTGTGTTACAAACTCTGCCACATCCTTTTTCATTCCCTTCCAGAAATATTGCTGCTTAAGATCAGCGAGCATTTTTGTAATGCCAGGGTGTCCAGAAAAAGGTGAATTATGGAATTCAGTTAACAATTTTCCTCTTAAGTCATTTGCCAAGGGTATATACACCCTTTTTTCGAACCTTAGAATTCCTTCATTATCAAAACGGAATCCCTTATACCTGACATCCCTCGGGTCTGCAGCAAGTGCTGATTTGACTTGCTGGAAATAAGGATCTGATTCCAAGGCATCTTTCACCTCATCCTTAAACTGAGTTCTTAACGTTATAAGAGTAGAGATATGCTTCCTTCGACTCAGAGCATCTGCTACTCTATTTTCCTTGCCCTTAATGTACCTTATATCGAAATCATACTGAGACAGAAATTCTAACCATCTTCGCTGCCTTGCATTCAGATTTGGCTGAGTAAAAATATACTTCAGTCCTAGATGGTCTGTTTTTAACTTGAAGGGCTTGCCTAAAAGGTAATGCCTCCACATTTGAAGTGCATGAACAATGGCAGCGAGCTCAAGATCATGTGGAGCATAGTTCTGTTCATGTAACTTAAGCTTTCTGCTTTCATAAGCGATGACATGGTTATTCTGTAATAGAATACCTCCAAGGCCTTCTCCTGAGGCGTCCGTTACAACCATAAAATCTCCATTTGGATCAGGTACAGTCAAAATAGGTGCTGTAGTTAACTGTTCCTTTAAATTCTTAAAGGCAGATTCACATTTTTCTGTCCAGACAAATTTCTTTTCTTTCTTTTGCAGTGAAGTGATTGGGGCAGCAATTTTTGAAAAGTCCTTAACAAACTTTTGGTAATATCCTGCCAAGCCCATGAAGCTCCTCACTTCGTGCACGTTCTTAGGCGTAGGCCACTCAATTATAGTTGTTATCTTTGAAGGGTCAACAGCTATCCCGTTTTTGCTTATAACATGTCCCAAATAATGCACCTTTGCATCATAAAAGGAACATTTGGACAGTTTTCCATACAACTTCCTCTTTCTTAAGATTTCCAGCACTATCCTGAGATGTTCTTGGTGCTCTTCAACATTTTTAGAGTATATAAGAGTGTCGTCTAAGAATACAAGCACAAACTTGTCTAATTATTCTTGAAAAATATTGTTCATTAGATTCATGAAGGCCGCAGGTGCATTAGTCAGCCCAAAAGGTAACACCGTGAACTCATAATGTCCGTACCTCATTCTAAAAGTTGTTTTATGAATATCTTCTTCTTTTATTCTCAGCTGATGATACCCTGACCGAAGATCTATTTTCAAATAAACTGATGCTCCTCGCATCTGATCGAACAGATCATCAATCCTAGGAAGTGGGTATCGATTTTTAATAGTTGCTTTGTTCAGCATTCTGTAATCAATGCACATCCTCAGTGTGCCATCCTTTTTCTTTACAAAAATTACCAGTGCTCCCCAAGGTGAGACGCTCGATCTTATCAGCCCCTTAGTCAGAATTTCTTGTAACTGAGCCTTCAGCTCTACCAACTCAATGGTAATCATTCTATAAGGTGCCTTAGATATGGGTTCCGTTCCTAGTTTGATTTCTATAGCGAAGTCAAACTCACGTTTAGGCAGAAGACCTGGCAATTCCTCCGGAAACACATCACGGAAATCCCTCAGCAATGGATATCTTTCCATGAAATCATTATCTTCTTCTGCATTTTCTGTCACTTTTACTGCATACAAAGTGCAGCCTCTATTTTTAGCCCTTTTTAGTTGCATAGCCGTCAGTTTTCTGACTGTAACTTCCCGTTTTACACCTTGAATGACTGCTGCTTTCTGCAGGTCATCAAAGCAACAAATTTGTTTTTCGTAACAGTCAACCTTTGCCTTATGTTCAACCAACCAGATAATTCGAATAATGATGTCATATGATCCTAGAGGAGTGACATACAAGTCAACTTCGGTGGAGAAACTAGGCAGATCAAGAATTGCCCCAAAAAGGCACATTTCGACTGTATGGACAACATTATTCCCATAATGCATTGTCCATGTTTTATCCATTCTTGCAGCCTTTCTTTTTAATTTCATAGCAATTTTAGCAGAAATAAAACATTCTGTAGCTCCAGTATCAAAAAGTATAACTACAGGTGTACCAAATAACTTATCCGTAACTTCTATGGGCGTCACTTGCTTTTCAACTTTTCTGTTAGCCACTGCAGCGTGTATCCTATGCTGCTGTATGCGATCATCCTTCTTCAGAGGACAGTGATTCGCATAGTGGTCCTTTCCACAGTTGAAGCATCCTCCAACTGGCCCTTTTCTAGGCTCAAATTTGTTACCAGCCTTGAAGTTATCATTCTAGCTTCCATAGGACTTCTGTCCAATGCCATTAACTTTTGTGAAGCTGTTTCGCACATTATTTACAGGTCTGTTCATCACAGGTTTCTTGTTGTTATCTACAACAATTTTATTTTTCACACCAAACCTTTTCCAAGGTCCCCTTTTTGGTGCAAGAGACGAAGAAGGATAGGGAATCTTCTTCCTTATCTCTTCCTTGTGAGTAGATATTGCCCTCAATTTCTGTTCCTGTCTGATTTCCTTTTCGA
This sequence comes from Taxus chinensis, assembly GCA_019776745.2. Taxonomy (NCBI): domain Eukaryota; kingdom Viridiplantae; phylum Streptophyta; class Pinopsida; order Cupressales; family Taxaceae; genus Taxus; species Taxus chinensis. The sequence goes on along the minus strand of CM034146.1, from coordinate 530,284,946 downwards.
CAACTCCATCCATGGTGGTTGGGCCATGGACATCCACTTCGCCCCCAATGATGGGATTCAATCCCATTATGAATTTCCGTATTCTGAACTTCTCATCAGCTTGGTACTGCGGCACATACTTAAGGAGTTTAGTAAACCCTTCCCAGTATTCCATCACTGACAGCCTTCCTTGCGACCAGTTCTGAAATTCAGTCATTTTCCTATCAAAATAGAGTTGAGGCAGCCATCGTTGCCTAAAATAACCCTTAAATTGATCCCAAGTTATGTCTGATTCAACAATATTCAGCTCAACCTTACGGTTGTCCCACCATGATGATGCTTCATGAGAAATCTGATATGCTCCCCATATCACTTTAGTCTCTTCAGAGAAGTTTCTTATTGCAAAGTATTTCTCCATTTCACTGAGCCAGTTCTCAGCTCCGTCTCCAAGAGTTGTTCCATCAAACTTTAGAGGACTTATTCTCTTTATATCATTTGTAAGTTCAGCTGCTACTCTTTCCCTTTTATTTTCAGGGGGATTAGGAGCAATTACATTATTATCATCAACACCCGGATTCCCTCCGTTGATGTTGTCCACAGGAGGCAGCTGATCATTTATTTCAGCTTCATTCTCCTCCTCTTCATTTCCCATTGACTATTGTTCCAGAACAGTCAAACAATCCCTCGAATCAAGTAGGGCAGCAAGGATTTCATCTAGCTTTTGGGCAGTCGCTGCTTCTCCACCCTGTAACGGGTTATTCGCAGCATTCCCTCTTGTCCTGACCATTTTCTGTTCATTAAGAAAATGTAAACTTTATTAATATCGTGGACTCATTAGGTCCAAGAGCTGCAACCTTCAGCTCTGATACCAAGATGTAACATCCCCATTTTAAGATACCAGAACAAGGGAAATTTTTTATTTTTTATTTATTTTTTGATAACGTTCTCTGTTTCGAATTATAAAATTCAAACACACGTTCTAGTTTTAATAATTGTTCTCTGCCCAAACAACGCAGTTTGGGTCACACAATTTATTTTTAAAACTAATGTTCCCTGTTCACATATTTACAATATGGAACACACATTCAATGCCATTCAATCTTATAACAAATTCTATATGCTGCTATAAATGACTCGAGGAACTGCCGATCTTCCATTTTCATGGCTCGTAGTTTCATCGATCCTTCATTTCATGACTCGGCAACAACCGATCCTTCATGTTCGTTTATGCATAGTATATTATATATACCTATTCTCATAACCGTTTCCGGTTATCGAAGTGATCCATTTAAGAAGCCTATCTTAATATCTGTTACTGATATTCATCTGACATCCTGCATCTTAAATTAAGTGATAAGGACAACGCAACCAGCACTTGCGATACTTTGGCCAAATATTTTCACATGCTTTGCATGATCATATTCCTGGATGTGATACACATCAACGGAATACGTCCTTCACTTCACTTCACCTGTTATCTAGAATGGTCTTTCCTGGTTCCTACCAGTCCTCTTCGTTTAAGGTCAGATTTAAACTTCCAATTTCCAACTAGTAATATGAACGAATATAGGAAGGCACTCCTGGTAACTAAAGATACGCAGACATACAGTGTCGATTCCCCATGACCCCGTGTGTCTAGTTATCTTTATTATTCTGGAGTCACTCCGTATACCTGATCATACTCCTATCCCCTGCCAAGAGTTACACATTCAGCCTATGTATTCTTGATGTTTTAATTCGGGAGGGCATTGCAATATGTCAGCTACAACATTGTGTCGTCATGAAGACCCCGTCTTCATGGAGACACCTTGTTGTAGCTGGCGTATGCCAATGTCCTACAGAATCCTCCCATCGAGAATACACATCCTGCTCAAGTGATTTGGATACGATTTGATAATTAAGAATCAACTTTCAGCATCCATGTTGATCCCTTGATCCTCGTTTCTGTTACAGTTGTATATAACTAAGAGGGACTAAATCCATCCATTAGCTTGCTATGCATCTTCTCCTTCATGTCGAAGGGCTGCATTTCCCTACTTGGTTCTCTTCTTAATCATTGGATTAAGCAGTCCGTACCGACGGACGTGATAAGTTTAACCTATTAAACTTAGCCAAGATTTTTCCAACTGTAACTAAATTCAGAATTCTAACTTATTAGACGTCATTTAAACGAGGTCTAATTCCCAAGAAATGTATTCATTTGTTCTCCTTAACGTTACATAGTTAAGGTCCATTAGTTATGGATATACTTGTGCTATATCCTTTATTATGAATTTAGCATACGAGATCATTAATGGAGTTCGAAAGTGAAATTCGATTACTCTGAAGTTAATTGATATTCCTTAGCTCCTAAGCTAATCCTGAATACCTGTCGGTTATGGAATCATATTCTTCCTAATCCTTTTTAATGTCAATTAAAAATTCATCTTTATCCAAGTATGAACTAATTGCATATTTCAACTTAAAAGTTGCATTTAGGTAAGAATAGATATCAGTTCCCATTTAGCATCCATCCAAGGACAATTCAACAAATCCAAATCAAGAAATAACATTATATTTCCAATTTAGTCAACAATATCAAACTGATATAATTATTAAAATATCACACTTGTAATTGTATTCATCATTTCATGTCATAATCCATACATTTGCCAATCCAACTGAATGGGCATGGTTTACATAAAACATCAATACAACTCATAGATAGAAGAATATACTTTCTTCTTTTCACAATTCCTCGAAGAGGAATAAAGGCAATAATTACAATTCATCTTCAACTAATCAAGAAGCATCAGGAAACAGCCATGTCTTCATTCTAATCAAATTCCATCTGCAAAATGATTTGCACGGGTCAGTTCAATGAACTGAGCATATTAAGAACTTATCATTAAAATGAGGTGCTTCAACTAACTGTCTCAATAAAAGAACCCTGCTTTTATGAAACAACAGTAAGACATCAATCACAAAATAGGCACAAAAGAAAGATCAGCATAACAACTGAACTATCAAAATATCATCACAATCAGCTAAAGAACTGCTGTCTCGTTTCCACATAACCGTTACAAGTCTTAATTCACAATATTTGTAAAGTTAAGAATACAAGTAGCTTACTGCTGATATAACATACTGTTATCCTTTCCACGCCTTTCATTAATAATAAATGCAAAGGATGAAACTAACTGAAATGTAAACCCATTACCTCCCTTTCAGTTCATGCATCATATTAGATTCCAAGCAATCAAGCACAGACAAGAAAGTGAACAGAAATGCAGACAGTTGCTCCTATCTAAGCACTACAAAATTCATTATTAACGAATTATAGATTTCTAACTGAATGAACGAAGAAAAGATCATTTTTCCAAGTCATTCATCCATATCCCTATTTCTTTCCACATGACTGTCCTAAAAATGGAATCCAAATGAGACACAAATCAAGATAACAATTCAGAGTGAAACTTACAAAATCCATTCGGAATTCACTTTCAGGTAGTAAGAGTAATTTCATTCATAATCAGCTTTAAAAGAAAACAAGGAAGAATTCATCGTCCTTATTCATACTTCATTTAAATCAAGCTCATATGCAATTATACAGTCATACATTCAATTATTCGTATGATTTCTTAAGTCTAAGAACGCATTCCATTCAAAACAAAATTTTGTTCAATGTTGTTACCTACAGCAAGACAAATCATAATGCTATTTCCAGAAATTAAACAACTAAAAGAGAAGAATTCGTTTCTTTAACTAATCAAATAATTTTCTTCAACTTAACAAGAATTATTCGTGCCGATTTCATTTTTCCTTGAACGACAGTGCAAAGATCAGAAGACCACATGAAGACATTCAAATTTTCCATTAGTACAAAAAAATAACAGCACTCAGAAACCATCTAAATACAACTACAATTCTTTTTGTCAGAATGAACTTAAGACGTTCATCAAAACCAAATTACTGTTTCATTTGGATTAAAACAACAAAAGAAGAAGAATTTGTTTCCCTATAATTTCCATAAGAGACAATCAACTTCTTCAAGGAAATTAAAAAAAAGAACATCTCGTGTTTACCTTACCAGGACAATCCAAGTCGTAATGACAGTTGAACAATCGTTCATAATGAACAGCAACTCTCGTAAACTGAACCGTTTAAATTTAATATAACATAAACAACGAGTACCCCAAGCAATTTCTTCTTTGCATAGCAATCCAACTAAAAATACATTTCCACAAGGACAGCCCGAACAAAAAGGTCAAACAACAACAATGAAACGCAAAAATCATCTACTCTCTCAACAAGAGAAACAATATAATTCATTATAATTTCCGATGGAAAAACTATCTCTTTTCCAACTGCCACGAATACACATTCGTATTCGTCAATTCACATAAAAGAAGAAACACAACATAATTGTATTACTAGCATATCCGTCTAATCGAGTTCACAATACTCAGATAAAACTCTAATGCCAATTCCTTTAAAATACAGAAATGCTATTTCCTTCTAATTCCGAAACAGCAGAAGGAAGAGAAAAGTTTTATTTCTTTTAAGCAAGAAAAGGGAAGAAACAGTAAAACGTGTTATCATTTCTTTCTTCAAAGCCAATTCATATGCTCATACAAAACCCAAATTCCATTTTCATCAAAATCCAAAACAACAGAAGGAAAAAGAATCCTATTTCCTTTAAAAAATTTAGTAAAGAATATGACTTCAAACAACTCGCACAGTCCGTGGATATTTCATTCCATAAGGTCATTTAAAAAGAATTATCCAGTTCGAAGTATTATTAACAACCCTCTCAAAATTAATTTACTCTCAACCGAGTATTCAAAACCATAATTTCTTATAGTTTCAGTAAGGAACATCCTCAATACTATCAACAAACCAACACAATACGACTGTATTACAATTCCTTTAAGCATGCAAAGACAGTTCCAAACACAATAGCAAGAAAACAGTTACACAGTAAGGAGAACAACTCATACGGTTTGTTCCGATTTCATACAACATGAACAGAGAAGGAAACACCTATTTCAAATCCTCCAAACCGTCAACAACCAGTACAACAACTCATATTCCAACTCGATTCGTGCAAAGAAAAATCGAAGCCTAGCAACCAGAAGCGATTCTACTTAACGTTTCCAAGAAAAGAAAGCAAGAATCAATGAAATCCAAATCAAATCGACTCGACAATAATCACATAATCCCAACCCAAGAGCAGGGTTGTTTTAATGAGACACTTAGACAAAGAAAGAATTTTTAAAGAGAAGGGCTCAACATGGCTGTGATCTCTTATCCAGAACTCGAAGAAAGCTTCGTTTGCCAAATTATTTCCTTCCACAGTGACAGCAAAAAATTCCCAACACTCCTTTCTTCTTCAGGCGTAGCAACAGCCTCAAAATATCCAAGAATAGTGACAAATCCCAAGAGCTGGTTCGACTGAACCAGACTAGAAAAACCAAATGCGGAGCAACTTTGCAAAAGCCTGAATCGACCAAAATGAAAATCAAAATTCCCTCATACAATTTCCAAGGTGAGCTGGTCGCGAGGACCAAGGATAATTAATGCATTAAAGGCTCTGCCTTTTCCCAACTTCCCACGCCACTGCCAACTTGAGTTGGCAAACTCAAATTTTCAAATTCCACAAGCAAAAACCAAATTTAGTTCCATCTCTAAACAGATACCTCCATTTCTTATCTGCCCCACCAAAACTGGCACTGTCCACGTATGGACTTTCCATTAAATGCTAATGAATACTCCCCTCCATCCTTATCCTCTCCCTCCAAGGGTCTATGTGCCCCTTTAGATTAGGATTAGTTTAGGTTGCCCATTAGTGTTCAACCTAGGTCATAGTTTAGCCTTAGGTTATTAGGACTTAGGTTTATTTTCCCCTTTTTTTTTGTAATTTAAAAATCCACTTAGGATAGTAGTTTAGGATGCATGTTAGGACTTAGGATTAGCTTAGGATTTTAATTCCTACTAACCACTAACACCAAAAAACCTCCATCCAGTCTTCCAACTGACATTCACATTAATGTTGTGCAAAATGTTCTGTCCTTTGGATCACATGCCAAGGCCACCCGTGTCCAGGCATTTCTTGCCTCACAAGGTCCCAAGTTCGACAGTACAGGGTTCAAGAATCAAACCCCTATTGTTGGCATTTACGTGCAAGCTACTCATACCTACAATCAGGCGCTGCACATTCATATCAACCTCTAGTTCGGTTCAAGAGTAAATCGACACAGAAATCAAAAGAAGACCTCAGCATACTTTGGATCAATGAAATTGATTCAAGGTGTGCTGTCAATCAGCAACGAAAGTTTAGCAAGTATACGACAATTTGTCATCACATCAGAAAACATGCAAGTACAATAACTGCAGTCCTATGCAATAAATTATAATATGCAAGAATCCCAGTTTGCAACATGTCTCTTTAAGATCAGAACATATCTTAACATGTTTGCCTTCATTCCAGAAGTTATAACAGTATGAAAAACATTCACCAAAATAACTTACAAAATCAAAGTGTTACATTCTTCCCTCCTTAAAGAATCATCGTCCCGATGATCAGATTAAACAAATCAAGGAGTTCCTAGGACAAAGTTCAGTTATTGTCCTTTCATTCATAAGTTCATACCGAAAACATATTCACTCTTAAAAACAACGTTTTAAGACAACTGTACAATAGACTAATAATTGTCTAAATTTGGTAGAATTATCAGTCCCTTGAATTTCATATTCGATTAAACAGGTGTGGAAAAGTAGATCTCATTTCTTCGAGATTTTCCCAAGTTGCACTTTCTTCGCTGAACTGGTCCCACTGGACCTTACATTGGTTCACTTCGTGATTTCTCAAGTACAACTGGCGAGTTCCCAGCACTCGAATGGGCTTAACCACGATTATTCCTGGGTCTTGGACCTATAAGGAATTCCAATTTAGCACATGTGATATATCTGTCACGTATTTCTTAAACAAATAAATATGAAAAACATCATGCATTTGAGACAAAGCAGGAGGTAATGCTAGACGATAAGCTACAGGGTTGATTATTTCAACAATTTCAAAAGGTCCCACGTAACGTGGCGACAACTAAGCAGCCTTGCCAAAATTTATTGAGCTCTTTTTCGGCTTCACCCGAAGAAAGACCTTCTCTCCCAGTTTATAATGCTTGTCAACCCGTTCAAGTCTGTATAGCTCTTTTGCCTATTGGCAGCCTCCTTTAGATGTTCCCGAATCATTTTAATTTGCTGCTCCATTTCCATAAGGATTTCTGGCCCAATTACCTCTCTGTCCTCAACGCTATCCCAGCTGACGGGGTTCTGCATTTTCTTCCATACAATGCTTCAAAGGGCACAATTTTTAAAGAGGCATGATAGGTGTTATTGTAAGAAAATTCTACCAGTGGAAGGTATTCCTCCCATTTATACTGCTGGTCCATGCAATACATCCTTAACATTTCCTCTAAAACCTGATTAACTCTCTCAGTCTGTCCATCCGTTTCCGGATGATATGCAGAACTGAAGTTCAATTTAGTCGACAAGGCCGCATTAAGCATTTGCCAAAACCTTGATGTCATCCTCGGATCTCTGTCCGATATGATTAATTCCGGTATTCCATGCAATCTGAAGATTTCATGTACAAATCTTCTTGCTAGCACAGGTGCATCGTCCTTCAAATTACCAGCAATGAAGTGTGCCACTTTGGTCAATTTGTCGACTACAACCAGGATAATGTCATGCTTATTTCTTGACATAGGAAATCCTTGAACGAAATCCATCGTTATCACTTGCCATTTATACTGCGGAATACTGTGGGGATACAATAATCCAACGGGGTGCATATGTTCCACCTTAACACGCTGACATTCCAAGCAGTGTGTTACAAACTCTGCCACATCCTTTTTCATTCCCTTCCAGAAATATTGCTGCTTAAGATCAGCGAGCATTTTTGTAATGCCAGGGTGTCCAGAAAAAGGTGAATTATGGAATTCAATTAACAATTTTCCTCTTAAGTCATTTGCCAAGGGTATATATACCCTTTTTTCGAACCTCATAATTCCTTCATTATCAAAACGGAATCCCTTATACCTGACATCCCTCGGGTCTGCAGCAAGTGCTGAATTGACTTGCTGGAAATAAGGATTTGATTCCAAGGCATCTTTCACCTCATCCTTAAACTGAGTTCTTAACGTTATAAGAGCAGAGATATGCTTCCTTCGACTCAGAGCATCTGCTACTCTATTTTCCTTGCCCTTAATGTACCTTATATCGAAATCATACTGAGACAGAAATTCTAACCATCTTCGTTGCCTTGCATTCAGATTTGGCTGAGTAAAAATATACTTCAGCCACAGATGGTCTGTTTTTAACTCTAAGGGCTTGCCTAAAAGGTAATGCCTCCACATTTGAAGTGCATGAACAATGGCAGCGAGCTCAAGATCATGTGGAGCATAGTTCTGTTCATGAACTTAAGCTTTTTGCTTTAATAATCAATGACATGGTTATTCTGTAATAGAATACCTCCAAGGCCTTCTCCTGAGGCGTCCGTTATAACCATAAAATCTCCATTTGGATCAGGTACAGTCAAAATAGGTGATGTAGTTAACTGTTTCTTTAAATTCTTAAAGGAAGATTCACATTTGTCTGTCCAGACAAATTTCTTTTCTTTCTTTTGCAGTGAAGTGATTGGGGCAACAATTTTTGAAAATTCCTTAACAAACTTTTGGTAATATCCTGCCAAGCCCATGAAGCTCCTCACTTCATGCACGTTCTTAGGCGCAGGCCACTCAGTTATAGTTGTGATCTTTGAAGGGTCAACAACTATCCCGTTTTTTCTTATAACGTGTCCCAAATAATGCACCTCTGCATCATAAAAGGAAAATTTGGACAGTTTGCCATATAACTTTCTCTTTCTTAAGATTTCCAGCACTATCCTGAGATGTTCTTGGTGCTCTTCGACATTTTTAGAGTATATAAGAATGTCGTCTAAGAATACAAGCACAAACTTGTCTAAGTATTCTTGAAAAATATTGTTCATTAGATTCATGAAGGCAGCAGGTGCATTAGTCAGCCCAAAATGTAACACCGTGAATTCATAATGTCCGTACCTCATTCTAAAAGTTGTTTTATGAATATCTTCTTCTTTTATTCTTAGCTGATGATACCCTGAACAAAGATCTATTTTTGAATAAAATGATGCTCCTCGCATCTGATCGAATAGATCATCAATCCTAGGAAGTGGGTATCGATTTTTAATAGTTGCTTTTTTCAGCATTCTGTAATCAATGCACAGCCTCAATGTGCCATCCTTTTTCTTTACAAAAATTATCGGCGCTCCCCAAGGTGAGATGCTCAGTCTTATCAGCCCCTTAATTAGAAGTTCTTGTAACTGAGCCTTTAGCTCTACCAACTCAATGGTAGTCATTCTATAAGGTGCCTTAGATATGGGTTCCATTCCTGGTTTGATTTCTATAGTGAATTCAAACTCACGTTTAGGTGGAAGACCTGGCAATTCCTCTAGAAACACATCACGGAAATCCCTCAGCAATGGATATCTTTCCATGAAATCATTATCTTCTTCTGCATTTTCTGTCACTTTTACTGCATACAAAGTGCAGCCTCTGTTTTTAGCCCTTTTTAGTTGCATAGCCGTCAGTTTCCTGACTGTAACTTCCCGTTTTACACCTTGAATGACTACTGCTTTCTGCAGGTCATCAAAGCAATAGATTTGTTTTTCGTAACAGTTGACCTTTGCCTTATTGATCTGAAAACGTGATGTTGTAATTTTATCACTTTATAAGTTTCCAAAGATCGTGATTTTCTTAACCAATTTTAAGTATTCTTGAATCCACAAATTGATTAAATTCTGATTATTTTTGCATCCATAGAAGTGCGGAAAACTTGTATAGCAAATAAATAATCAGAAAAACTGAAAAGACTCAGATAACAAAAGAGATTGTTTACGGGGTTCGGAATTCCTACGTCCCCGGGTTCAGATTGAACCGATCCATTAATAATATTGAAATGCAAGTACAATAACTCTTAAAAACAATCAATAATGAATCACAACCTGCAAATGAGCTGATCAATGTCCCTAGAACTTTGAAAAATAGCAGAAACTGTCCCAAGAACGATCCGTGGCTCCTACAGTGTTTTCACAATGTGATCTCCCTGCAACTGTGCTATAAAAACACCTAAAAATGGAGATTTAAAAACAATCTATGAAAACAAATCATATGTCTCAGATCAGATCTGAATTCTGAACAATTTTTATGTTTACACCAAGTCACAATTCGGACTAGAAGTGCATTGAAATGCGTGTTTTCCAACTGGCTGTCTTGAAGATCCCTTTTAAAATCTGCATTAAAAGCTTCCAAAAACAGGTTTAAAAATCATCAAAAAAGCTCAAACCTTACATCGTTGGAATCTTCTCAGAATTCTCTACATTTCATCTTTTTACTCCAAATGCCCAATCTGAGCGCACAGCCTTAAAAAATGGATTTCTCTGCAATCTGGTCCTTCAGCTTCTCTACACAGACCTGCCTGAGTGTTGTTTAAATAACACTGAGCGTTGTCTTATCTCATCCGGGCTTGTAGCCGAATTGGTTGGGCGGATGGGTCTTTGAAAGGAGAGGTCGTGGGTTCAAAACCCAGCGGCCATCTTTTTTGGCGGAGTTTATTTGGTTTGGGGGATAAAAATCCCACATTCTCCGCTAAAAGGAATAATTTATGGTTTAAAATAGGCATGCTAACCCATGTAATACGTGACTAAGGTCACATCCTCCCACCATTTTTCTTGGGCTGTGCATTCTTCTCCACCGAGTCATGTGGGTTCTGTTTGGGGATTGTGTCGGCCACTCCATGTGGCGAGCTAGATAGTTATTCGCCACATTGAATCGAGCTTTGCATTGGTTTGTCTAACAGCCCATGATATGGGCCGAGCTTTGTTTGTGGAACCACCAAGTCATTCGAGGTGATATTGAAAATCCCAAACCTGTCCCGAGTGCCAAGGAAATAACACCGAGCAAACATAGTAAGAACTCGGTCAAATTCAAAACGCTATGACATGGAACCATATGCGCAATGCATGATGAATAATTACCAAAGCACTATGAAATTCGACCACACAATCTATGAAATATGGCAATAAGTACCACTTTTCGACTCTCGATAGGAAAATCGAGTGAATTCGACGAGTGGTGGCAAGCCACGTGGTGGCTTGTGGACCCACCACGTCGGCGATAATACCTTAGTATAACATGAAGCGCCCCATTTTATAGTGCGCCCAAGCCCCTAAGGCGTAGTTGGTATGGAGGATTGGTCTTTGATCCATGAAGTCAAGGGATCAAATCCCAGCGGCCTCTATTTTTAGCGGATTTGCATTTTATAAGGGATTAATTCCATATAAAGCGGATTAGCTTATGAAATGGGATTAAATCCCAAGTTTGGTGCTTAGAATATTTTAAATAGGATCAAAATCCCAGTAAAGTCGACGAGCTGTGGGAAGCCACGATTTTTTTTAAAAATATTTTTAATGGGATATAATCCCAAATAGGCGCCATTTTTTTTGGGTAAGGTTTTAATAAACCTTACCCACTCCATTCTTCACGTGGAATCCACGCATGGGCCTAGCCCCTAACAACGCTTCATTTCCTCCTCCACGTGGTTAGGTAGGTTTTATTACTAATGTTTCAACATTATTTTTTTTAATACTAATGTATACACATTAATATATAATGTTTTGGCAAATATGGAAAGTGGCCTTACCAATATAATTTCGACCCATACAATGTGGAATTAGAAATAATTAACTCGGTAATCTTGTAGTCCACTTGTCATCTCCCGATAGGAAAATTGAGTGAATTCGACGAGTGTTTGGCAAGCCATGTGTCACAGTGCAATTCGGTCCAATATTGACCAATTGACTAGAGTTGACTTTCTCGTTGACCGAACTTTGACCAGATATAACTAGAGCTCTTGATGTCCGTTTGTCGCGTTCTCACAGTCGTTGGAAAGCTCTCGAGATGATCTTCTGCACTGAAACCATTTAGGGATGTTTTGGGAACGTTTTCAAAAATGATCCCCTGATCACACCTCCCCACTGAGAAAGGCTTTTTGTCCACAAAAAGTTGTGTATCAACCCACAAAAACATGCTATCTCTTCCTGCATTGCACAAATACATACAAGAACCCAAAATAACATTATAGGTTAAATAAAAGAAAATAGTTGATTAGCTAGTCACATAATCGATCAGATAATAACACCTAATTAAGCTAGTGTTCAACTGAAGCTTTGTAACCCTGTCAACTCTATGCACAACTGTGAACTGTCATACCCCAGTGTAATGCCATCACAAATAACTGACCAGATAATAACACCCATTCTATTAAGAAAAGCTAGTGTTCAACTGTCACTTTGTGATATGTCCGATTACCATTACAATTTCCATGACACAGATCAGTATACAAGACATCTAAACTGCCCAAATTTAGGCTAGTGCCCACTGCCCATCTGTAACTGTAACCACTGCAAGTATTCACTATCAGAATATAATAGACTATCAATGCCCAAAAATAGCTATAGTCAACAACTGAATCAACATGAATATGCCAAAACACTGTATCGCCATCACAAATAATAAGTCAGATAATAACACCCATCTATTAACAGAAGCTAGTGTTCAACTGACACTTTGTGATTATGCTGATTACCACTACAAGTTTCAAATTTAGACATGCTACTGATGCCTATGCCTGCATAGTGTTTTCAACAATGGAACTACCAACCAATCTGAGAAAACAAAACATGAGTATGATGAACCTATCACTCAAATCTTCTCTTCAGTTGTTTCCATTCATTTTCAAAGCTTAAATATCAACTTAGGAACAAATCCTTATCAATCAACAGGAATCCCTAAAATATAGCTCTGAAATTTATTTTGCTTGCCTACTATCAACAATTTACTATAGTGCAAATATAAAGTTGAGGAGTGTTTTTCCAAACCAATCACTTGGGTTTTTCCGTTTTGGTTGTTTTACCTCCTCGGTACCAAAATGAGTTTTAGTTAGGTTTAGCACTGTTGGTTTTACAATACTGTTCTTTTTAACAACTTTCCAATTTTGTTGTTTAGGAACAAACCAACAAACCTTAACATCATGACCATTCCTATTACAATGGGAACAAAATTTAACTTCCCCTATTTTTAGGAGTCTTACCCATTTTACCATTCTTAGAACTCTATCTACGAGAATGATTCCCCTATTTAGGAGAGGTAACATTCTTTCCATTTCTCGCCTTTCCTTGGTGAGATTGGTCTTTAGCACCTACCTTATCATTCACAAAAGGCATTAACTTCTTAATCAAATTTTTCCTCTTCCAACAATATGCAACAGAATGATTAGTACCTTCACAAAATGTGCAAGGGAAAGCATATTTCTACCTACCAAAGCTATATTGTTCCAACTGAAAGAGTGTATTAAGAAGTTTTAGGATTTGATTTTCCCTTAGTGCTATTTTTAGTGTAAGTGGAAGGAGGTGGAATCTGACTACCTCTTTTACTTGTTTTCTTACACCTTTCATTATTCCTCCTGATGGCTGAATCCTGTAATTCTAGCAGCGTAGATCCTTGGCTATTGGAAGCTTGTCTTCCTTCAGCTGCTTTGGAACTTTCTCCAATTTCCATTTTCCCACAAGAGTAACCCAAACCTGCAAACCGAGGCTGATCCTCTACCTGTACTGGGTTGGCATCACCTTGTCCATTTTTACCAAGGCCTATTCCGTTAAATCCCATCTTAACCATTAGCTTAGACCCAATTCCCTTAGTGTGTTTTTCAAACTGACCCAAAGGAACATCTGAAACTAAATGAGAGGAAGAATTAAAATGTGAACAACTTACAGTGCATTCTTCTGTCATAGTACCTGCATCTGATTTGGAAGGCATTTCCTTCTTGTGTTCACCTTGTTGCAGCTTTTTCCAAGAGGGCATCCTTGGTTCGTATTTCTTCCTGCAACTCTTTCACAAAGCCCATCAACTTCTTGCTCTCTTCAAGCATCTTGTTGACATACTCCTCTTTCTTGGTTATAGAGGATTGTGGCTCAGATTTTAACCGCACACGATTTCCTCTTCTAAGGAATAAAAATTAGCTCTCAAGAAAGAGTTTTCTTCTTGGAGTTGGCGGTTTATGGCTTCAAGCTCATCCAGTTGCTCTTGTTTGGATGACTTGCCCATGATTCCTGGTTCCTGCAAACACAACCTGTACTTCCCAAAACTACACACTGCAAAAGAAGATTAACAAGCCCCAAAAATGTCTGCACACTGAAAACTGAAATCAATACTAAAACTGAAGCCCAAACACAATTATAAGCTAATCTGGCAATCTAACTACTTTGATACCAAAACCTGATCTGAAAACGTGATGTTGTAATTTTATCACTTTATAAGTTTCCAAAGATCGTGATTTTCTTAACCAATTTTAAGTATTCTTGAATCCACAAATTGATTAAATTCTGATTATTTTTGCATCCATAGAAGTGCGGAAAACTTGTATAGCAAATAAATAATCAGAAAAACTGAAAAGACTCAGATAACAAAAGAGATTGTTTACGGGGTTCGGAATTCCTATGTCCCCGGGTTCAGATTGAACCGATCCATTAATAATATTGAAATGCAAGTATAATAACTCTTACAAACAATCAATAATGAATCACAACCTGCAAATGAGCTGATCAATGTCCCCAGAACTTTGAAAAATAGCAGAAACTGTCCCAAGAACAATCCATGGCTCCTACAGTGTTTTCACAATGTGATCTCCCTACAAATGTGTTATAAAAACACCTACAAATGGAGATTTAAAAACAATCTATGGAAAAAAATCATATTTCTAAGATCATATCTGAATTCTGAACAATTTTCATGTTTACACCAAGTCACAATTCGGACTAGAAGTGCATTGAAATTCGTGTTTTCCAACTGGCTGTCTTGAAGATCCCTGTTAAAATATGCATTCAAAGCTTCCAAAAACAGGTTAAAAATCATCAAAAAATATCAAACCTTACATCTTTGGAATCATCTTAGAATTCTCTACATTTCATATTTTTACTCCGAATGCCCAATTTGAGTGCACGGTCTTCAAAAATGGATTTCTCTGCAATCTGGTCCTTAGGCTTCTTGCACAGACCTATACCTCCTATTCAAATAGAATATAGCTCCTTTTATATTGTTTATGTGCCCCATGGTCTGATGGCTGGGTGCTTATCTTTTTACTCAGCCCACCCGAGTTCCATTCCCCTCCTTGTCTTTTGGCTTATCCTTTTGGGAATAAAATCCCACATTGGGCGCTTGGAGATTTATCTAATGGTTTAAATTAGAAGGTAGGTGCGCTTTTCAAGTGGCAAGGAAGCCACCTAAGCCTATGTAATAGGCGCTTGACTTGGGGGATGCGTATTGTTTGGTTTTAGTGCCCAATCCATAGGATCTATGTATGGATAACCTTAAATGGTGGACAGTTCAAACTAATGCGTGGGAAGTTTTAAATATATGCGTGGCATTTGGAAATAAGGCGTAGAATATGAAAAGTGGTCTTATCAAGATCATACAATTTCGACCCAATTAATATAATGACACTCCAAATGAAATGTGGCAATAAAATACCACTTGTCGACCCTCGATAGGCAAATCGAGTGAATTCGACGAGCGGTGGCAAGCCACGTGGTGGCTTGTGGACCCACCACGTCGGCAATAATACCTTAGTCCACACGGCGGTCGGGCTCCCCTCCGTAATAAAAGTTGAGCCTCTTGTTCCCGAGTACCTTTATTTTTTTACGCTCGTCAAAGATCGGTGGTTGAAAACCAACAAACAACTCCCTTTTGCCTTTTCGCCACGTGTCGCAGCGCGATTGGTCCATTATTGACCAGTTGACTAGAGTTGACTTTCTGTTGACCGAACTTTGACCGGACATATCTAGAGCTCCCGATGTCTGTTTGTCACGTTCTTACAGCCGTTGGAAAGCTCCCGAGATGATCTTCTGCACTGACACCATTTAGGGATGTTTAGGGAAATTTTTCAAAAATGATCCCCTGATCACTTATGTTCAGCCAACTAGTTAATTCCAATAATGATGTCATATGATCCTAGAGGAGTGACATACAAGTCAACTTCGGTGGAGAAACTAGGCAGATCAAGAATTGCCCCAAAAAGGCACATTTCGACTGTATGGACAACAATATTCCCATAATGCACTGTCCATGTTTTATCCATTCTTGCAGCCTTTCTTTTTAATTTCATAGCAAGTTTAGCAGAAATAAAACATTCTGTAGCTCCAGTATCAAAAAGTATAACTACAAGTGTACCGAATAACTTACCCGTAACTTCTATGGGCGTCACTTGCTTTTCAAATTTTCTGTTAGCCACTGCAACGTGTATCTTATGCTTTTGTCCGTGATCATCGTTCTTCAGAGGACAGTGATTTGCATAGTGGTCCTTTCCAGAGTTGAAGCATCCTCCAACTGGCCCTTTTCTAGGCTCAAATTTGTTACCAGCCTTGAAGTTATCATTCTGGCTTCCATAGGACTTCTTTCCAATGCCATTAACTTTTATGAAGCTGTTCCACACGTTATTTACAGGTCTGTTCATCACAGGTTTCTTGTTGTTATTCACAACAATTTTATTTTTCACACCAAACCTTTTCCAAGGTCCCCTTTTTGGTGTAAGAGATGAACAAGGATTGGGAATATTCTTCCTTATCTCTTCCCTGTGAGCAGATATTGCCCTCAATTTCTGTTCCTGTCTGATTGCCTTTTCGACAACTCCATCCATGGTGGTTGGGTCGTGGACATCCACTTCGCCCCCAATGATGGGATTCAGTCCCATTATGAATTTCCGTATTCTGAACTTCTCATCAGCTTGGTACTGCAGCACATACTTAAGGAGTTTAGTAAACCCTTCCCAATATTCCGTCACCGATAGCCTTCCTTGCTACTAGTTCTGAAATTTAGTCATTTCCCTATCAAAATAGAGTTGAGGTAGCCATCGTTGCCTAAAATAACCCTTAAATTGATCCCAAGTTATGTATGATTCGACAATATTCAGCTCAACCTTACGGTTGTCCCACCATGATGATGCTTCATGAGAAAGCTGATATGCTCCCCATATCGCTTTAGTCTCTTCAGAGAAGTTTCTTATTGCAAAGTATTTCTCCATTTCACTGAGCCAGTTCTCAGCTCCGTCTCCAAGAGTTGTTCCATCAAACTTTGGAGGACTTATTCTCTTTATATCATTTGTAAGTTTAGCTGCTAATCTTGCCCTTTTATTTTCAGGGGGATTAGGAGCAATTACATTATTATCATCAACACCTAGATTCCCTCCGTTGATGTTGTCCACAGGAGGCAGCTGATCATTTATTTCAGCTTCATTCTCCTCCTCTTCATTGCCAATTGACTGATGTTCCAGAATAGTCAAACGATCCCTCGTATCAAGTAGGGCAGCAAGGATTTCATCCAGATTTTGGGCAGTCGCTGCTTCTCCACCCTGTAACGGGTTATTCGCAGCATTCCCTCTTGTCCTGACCATTTTCTGTTCAATAAGAAAATGTAAACTTTATTAATATCGTGGACTCATTACGTCCAAGAGCTGCAACCTTCAGCTCTGATACCAAGATGTAACATCCCCATTTTAAGATACCAGAACAAGGGAATTATTATTTTATTTTATTTTTGATAACGTTCTCTGTCTCAAATTATAAAATTCAAACACACGTTCAAGTTTTAATAATTATTCTCTGCCCAAACAACGCCGTTTGGATCACACAATTTCTTTTTAAAACTAATGTTCCCTGTTCGCATATTTACAATATGGAACACACATTCAATGCCATTCAATCTTATAACAGATTCTATATGCTACTGTAAATGACTCGAGGAACTGCCGATCTTCCATTTTCATGGCTCGGAGTTTCAACGATCCTTCATTTCATGACTCGGCAACAACCGATCCTTCATGTTCATTTATGCATAGTATATTATATATACCTGTTCTCATAACCGTTTCCGGTTATCGAAGTGATCCATTTAAGAAGCCTATCTGAATATATGTTACTGATATTCATTTGACATCCTGCATCTTAAATTAAGTGATAAGGACAACGCAACCAGCAATTGTGATACTTTGGCCAAAGATTTTCACATGCTTTGCATGATCATATTCCTGGATGTAATACACATCAACGGAATATGTCCTTCACTTCACTTCACCTGTTATCTAGAATGGTCTTTCCTGGTTCCTACCAGTCCTCTTCGTTTAAGGTCAGATTTAAACTACCAATTTCCAACTAGTAATATGAACGAATATAGGAAGGCACTCCTGGTAACTAAAGATACGCAGACATACGGTTTCGTTTCCCCACGACTCTGTGTGTCTAGTTATCTTTAGTATTCTGGAGTCACTCCATATACCAGATCATACTCTATCCCCTGCTAAGAGCTACACATTCAGCCTATGTATTCTTGATGTTTTAATTCGGGAGGGGCATTGCAATATGTCAGCTGCAACATTGTGTCGTCATGAAGACCCCGTCTTCATGGAGACACCTTGTTGTAGCTGGCGTATGCCAATGTCCTACAGAATCCTCCCATCGAGAATACACATCCTGCTCAAGTGATTTGGATACGATTTGATAATTAAGAATCAACTTTCAGCATCCATGTTGATCCCTTGATCCTCGTTTCCGTTACAGTTGTATATAGCTAAGAGGGACTAAATCCGTCCATTAGCTTGCTATGCATCTTCTCCTTCATGTCGAAGGGCTGCATTTCCCTACTTGGTTCTCTTCTTAATCATTGGATTAAGCAGTCCGTACCGACGGACGTGATAAGTTTAACCTATTAAACTTAGCCAAGATTTTTCCAACTGTAACTAAATTCAGAATTCTAACTTATTAGACGTCATTTAAACGAGGTCTAATTCCCAAGAAATGTATTCATTTGTTCTCCTTAACGTTACATAGTTAAGGTCCATTAGTTATGGATATACTTGTCCTATATCCTTTATTCTGAATTTAGCATACGAGATCATTAATGGAGTTCGAAAGCGAAATTCGATTACTCCGAAGTTAATTGATATTCCTTAGCTCCTAAGCTAATCCTGAATACCTGTCGGTTATGGAATCATATTCTTCCTAATCCTTTTTAATGTCAATTAAAAATTCATCTTTATCCAAGTATGAACTAATTGCATATTTCAACTTAAAAGTTGCATTTAGGTAAGAATAGATATCAGTTCCCATTTAGCATCCATCCAAGGACAATTAAACAAATCCAAATCAAGAAATAACATTATATTTCCAATTTAGTCAACAATATCAAACTGATATAATTATTAAAATATCACACTTGTAATTGTATTCATCATTTCATGTCATAATCCATACATTTACCAATCCAACTGAATGGGCATGGTTTACATAAAATCATCAATACAACTCATAGATAGAAGAATATACTTTCTTCTTTTCACAATTCCTCGAAGAGGAATAAAGGCAATAATTACAATTCATCTTCAACTAATCAAGAAGCATCAGAAAATAGCCATGTCTTCATTCTAATCAAATTCCATCTGCAAAATGATTTGCACGGGTCAGTTCAATGAACTGAGCATATTAAGCACTTATCATTAAAATGAGGTGCTTCAACTAACTGTCTCAATAAAAGAACCCTGCTTTTATGAAACGACAGTAAGACATCAATCACGAAATAGGCACAAAAGAAAGATCAGCATAACAACTGAACTATCAAAATATCATCACAATCAGCCAAAGAACTGCTGTCCCGTTTCCACATAACCGTTACAAGTCTTAATTCACAATATTTGTAAAGTTAAGAATACAAGTAGCTTACTGCTGATATAACATACTGTTATCCTTTCCACGCCTTTCATTAATAATAAATGCAAAGGATGAAACTAACTGAAATGTAAACCCATTACCTTCCTTTCAGTTCATGCATCATATTAGATTCCAAGCAATCAAGCACAGACAAGAAAGTGAACAGCAATGCATATAGTCGCTCCTATCTAAGCACTACAAGATTCCTTATCAACGAATTATAGATTTCCAACTGAATGAAAGAAGAACAGATCATTTTTCCAAGTCATTCATCCATGTCCCTATTTCTTTCCACATGACTGTCCTAAAAATGGAATCCAAACGAGACACAAATCAAGATAACAGTTCAGAGTGAAACTTACAAAATCCATTCGGAATTCAC
Organism: Taxus chinensis; assembly: GCA_019776745.2. Lineage (NCBI taxonomy): Eukaryota > Viridiplantae > Streptophyta > Pinopsida > Cupressales > Taxaceae > Taxus > Taxus chinensis. The sequence goes on along the minus strand of CM034146.1, from coordinate 530,264,715 downwards.
TTTCCGGCAGCAAGAATAATTTCATTTATAATCAGCTTTTAAAATGAAAACAGGGAAGAATTTCATCATCCATATCCATATTTCAAGTTCAATCAAGCTCAGTATGCAGTTATACAGTCATAGAATGCAATTATTAGTATGTCATTGCCTTTAGTCAAAGTAACGCATTCCGTTCAATTTTTTTTTTTGTTCAATACATGGATCTACCTACAGTCAAGACAACCCCCCATAATGCAATTTCCAGAATTTAAATAGGCAAAAGAGAAGAATTTGTTTGCTCATTAACTAATCAAATAAGAAACTAATCGTTGTAATCAGCTTAACAAGAATTATTCGTGCCGATTTCATTTTTCCTTAAAAGACCGATGCAAAGCATCAATAAGACCACAACTGAAGACATTCATACTTTCCATTAGTACAAGAAAAATCACCGTTTATTCATTATACCATCTCAGAAGGACCACTGCTATTTCTTTTCTAGCTCCCAATGAACTTAAGACGTTCATCAAAACCAGTATTACTGTTTCAATTCACATAAAAGACAGAAACACAACAATAATTATATTACTAGCATATCCATCTAATCAAGTTCACAATATTCAGATAATCAACTTCTTCAATGCCAATTCCTTTAAAATGCAAAATCTCGTATTTACCTTCTAATCCCGGACAGTCCAAGTAGTAGGGAAAGTTGAACAATCGTTCATAATCTTCAGCAACTATCGTAAACTGAACCGTTTAAATTTAATACAACATAAACAACGTGTACCCCAAGCAATTTCTTCTTTCCAAGGCAACTTCCTATATTCAGACAAATGCATTTCCACATGCTGTATTCATCCCGAATCAAACACAGGTAGAAGAACAACAATGAAATGCAACATTCATCTACTCTCTCAGTAAAAGAAACAATATAATTCAGTATAATTTCCGATGGAAAAACGACCTCATTTCCAACTCGCACGAATACTCATTCGAATTCGTCAATTCACATATAACAGAAGAAACATTCTCATAGCAGTGAATTACAACCCACATCAGTCTAATCGAGTTCATGATACCCAAACTTAAACTAGTGAAATACCCATTCCATGAAGCTCGACAAGAAATGATATTTCTTTCTAATCCCGAAACAACAGATAGTAAACAGAAAAGATCTTATTTCCTTTAAGCAATGAAAACTTCAGTAACAGTAAAACATGTTATCATTTCTTTCTTCAAAGCCAATTCGTATGCACATACCAATACAATCATATGCGCAAGTTCAGGTGACAATCCAAAACAATAGTACATCAATAATAATACCCATACTGCCTGTATAGTTCCACATTCTATTTTACAAGAATAACGAGTTCGAAATTTCATATTATGTCAATAACCAGCACAACATGGAGGTGTCATTCCATAAGGTCAATTAAAATGCAAGGATCCAGATCGAAGTATTGTTAACAGCCCTCTCAGAGAACGATTTTACCCTCATCTAAGTATTCCAAAACCATGACATTTCTTATAGGGTCAGTAAGGAACATCCTCAATACTTGTCAACAAAGCAACATAACACGACTGTATTTCCACTTCTTCTTTTTTTACATGCAAAGACAGTTCCAAACACAACAACAAGGGAATGATTTCTCAGTAAAGGAGAACATCTCACAAGGTCTGTTCCTATTTCATACAACATGAACAGAGAAAGTAACTATCTATTTCAAATCCACCATACTGTCAACCATCTAATACAGTAATTCATGTTCCAACTTGATTCGTGCAAAGACGAATCAAAGCCTAGCAACCAGAAGTGAAGCTTCTTAACATTTTCAAGAAAAGAAGGCAAGAATCAATGAAATCCAAATCAAATCAACCCAAAAACAATCACACAATCCAAACCCAAGAGTAGGGTTGTTTTAATGAGACACTTAAACAAAGCAAGAATTTTTAAAGAGAAGGGCTTAACATGCCTGTAATCTCTTTTCCAGAACCCGAAGAAAGCTTCGTTTGCCGAGTTATTTCCTTCCACCGCTGCAGCACAAACTTCCCAACACTCCTTTCTTCTTCAGGCTCAACAATAGCCTTAAAATCTCCAAGAATAGTGTCCAAATTCCAAGAGCTGGTTCGACTGAACCAGACTAGAAAAACCAAATGCAAAGAAACTTTACAAAATCCCGAATCAACAAAATGAAAATAAGAATTCCCTCATACACTTTCCAAGGCGAGCTGGTCGCGAGGACGAAGAATACACTCAATGCATTAAAGGCTCTACCTTTTCCTAACTTCCCATGCCACTGCCAACTTGAGTTGGCGATCTCTAAATTTCAAATTTCCCATGCAAAATCGAATTTGGGCTCTATCTCCACATAGATACCTCTGTTTCTTACCTGCCCCGCCAAAACTGGCGCTATCCACGTATGGAATTTCTATTAAATGCTAATGAATACTCCTCCTTCCATCCTTATCCTTTCCCTCCAAGGGTCTGTGCGCCCCTTTAGATTAGGATTAGTTTAGGTTGCCCATATAGTGTTCAACATAGGTCTTAGTTTAGCCTTAGGTTATTAGCACTTAGGTCTATTTTTTCCCCCTTTTTTTTTTGTAATTTAAAAATCCACTTAGGATAGTAGTTTAGGTTGCATGTTAGGACTTAGGATTACCTTAAGGTTTTAATTCCTACTAACCACTAACACCAAACAACTTCCATCCAGCCTTCCAACTGACATTCACATTAATGCAGAGCAGGACGTTCAGTCCTTTGGATCATGTGTCAAGGCCACCCGTGTCCAGGCATTTCTTGCCTCACGAGGGGTCCCAAGTTCGACAGTACAGGGTTCAAAAATCGAACCCCTGTCATTGGAATTTACGTGCCAACTTCTCATTCCTGCAATCAGGCGCTGCACGTTCATATCAGCCTCTTGTTTGGTTCAAGAGTAAATTGACACAAAAATCACAAGAAGCCCTCAGCACACTTTGGATCAATGAAATTGATTCAAGGTGTGCTGTCAATCAGCAACGAGAGTTTAGCAAGTATACGACAATTTGTCGTCACATCAGCAAACACACAAGTACAATAACTGCAATCCCTATGCAATAAATCACAGCATGCAAGAATCCAAGTTAGCAACGCATTCCTTTAAGATCAGAGTTTATCTTAACATGTTTGCTTTCATTCCAGCAGTTATAACAGCATGAAAAAATTTCACCAAGATAACATACAAAATCAGAGTGTTACACACACAAATGTACATGCACTTCGACACATGCACATGCACAAGAACAAGTACACACATGCACTCACACGCACACGCACAAGCAGTCACACACAACCACATAGGTAGACACACACGCACACGCTCACATACACGCACAAACACACACGCAACTGGAAGGCCTTTTAGAGAAAGGCCTTATTTTTTTTGAGGTTGAACATTTTTTTAGGACAGCAAGCTTCTTCTTTCACATTCAACAAGTGATTTTTGCAAGTATCAGACCTTCTTCATGATTGTAACAGGTTTATACCTCTTTGATGTTACAAATGTAAGGATTTTGATAGTGAAAATGACAGTGCAGACTCTATGATCAATTTTCAGTCCTTTGTTTGTAATGTCTTGTTTCATTTCAGACCTCTAATTGCATCTTATCAGCCTATGTATGATGTTTCATGTTGCATTTCATGAAATTGTGTCAATTTTCATGAACAAGAAGTGTTCACCACTCCTTTGGTGTATCACCTATTAGTTTAGTTTCAATTTTTGTACTTTCTATCTCTGTCTCCTTGGAATTTAGAGTAGGATTAGGATTCAAACCTCTGTAATTGTGCAAATAACAGATCTGATCAGAGGAGTTTGAGGAACCAGCCTCTAATCTGGATATTCCTCTCTCATTTTACAAGTCCCACACTTGGAGAGAGGTTTCAATGTTGTGAAATCACACTGGATGCCTGAAACATCAACTTAGAAACCTGATTTGCATCCAGGAGTTCTGCTGATTTACAACAACATAGTCCAAATGGCATTTTCCTGTATGCATAAGTTCCCCATTTGGTTGTGAAGGATGTCTTGAACTGATCTTATTCCTTAACAATAATCTGATTATACCCGGAGTATCCATCAAGCAATGAAAACCTTTCGGAGCTAGCAACAACTTGTAAAATTCTCTCCATAGAAGGAAGTGGGTAATGGTCCTTGAGAGATGCTCTATTCAAATCTCTGAAATCAATGCATAATCTTATCTCTCCACTCTTCTTTCTAACTGGAACTAAGTTGGCAACCCAACTAGAATGCTTGATTGGGAATATGATCCTTGACTCAATCATCTTGTTCAATTCCTTCCTCATGAGAGGTTCCATGTGTGGATTGACTGACCTTTGTTTCTACCTGATGGGCTTAGTATTTGGATCCAACTCAATGGTGTGCTGAGCTAACTTGGGATTGAAACCTTTCAAATCTTCGTAGCTCCAAGCAAACACATCAGGGAACTCTTGACACAACTGTATGAACTCATACCTTTCTTATTCAGTTGTCATCTTTCCAATTTGCAATGGTTTGTTCTCTTCCACCAAGATGGATACTGAATCTTCTCTCTTGACCTGAATTTTTGCTTTCTCTTTCCTAAACTGATCATTGGGATTGAAAATGGACTCCAAAGTGATAAGTCCCTTGGGAAGCTTATTAGTTCTTAGCTGTACCACTTGGTCACCATACTATTGTTCTAATTTTTCCTGATTTTTAGCTGAGAACTCAGCTTCTTCTTGTAAAAAATGGATGATTTGCTAGTCATTCTCAAACACTTGCCAACTTACATTGTTATCCGGCACTGAAGGCCTCACAATCACATGGATGTTTGGTTGTACCTTGTCCTGTTGAATGCTTTCCACAATATCAAAGGCTGCCCCAACTGCTGCAAGCCTGTCAGCAGCTTGGTTTTCTTTCCTAGGAATGGATTTGATGCCAAAACCCTCAAAAATCTTCAATGAGGTCCCATACCCTGTTCTTGTAGAACTTGAGTAGATCATTCTTGGCAGCATGCTGTCCCTTGACTTGATTTACAATCAATTCATTGTCACCAAAGACTTGCAAGTTCTGTATTCCTCTCTTTATTGCCCAATGCATCCCTCGCACCAAGGCTTCATATTCAGCAGTGTTTTTGGAGCATGCAAAATGAAATCTAAAAGCTAAATAGTACTTTACTCCTTGAGGTGAAATAAGCATAGCTCCACCTCCTACACCTTGTCTACTCCTTGATCCATCAAAAAACAACTGCCATACCTCATTGTCATCCTTGTGGTTTGGCTTGGTGATGCTAGGAATGGGCTGATCTTCTTGATGTATGCAATAGACCCCTAGCTCAGATTCTTTTACTTCTTGATAAGGATCAAAAGCATGCATCTTATTTGCCCATTCATCAAGAGTTAGATCCGGGATGCTTCCAACCTTGGTGTCAGCTTCATCAGTGCTTGGGTGATCTTTTTGATCAAATGCCAAATAGTTGGCATTGATCTGACTTGGAGTGTAGGGCTCAATGTGGAAGTTTGCAATAGGTTCAGACCTGATTTTAGCTTTGGTTCCATACCTTGTTCTGAACAGCATGTGTGACCAATCAGCAGACAAATATCCTCCAATCTTGGATGTGAAATCTCTTGACAAACATAGGGAAAAGAGTGGTGGAAGGTCTATAACTGATACATCTTGTAAAACAACAACATTTGGACATGCATGCAAGGTAAGACTCAAGTTTCTAATCACCCCAACTGTTGTTACTGCTGTCCCATCCAACTGCACTACTCCTTTGGATATGGTTTCATATTGAAGTCCTAGTTGATCAGCTATTTGCTTGGGCATCACTGAGCTACTTGCCCCGGAATCAATCATGTAATTGTGCACCAATTGGTTTCTAATGATTAATGAGACGTAAAAAGGAGGGGGCTTCAACATTTTACCTTGCTGTCCTCCATGATTCCCTTCAGGCTGGGAAGCATTTGTGAGCACTTTCTCTTGCATTTGGACTTACTGATTCGAAGTTGGCAGTCCTTCATGGTAGCTTGTAGCAAATCTCTCTGGCCTGGGATAGATAGGGATTCCCACATTGATATATTTACATTTGTCTTCTTCATCTGATCAATGATACTAAATGGTGATGAAGGATCTCTTTGTTGTCCCTTGGTTTGCATATTCATCCCTTGCATGTGGAGAGCAACAACTGGTATTTGATTTGGTCTAGGAGCTGTTCTTGGTTGCCCTTGTGCATTTACAACTAGATTTTGTTTGCCAACCATTTGTGGAGCCATAAAAGGTTGTGGATTGGTTGGAGCTAATGGTTGTTCTTCACCCAAATTCCTTCTTTTTGACCTTGTGTCGGTTGCAACACCTTGAGAGACTATTTGATTTATGCCACAAAAATCCTCTACCTGCTAGTTCACAAGTGTGGTGTCATTCGGAGCTGATTGCTGCTGGAATGTTTCTTGTCGTTGGTTGTTTCCTTGACTTCCCTCACCCTCCACACCAGTAGTTTTCACCATTAATGCTTGATTCAAGGCACCATTGAAGCACATAGATTGGTTGTGAGGTTCATTGTATGGAAAACACCAATCATACTCTGAGCAACGTTGTTTTGTGTTGGCACCAATGCCTTAGAGGTAGATATAGCATTTGGATTATAGGGCTGAAATGGTCTGTTGGCAGGAGGCCTTGCTTGATTTAGATTTGCAACTGGATTGGGTGGTCTATGAGGTTGATATGGCTGCCTGTTAGGCTGAGCTTGAGGCTGGAAAGAAGGTCTAAAACTTTGGGCTTGTTGCCTCTTGAGAGTAACCAGCTCATTACCTAAATTTTACAATTTCTTCATGACTTCATGAAGCTCATTTGGGGCACTTGGAGATGAAGTAGAAGCTTCATTTGAACTCTAATTTCTAGGAGTGGGAGAAGGAGCCAAATTAGGTGCTTGATTAGTGTTTGGGCTCTCTAAACTTGGAAACAATGACATGGGAGGTCTAGGGGCTAGTTTGCCAGCTTGGATCAAACAATTTTCATCCACAATGTCAATGCTATAAGCCATAGGGATAGTTATGCCTCCCATGGAATGAATCAACATAGAAATATCATAATTTAGACCTTTGAGATAGTAAAGAAAAGCACCTTCTGCTGTTGGCTTGACTGCCACTGGAATTCTCTCCCAAGTCCTTTGAAATCTAAAATTAAAATCAGTCAGCTGCTCATTGGGAGCTCTTTTGATAGTTGTCAGCTGCTCCAAAACAGACAAGTTGTCTCCCTTTTCCCCAAACTACTCATGGAGGGCTATACATAGCTGATTCCAATTTTGAATAGAACCTGAGGCAAGACTCTTGAACCATTGCAAATATTTCCCTTTGAATGAAGATGCCAGTAGTTTGACAGCAACTTGCATCTCATTGATCTCATGGATTGCACAAATGTTAACAATATCCTTAACATGATCACCAGGTGAGGTCTGATTTTCTCCAGTGAAGTATGGAATGTTCTTCAATGCTGCAATTGGGATTGGATTTTGTGCATTGAGAGCAAGTGGGCTGTTGCCAGTGAAATTGACATAGGGGTTGTTTTTTGCCATTCTAATTGGTCTTAGAACCCTTGTTGACTGAATGAAAGGCCTACCAGGTGGAGGAGTTGAGAGAGTTCTGTTTGGTGGAGATGGAGACCTTTGGATTCTCGTCCCACTTTGCCTTATTCTTGGAGATAACTGTAGATATTCAAACAAGACCTCTTCCTCTCCAGCTCTTGACCTTGTGTTGATTCTTCTCATGAGTTTTTAGGTCTGCACTGCCAAAACCAGCTGATTCTTCCCCTTGGAGTAGTCAGATGTGTAATTTATAGCTCTTTTAAGCAAGAAAATTACAGCAGATGCACATCAACGTTGCTGTAATGAAAATGAGACCTCTAAGGTCCCACCGGGCGTGCCAAAACTATTGTTGCAAATCAGCAACACCCCTGGATGTAAATCAGGTTTCTAAGTTGATGTTTCAGGCATCCAGTGTGATTGCACAACATTGAAACCTCTCTCCAAGTGTGGGACTTGTAAAATGAGAGAGGAATCTCCAGATTAGAGGCTGGTTCCTCAAAATCCTCTAATCAGATATGTTATTTACACAATTGTAGAGGTTTGAATCCTAATCCTACTCTAAATTCCAAGGAGACAGAGATAGAAAGTGCAAAAATTGAAACTAAACTAATAGGTGATACACCAAAGGAGTGGTGAACACTTCTTGTTCATGAAAATTGACATAATTTCATAAAATGCAACATGAAACATCATACATAGGCTGATAAGATGTAATTAGAGGTCTGAAATGAAGTAAGACAATACAAACAAAGGACTGAAAATTGATCACAGAGTCTGCACTGTCATTTTTCACTGTCAAAATCCTTGCATTTGCAACATCAAAGAGGCAAAAACCTATTACAATCATGAAGAAGGTCTGATACTTGCAAAAATCACTTGTTGAAGGTGAAAGAAGAAGCTTGCTATCCAAAAAAAAATGTTCAACCTCAAAAAATGAGCCAAATCTAGCTTTTACAATGCATGGATCGAGCCCAGGAGAGAGAAAACGTGTAAAAAACGTGGAAGCCATTCCCCATTGAATGAATATGCATTAAAAAAGCATGGGAGTCCTTACAAACCCATGCCCTGACATTTTTGGCCATGCTGAAGAAGATGCGACCCATTTTGTATTAAAACTGGTTGTTGAAACGTCATTTCTGGCCATTACCATGTGCTAGAGGTGTTTCTTTATTTTCTCTCCCCAAACTCAACCAAAATGAAAAATTAACCACAAAATCATGTAGATAATTTCACCATCTTTCCATTGATATAAAGAATGTGAAAATCTGAGCTTTGGATCGAAAGATATGGCGATTTGAAAATTTAGGGCAAAAACAGGCCAAAATCGGATCGGTGGGCAAAAATTTGAATTTTTGCACCTTTTTGGTCTTTGGAAAATTTTCAAATTTTCCCTGCGCTCCGCCACTCCAGGTGCCACGTGGCGGCTTCCTATTGGCCGCAGGCTTCATAAGGGAAAATTTCCCACAAAAACTCCACCCAGCCATAACTTGAAAAATATGAGGAGTTAGGAGGAAAACTTTACCTTTCTGCAAAGCTGAGAGAGAGCTCTATCCAATGGTGCCATTTTTAGAAAGATTTGAGTGCCTAAAAATAAAAAATGGAGACTGAGGCACAAGAGAGGTAAGAACACAAGGAGTTAGCCACAAAAATGAGCAGGGGCACATTTTCGATAACAAAACCTATTTAGTTTCAAACTAGTGTCTTGCAACTTGGTTGTAGACTCTTCCTATAAAAAAAAATTATTCCACAATTTTCCTAATTTGTTTCTTGGTCTCAAGTGGTAGTTGAAGCAAGCATCATAGTTTGCGTGTGCATCAGCACGTGCGCATCCGTGTGAGTGTGCATGTGTGTGAGCACGTTCGTGTGTGTCTGCAAGTGCGCATGCATGTGCATGTGTGCATTTGTGTGCGTGTGCGTTTGTGTGCGCGTGTGCGTGTGCGTGTGCGTGTGCGTGTGCATGTGCATGTGCGTGTGCATGCTCAAGGGCATGTGCGTGCGCATGGGCATGGGTGTGTGCATGTGTGTGTGCATGTGCATGTGTGCACGAGTGCATGTACTTGCGTGTGCATGTGATTTCATGTGCGTATGCATGTGTGTGTTCGTGTGTGTGTATCTTTTTCTCTGCACGTGTGCATCACTGTGTGTGTGTGTCTATGTGCATGTGTGTGTGTGTGTGTCTGTGTCCTTGCATGTGCATGTGCATGCTTGTGTTTGGGTGTGCGTGTGTGTCTGTGTGGGCGTGTGTGTGCATGTGCATGTGCATGTGGGTGTGCATGTGTTCGTGTGTGTTGGTGGTGGTGTTGCGAGGTGCGTGGGCAGTTGTGTGTGTTTGCGGGTTTGTGTGTGCATATTTGGTGATTTGTGAGTGTGTGTACATGTGTGAGAGTGTGTACATGTGTGTGTGCGTGTGCATGTGCATGTGCATATGCCTATGCTTGTGTGTGTGAGCGTGTGTATGTGCGTGTGTGTGTGCGTGTGCGTGTGTGTGTGCGTGTGCGAGTGTGTTTGCATGTGTGTGTGTGCTTGTGTGTGTGTGCGTGTGCGAGTGTGTTTGCATGTGTGTGTGCGTGTGCATGTGCATGTGTGTGTGTGTGTGCATCTACTTATGTGTATTTGCTTGTGTATGTGATTGCGTGTGAGTGTGCGTGTGTGTGTATGCGTGCGCATGTGTGTGTGCGTGTGCATGTGCATGTGTGTGTGCGTGTGCGTGTGCATGTGTGTGTGCGTGTGCATTTACATGTACATTTGCATGTACGTTTGCATGCACGTGTGCATGTTCGTGTGCGTGTGTGTATCCGTGTGCGTGTGCTTGCACGTGTTCGTGTGTGTGTGCATGTGCGTGTGTGTGTGCATGTGCATGTACATGTGCATGTGCGAGTGCCTGTGCGTGTGCGTGTGCATGAGCATGTGCATATGCATGTGCATGTGCTTAGGTGTGAATGTAAGTGTGTGTTTGGGAGTGCGAGTGCGTGTGCATGTGCATGTGCGTTTACGTTTGCATGTGGGTGTGCATGCGTGCATGAGAATACGTGTGCATGTGCGTGACTGTGTGCGTGTGCGTGTGCGTGTGTGTGTGTGCCTGTGTTATCTACTTCTGCGCACGTGTGCATGTGCATGTGTGAGTGCGTGAGCGCGTGTGCGTGTGTGTGCATGTGCAGTGCGTTGAGTGCTGTGCGTGTGTGGTACGCGTGCGTGTTGCGTGTGCATGTGCATTGTGGTTGCATGTGCATGGTGCATTTGGTGTGCGTGCTGTTGTTTGTGGGTGTGGTGTCGGTGTGCGTGCGTGTGCGTGTGCAATGTGCGTGTGCGGTGGTGCGTTGTGCGTGTGGCTGTGTGCGTGTGCGTTGTCGTGTGCGTGTGCGTGTGCACTGGGCCTTGTGACATGGTGCGTGTGACGTTGCCTGTGCCTGTGGTGGACATGTGCTGTGTGCATGGTTGTGTGTGTGTGTGCGTGTGCATGTGCGTTTGTGTGCGTGTGTGTGTGCATATGCTTGTGTGTTTGGTTTAGTGTGCGTGTGCTTGTGTGTGTGTGTGCATGTGCGTATTTGTGTGCGTGTGTGTGTGTATGCTTGCGCAAGTGCGTGAGTGAGTGTGTGCGTGCATGTGTGTGCGTGTGCATGTGCACATGTGCATTATTGTGTGGGTGTACTTGTGTGTTGGCTTTGCATGTGAGTTGGCCATGTGCATGTGGCGGTGTGCATGTGCGTCGTGTGTGTTGCTTGGTGAATGTGCTTGCATGTGCATGTGCAAGGTGTGTGCACGTGTGCATTATGTGGGGTGTGCTTGTGTGTGTTTATTGTGTGTGCTTTGTGCTTTTTGCGTGTGCTGTGCATGTGTTGTGAGTGTGTGCATGTGACGTGTGCTTCGCGTGTGCTTGCATGTGCTTGTGCGTGTTTGTGTGCATGTGTGTACGTATGCTTGTGTGTGTGTGTGCGTGTGTGTTTACGTATGCTTGAGTATGCGTGTGTGCTTGAGTATGCATGTGTTTTCTTGCGTGTGCTTGTGCTTACATGTGCGTGTGCGTGTGCGTGTGCCTGTGCCTGTGCGTTTGTGTGTGTGCATGTGGGTGTTCATGTGTTCATGCGTGTGTGTGTGTGCGAGTGCACGTGCGAGTGTGTGTGCATGTGTGTGTGTTTGTGTGCGCGTGCATGTGTGCGATTGCGAGTTTGTGTACATGTGCGAGAGTGCATACATGTGCTTGTGCGTGTGCATGTGCCTATGCATACGATTGGCTGTGTGTGTGGCGTGTGCGTGGTGTGTGTGTGTGATATGACTGTGCGTGTGCGTGGCGAGTGAGTTTACATGTGTGGTGTTGTGTGAAGTGCATGTGCGTGTGTGTGTGTGCGTGTACGTGTGTGTGTGCGTGTGCGTGAGTGTGCATCTACTTGTGTGTATGTGTTTGTGCATGTGATTGCGTGTGAGTGTGCATGTGTGTGCGCATGTGTGTGTGCGTGTGCGTGTGAAGTGAGTGTGTGTGTGCGTGGACGTGTGGTGTGCCATGGAAGGTGCATGTGCGTGCATGTAGTTTGCATGCTGTTGGTGCGTGTTCGTGTGCATGTGTTGTATATGTGTTTTTGTTCTTTATTTTACAGTGCGGTGGGTTGTGGTAGTGGGTGTGTGCATGTGCGTGTGCATTTGTGTGTGCGGGTGCGTTGTATGTGTGAGAGTGTTGTGTGCGTGTGCGTGTTGCTGTGCGTGTGGGTGTGCTTAGTGTGCGGGTGCCTGTGTGTTTTGCGGTGGCGAGTGATGTGAAGGTGAGTGGTGTTTGAGTTTACGTGTGTGGGTGTGCGTTGCAATGCTGAGTATACGTGTGCATGTTCGTGACTGTGTGCGTGTGCGTGCGTGCCTGAGTATACGTGTTCATGTGTGTGACTGTGTGCGTGTGCGTGTGTACGTGCGCTTGCATGCATCTACTTCTGTTCACGTGTGTGTGTGTGTGCATGAGCGCGTGTGCATGCGTGTGCATGTGCATGTGTGTGACGAGCATGGAGTGGTATGGTGGTGTGCGTGTGCGTGTCATGTGCGGTGTGTGCGTATGTAGCGGGTTTGTGTGCGTGTACGGGTGCTTGGGCGTTTGGCTGAAGAGGTGTGTGTGCAGTGGTGGCAGTGGTTATTTCATGTTGATGCTGCATGTACGCGTGTGGCGTGTGCGTTATCGTGTGGTGTAGCTTGTGGTTCTTGTGCGGTGCTGTGGTGTGTGCTGGTGCGGGTGTACTTGCATGGGCATGTGTGTGTGTGGCGGTGCGTGGCATTATTGTGTGGGTGGTTGTGTGTTTGATTGCATGGGCTTGTGCTGCGAGTGCATGGGCGTGTAAGTGTGTGTGTGCATGTGGCATGTGTGTGTGTGAGGATGTGGGTGTGCTTGCATGTGATGTGCGTGTGCGTGTTGTGTGCGGTGTGTTAAATATGTTGTGCAGTACGTTGCCTGAGTTGAATGGTGCCTGAGTATGTAGGTGTTTGCTTTGCAGGGATTTGTGCTTGGTGTGCATGTGCATGTGCATGTCCGTGTGCGTGTGCGTTTGTGTGTGTGTGTGTGGGTGTGCGTGTGTTCGTGTGTGTGTGTGTGTGCAAGTGCGCGTGCGAGTGCATGTGCATGTGTGTGTGTGTGTGTTTGTGTGCATGTGCATGTGTGCGATTGCGAGTGTGTGTACGTGTGCGAGAGCGCATACATGGTGTGTGCTGTGCATGGCCTGGCGTGTGTGTGCACCATGTTGCATGAGCAGTGAGCGTGTGAGATGTGCATTGTGAGAGTGCAATTAGTGGTGTTGTTGTGGGCGTGTGTGTGTGCTTGTGTGTCCGAGTGTGCGTGTGCATGCATGTGTATGTGTGCGTGTGAGATGGGCATGTGATTTGCCAGTGTGTGGGGCGTGGTGCGTTAGCGATGTGGACGTATGCTGTGCGTGGAGTGTGCGTGTGTGGTGATTGAGGTGAGTGTGAGTGTATGAGTGAGTTTGTGTGAGTGTGCAATTTGAGTGTGCGTGTGCGTGTGCGTGGGTGTGAGTTGTGAGTTGTGTGTTGTGTGTACTTGTGTGTATGTGATTGTGTATGTGACACGTTGTGAGGTGGTGTGTGTGTGCTCTGGTGTGCGTCTGAGGTGCGTGTGCATGTCCATGTGCGTGTTGCATGGGCGTGGCAATGGCCTATGAGCAGTGTGCGTGTGTATGTAGTTTGTGTGTTAGTGTGCGTGTGTGTATGGGGAGTGCCTCCCCCTTTCCTCCGGAGTGTGTGTGTGTGGGTGATGGCGGTTGTTGCGTGGTGGTGTGTGACGTGCTTTGTGTTGTGCGTTGGAGAGGCATGGGTGTCCACCGGTTCCAGCTCGGTTGGTGTGAGCGTACGGCGGAAAAGCTTGCTCAGATGCAAGTTGCTTTGTGCGGTAATAGAACTCTACTAAAGCTTACAGACTACGCTCTTCAGTGTTTCCGGCACAGAACACTCACAGACACAATGGCCATTCTTTGCAAATGATTGTAAATGTGCATGTTGCTTATGCATTTGGTTGTGTTGGGCTGGGGCTTGCGTTGGTTTGGTGTGAGGTGCATGTTATTGCGCAGTGTGTGTGTGTGTGTGGGTGTGTGTGTGTGAGTGTGCGTGTGCTTGAGCGGACGAGTGAAGTGTGGTGTGAGTTGTGTGGTGTGCATTATCGTTGTGGGTGTGCTTGTGTGTTCTTGCGTGTGCTTTGCTTGTGGTGCGTGTGCGTGTCTGGGGTGTGAGTTGCGTGTGCTTGCATGGAATGTGTGTGTGTGTGTGGGCATGGTGTTATAGTGTGGGTGGGATTGGGGGTTTCTTGTGTGCTTGTGATTGTGGTGTGCATGTGTGTGTTGAGTGTACAGGTGTGTGTGCGCTTGTGAGTGCTTGTGCTTGCATGTGAATGTGCAGTGTGTGTGGTGTGAATGTGCATGTACGTGTAGGGGACGGTTCATGTGATGTGTGCCTAAGTATGCATGTGTTTGCTTGCATGTGCTTATGCTTGTGTGTGCATGTGCGTGTGCGTGTGCGTTTGTTTGTGCATGTGCTTGTGCATGTGCATTTGTGTGTGTGGATGTGCATGTGTTCATGTGTGTGTTTATGCGAGTGTGTGTGCGAGTGCGTGTGCATGTGTGTGTGTTTGTGGAGCCGTGCATTGGGTGTGATTATGAGGGGGGTACGTGTGCTAGAGCACGTGACATGTGTAGGGTGCGTGGGGCAGTGTATTTGTATGTGCACCTGCGCCTGTGCGTGTGAGCATGTGCATGTGCGTGTTCATGTGCATGTGCGAGTGTGTGTGCTTGCACATGCATGTGTGCGTCCAAGTGTGCGTGTGCATGCACGTGTACGTGTGCGTGTGCATGGGCATTTGTGTGCAGTCGTGTATACAGGGCATGCGTTGTTGGGTGTGGGCGTGTGCGTGTGCATGTGAATGCGCAGATACTGTGCATGTCAGTGGGCGTGGGCATGTGCTAGACGTGGGCGTGTGCGTGGGTGTGGGCATGTGCGTTTGCATGTGCGGGGGGTGTGTGAATTTGCGGTGGCATGCTGTGTGTTGTGCGGTGTGTGGGTGTGCGTGATGCCTGGTCATGTACTTTGTGATGGCTTGCTGCGTGGATTGAGTGTGCAGGTGTGTGTGTGGGTTTACATGCACATGTGTGTGCGGTGGAGTGTGGTGTGTGTGTGCATGATGTGTGTTGCATTTGCATGTAAGTTGCATTGCACGTGTGCGCTTGTGTGTATCATGTGATGTGTGCGTGTGCCCGTGTGAGTGTGATTGAGGGGGGCGCGCGTGCGTGTTTATGTGTGTGGTGCGTGTTGTGGTGATGGGGGTGCAAGTGCCCTGTGTTTGTGCATTGCCGTGGCGTGTGTGTACAAGTCATCTTGGTCGGAGGCTTTGTAACCGTGTGCAGCACGTGCTCGCTTCAGGTTCCTCCGTGGGAATAGAACTTGTTATCCACAATGTGCCCTTAGGTCATTTTTATGTGGCCTAAATCTCTCATTTTTTCCTCTATTATGCCTCAGCCATAACTTTGCTTTTCGTACTCAAAACGTTCTGGCAATGACACCATTGGATTTAGAGTTGTTTCTCAGTTTCCAGGAAAGGTAAAGTTTTCCCTCCTAACTCCATTGTATTTGAAGTTATGGATCGGCGGAAGTGTTTTTTGGAAAAAATTTCCCTGAAAGGCCCACGGCCAATTGAAGATGCAGCCACTGGCACCTAGAGTGGCGAAGCCGGGGAAATGTTGGAATTTTCCAATCGACACCAAAAAGGTGCAAAAAGTCAATTTTGCCAGCAAACCCGATTTGGCCTGTTTTGCCTAAAACTTCAAATGGCCATATCTTTCGATCCAGAGCTCGGTTTTTTGCATTCTTTATCGCAATGGAAAGATGGTGAAATTTCTACAAGATTCAAGGTCATTTTGCATTTTGATGCGTTTAGAGAGAAAACATTGAAAAACACACTTCTGGCCAGTGGTCATAGACAGAAATGACGTTTCAACCACCATTTGTAATGAAGAATGGCTCGCATTCTCTCCCAGCATGGCTAAAAATACAAGGGATGGGTCTTGTAAGGATTGCGCATGGCGTTTGCAGGTTTGGTCAATGGCTTGAATCGTTCAATGTTTTCCTGTTTCTCTCTCCTGGCTCGTCCCTTGCACTGTAAAGCCGATTTGGATCATTTCAAAAGGGTTGTTGAACATTTTGTGTGTATTGCAGGCCCTCTTGCTCACCTTGGAAGTGATTTTGGTGGAATATCAGACCCTTTTCTAAGAGCTGAAACATTTATTTTGCCTCTCAGGTGTTGTAATGCAAGTGATGTTTGATGATTAAAATAACAATACAGCCTCTGTGATTAGTTTCATCTCTGCGTGTTGTTTGATTAATTATGCTCCTTTCATACAATTATCAGTTTGCTGAAGAGTTTCTTTTTTGTTGCATTTTATGGACTGTGTAATCTGTAGAAGTTAAAAAAATACTTCACCACTCCTGTGGTGCCTCAACCTATTAGCCATTAGTTTTAGCTTTTTTGCCTTCTCTATCTCTGGTCCTCTTGGAAATTTAGGGTAGGGTTAGGAATATAGACCTCTACAAACTTGTAAGTGATAAAAAAATCTAACCAGAGGAATGAGGAACCACACCTCATCAACTGGAGATTCCTTTTATTTTTGCAAAGTCCCACACTTGGGGAAAGGATTCAATGTTGTTGCAATAACATTGGAGGCGAGTATGATCAAAATAGAATTGATATCAACATCCAGGGGGTGCTGTGAGTTGCCCAACAATAGAACTACTAAAGCTACAGACACGCCTCAGTTTGTTTAACTACAGAAGAAACACTCACAAACAATGGGCCATTCTTGGAAATCATGTGCGTGTGCATGGGCATGTGCTTGTGCATTTTGTTACGTGTGCAGTACTGCGTGGATGTGTGTGTGTGTGTGATTGTGAATGTGCTTGAATGCGCATGTGCGTGTGCATTGTATGTGTGATGTGGTGTGCGTTGTGGGTGTGCTTATGCAGTGCTATGCCGTGTGCATTCTGGGTTGTATTTGTGCGTGTGCATAGTTTTCATTCCTCTGCTTGATGTTTGTTTGGGTATGTATGATCCTTCATGACAATTATAAGTTTGTGCATGAGGTTTTTTCTTTGTTGCATTTTAATGGACTGTCTGTCCATATGTAGAAGTACAAAATTCTAAACCACTCTTTGGGGTATCACCTGCAATTAGCAATAGTGTTAGATTGTTAGCATTCTCTATTTATCTCTTTGGAAAATTTAGGGTAGGTTTAGGGTTAGGAATATAGCCCTCTGTAAAGTAAGTGATAATCTGCAGGGGAATTTTGAGGATCAACCTCTTAAAACTGGAGTTCCTTTCTCATTTTGCAGTCCCACACTTGGGAAGGATTCAATGTTGGCAATACACTGTATGCTAGTCTGATCAAAACTAGAAATTGTCAACATCCAGGGGGTGCTGGATGATTTGCAACAAACTAGACTCTAGCTAAAGCTACGGACTACGCCTTTAGCGTGACTGCACAGAACACTCACACACAATGGCATCTTGTAAATCATGTGAGTGTCGGGGAGGTGCTTGTGAATTGGTTAAGTGTGCGTTTGTGATTGCGTGTGCGTTTGTGTTGTGATGGTTGGCATGATGTGCGTGCGTGGCATGTGCCATGTGTGGGTTGGGTGTGTGCTTGTGCGTGTGCTTGCTATGCAACATGTGCGGCTTTGTGTGTGTATGTGTACTGTAGTGCGTGTGCAGTGTGCATGTGTGCCTAAGTTATGAAGTGTTGCTTGCGAATGCTTTGGCTGTGTGGCGGGTGTGCCAAATTGTTATCCAAAATTCCCCTCAAGGTAATTTGGATAACAGACATCAATTTCTTCTAGTCACGAAGCAGAAACATTGAGTCAAGGCATAAAATATGTTTTTTTGGGGTCCCTCGGCCTTTTCTAATCTCCATCTAAGAAAGAATCCAACGAGTGAGAAAAAAAGGAAAAAATGCAAAGAATAAGGTTTTGAAGGACTGTGTTAAAAATAAAGCATTTAGGGTGGAAGGGTTTTGGGGTCGTACTGATGAGGTTCGTTGTACCAGCTTGGCGGTTGAAAAAGCAAGGAAAATCGGCTAAGTCTTGTTTCTATCGTGGGACAGTTGGGACGTCGGGACGCGGAAAGCCGAATCAGCTGAAATAAGGAAAAAACGCTTCTTTAAGTCTCTGTTTATGCGGTGTGGGATTGGATAGCAGCGGGACAAAAGTAAGGAGGTACGCGTGGGAGCGAATCGGCCGATTTTGCCGAAAGAAGTCCATTCGGGCACGGAGAATTCGTCCGGGATAGCCGAGACAAAGTACGAGCGGGATAAATCAGCGATTGCGCAGCACAGTCCATTTCGGGCGGTTCGGAGATATTTGTCCCAGGCAGTCTGAGACATCCGGGCAAAAAGTAAGTGGGAGCATGGGTGCGGAAAAGACAAAAAGCCGCCCGCAAATAGGAACAAGGAATCCTAATCGGCCAAAGCAAGAGATTTCATCGGGCGACAGCCAGGACAAATTACGCGAGGGGACGTGAAAAGGAAAAGCAAAAAAGGCCCAGCAATAGAGATTGGACCTAGAAAATTTTCCAAGTTCGGTCAAAGTTTTTTAAAGACAACACGTTTTGGCAGCTTGCCCACCACATCGAATGGAATCGTGACACGTGTCATCCAAGTGGCAGAGCATGGGGGAAGGGAAGTGGGAAATTTTCCAAAGTGAAACATGTCAAATATTTCGAGGACAAAGTGGCGCCCCTCAGGCCCGAGCCAAAATAACTGTGCCACATGTCCAATTGGACAAAAAATTTAAGGACAGGGCCCCGAAAGAAATTTTCAAAGGATGATTCAAGTAGTGAATACAAAAGCTTGCAACGTGTCATCCAAGTGGCGGAGTGCGGAAAAAAAAAATTCAAAAAAAATCCAAATGCCCAAAAAAAAAAAAAAGAGGTAAAATCAAAAAATTTTTTTCCCGCCGATTGTTCGGGCCTGTTTTTGCCCTAAATCTTCAAATGGCCATAATTGCGATCTAGAGCTCAGATTCAGTTTTTATATCAATGGAAAGCTAGTGAAATTACTACAAGATTCTGGGGTCATTTTGTATTTTGATGGGGATTTTGGAGAGATAAAATTAAAAAAACACTTTGGCACGTCGGAGGTCGGTATGGCAAGAAATACGTCTTCAACAACCAGTTTTAATGCAAAATGGGTTGCATTCGTCTTAGCATGGCCAAAAATGTCCGGGCATGGGTATGTTAGGAGACCTAGGAACAACCTTGTGGTAGGTAGTTTAGGAAGGGAACCAGTTTCTCTGGAGATCTTCTATTTTGCAAGTCCCAATGGAGAACGGTCAATGTGGTGAAATAACATAGATGCCGATATGATCACATAGAAAAGATGTCAACAAACTCCTCATCAAATTACTGTTACTTCAGCTGAGTATTCAAACCATAATTTCTTATAGTTTCAAGTAAGAACAATCCGCAATACTGTCAACAAACCAACACAATAACACTGTATTACAATTCCTTTAAGCATGCAAGACAGTCCAAACCCGCAGCAAAACGGTTACCACACATAGGATAACAACTCATGACGAAGGCCTGTTCCAATTTCATACAACATTAACAAAGAAGAAACACCTCTTTCAAATCCTCCAAACCGTCCACAACCCAGTACAAAAACTCATATTCTAACTCGATTCGGTGCAAAGACAGCATCACAGCCTAGCAACTATAAGCGATTCACTTTAACTGTTCCAGGAAAGAAGCAAGAAATCACTAAATCCACATCAATCTACTCGCCAACATACATAATCCCAACCAAGAGAGGGTTTGTTTTATGAGACAACTTAGACAAAGCAAAAGCAAGAATTTGTTAAAAGAGAAAGGGCTCAACATGCCTGTGAGCTCTTTTTCCAAACCTCGAAAGAAAGCGATCGTTTACCGATTATTTCCTTCCACAAGCGCAAAAAAGAAACTTCCCACACTCCTTTCTTCTCTTCTTAGGTTAGCAACAACAGACTCAAAATCTCCAAGAACATTACAATCCCCAAGCTGGTTCGACTGACCAACGCAAAAAAAACAATGCAGAGCACTTTTGGCAAAAGCCCGAATCGACCAAATGAAATTCAAATTTCCCTCATACACTTCCAAGGTGAGCTGATCGGAGGACCAATGATAAATAATGCATTAAAAGGCTCGCCTTTTCCCAACTTCCACGCCAGCTGCCAACTTGAGTTGCGACTCAATTTTCAAATTCCCACAAGCAAAACCAATTTCGCCCCACCTAAATAGATACCTCCGTTTCTTACTTCCCCCCGCCAAAACATGCGTGTCCACGTATGGACTTTCCATTAAATGCTAATGAATACTCGCCCTCAATATCCTTATCCCCTCCCCTCCAATGGTCTATGTGGCCCCTTTTCATTAGGATTAGGTTTATGTTGGCCCATTATGTTCAACCTAGGTCATATTTTAGCCTTAGGTTAGGTAGGACTTAGTTTTATATTTTCCCCTCTTTTTTTTTGTAATTTAAACTTCTCCAGCTTAGGAAGTAGTTTAGGATGCTGTTAGACTTATGATTAGCTTAGGATTTTAATTCCTCCTACCACCACTAACACCAAACACTCTCCACCAGTCTTTCCAACTGACTTCACATTAATGTTGTGGCAGGACGTTCCGTCCTTTGGCTCACATGCCAAGGCCACCTGTCCAGGCATTTTCTTTACCATCACGAGGTCCCCCAAGTTCGACCTTACAGGGTTCAGAATCGAACCCCTGCGTTGGCATTTACGTCCGCAGCTGCTCATAACCTGCATCAGGCCTTGCATGTTTCATAATCAACCCTGGTTCGGTTCAAGAGTAATCGACACGAAATCACAATAAGACCTCAACATACTTTTGATCCATGAAATTGATTCAGGTGTGCTGTCAATCATCAATGATAGTTTGAGCAAGTATACACAATTTTGCTTCACGTCAGCAAACACGCAAGTACAGTAACTTAGTCCTATGCATAACTTATAATATGCAAGATCCCCATTTGCAACATGTCCTCTGTTAAAGATCGAATATCTTACATGTTTGACAGCATTCCAGAAGTTATAACAGTATGAAAAACCGTCACCACTATAACTTACAAAATCAGAGTGTTTCAATAATGCAAATGTTTTTCCCAGGGAGCTACTATAGGATGGCCCACCCCCCATGAGATGATTTCCATATTGTCTTGGTTCTAGGAGCAGAGCCTATCATCACGCTCCTTTCGGATGACCGCCCCAGAGCTCTGTTAGCCTCAAGTCAACTGGAAGGGCCTTTTTATAGAAGTCTATTGTTTTTGAGGTTGAACATTTTTTTGGACAGCAGCGTCTTCTTTCACATTCACAAGTGATTTTTGCAAGTATCAGACCTTCTTCTGATTGTACCAGGTTTATTAACCTCTTTGATATACAATGTAAGGATTTTGATAGTGAAAATGACAATGCGACGCTATGATCATTTTCAGTCTTTTTCTTTGTTGTTTTGTAATGTCGTGTTTCATTTAGACCTCTAATTGCATCTTATACCGCCTATGTATTATGTTTTCATGTTGCATTTCATGAAATTGTGTCAATTTTCATGAACCGAGACGTGTTCCCCACTCCTTTGTGTATCACCTATTAGTTTAGGTTTTCAATTTTTGTACTTTCTATCCTCGTCTGTCTCCTTGGAATTTAGAGTAGAGATTAGTATTCCAAAACCTCTGTATTACTTGTGCAAATAACTTATATCTGAGATCAAGGAGTTTGAGGAACCGGAGCCTTCTACTCTGGATATTCCTCTCTCATTTACAAGTACAAGTCCCACACTATGTAGAGAGGTTTCAATGTTGTGAAATCACACGGGAATTGCCGAAAAATCACCTTAGAAACCTGATTTGCATCCAGGAGTTCTGCTAGATTTCAACAAATAGTCTCAAATGGATTTCCTGTATGTCATAAGTTCCCCCCATTATGCGTTGTGAAGGATGTCTTGAACTGATCTTATTCCTTAAACAATAATCTGATTATACCGGAGTATCATCAAGCAATGAAAACCTTTCGGAGCTAGCAACACTTGTAAATTCTCTCCATAGAAGGAAGTGGGTAATGGTCCTTGAGAGATGCTCTATTCAAATCTTGAAATCAATGCATAACTCTTATCTCTCCACTCTTCTTTCTAACTGGAACTAAGTTGGCAAACCCAACTAGAACTGCTTGATTGGGAATATGATTCCTTGACTCAATCATCTTGTTCAATTCCTTCCTCATGAGAGGTTCCATGTGTGGATTGACTGGCCTTTGTTTCTTCCTGATGGGCTTAGTATTTGGATCCAACTCAATGGTGTGCTGAGCTAACTTGGGATTGAAACCTTTAAAATCTTCGTAGCTCTAAGAAAACACATCAAGGAAATCTTGACACAGCTGTATGAACTCATATCTTTCTTGTTCAGTTGTCATCTTTCCAATTTGCAATGGTTTGTTCTCTTCCACCAAGATGGATACTAAATCTTCTCTCTTGACCTGAATGTTTTCTTTCTCTTTCCTAAACTGATCATTGGGATTGAAAATGGACTCCAAAGTGATAAGTCCCTTGGGTAGCTTGTTAGTTCTCAACTGTACCACTTGGTCACCATACTGCTGTTCCAATTTTTCCTGATTTTTAGCTGAGAACTCAGCTTCTTCTTGTAAGAAATGGATGATTTGCTGGTCATTCTCAAACACTTGCCAACTTACATTGTTATCCGGCACTCAAGGCCTCACAATCACATGGATGTTTGGCTATACCTTGTCCTTTTGAATGCTTTCCACAATATCAAAGGCTGCCCCAACTGCTGCAAGCTTGTCAGTAGCTTGGTTTTCTTTTCTAGGAATGTATTTTATGCTAAAGCCCTCAAAATATTCCATGAGGTCCCACACCCTATTTTTGTAGCACTTGAGCAGATTATTCTTGACAGCATGCTGCCCCTTAACTTGGTTTACAATCAATTCACTGTCACCAAAGACTTGTAAGATCTTTATTCCTCTCTTTATTGCCCAATGCATCCCTTGCACCAAGGCTTCATATTCAGCAGTGTTATTGGAGCATGCAAACTGAAATCTAAAAGTTGAATAGTACTTTACTCCTTGAGGTGAAACAAGCATGGCTCCACCTCCTACACCTTGTCTACTCCTTGATCCATCAAAAAATAGCTGCCATACCTCATTGTCATCTTCATGGTTTTGCTTAGTGATGCTAGGAATAGGCTGATTTTCTTCGTGTATGCAATAGACCCCTAGCTCATATTCTTGCACTTCTTGATAAGGATCAAAAGCATGTACCTTGTTTTCCCATTCATCAAGAGTTAGATTCGGGATGCTTCCAACCTTGGTGTCAGCTTCATCGGTGCTTGGGTGGTCTTCTTGATCAAATGGTGAACAATTGGCATTGATTTGACTTAGAGTGAAAGGCTCAATGTGGAAGTTTGCAATAGGTTCAGACCTGATTTTATCCTTAGTTCCATACCTCGTTATGAACAACATGTGTGACCAATCAGCAGACAAATATCCCCCAATCTTGGCTATGAAGTCCCTTGATAAGCATAGGGCAAAGAGTGGTGGAAGGTCTATGGACTAATACATCTTGCAAAACAACAACATTTGGACATGCATGCAAGGTAAGACTCAAGTTTCTAATCACCCCAACTGTTGTTACTGCTGTTCCATCCAACTACACTACCCCTTTGGATATGGTTTAATATTGAAGTCCTAGCTGATCAGCTATTTGCTTGGGAATCACTGAGCTACTTGCCCTGGAATCAATCATGCAATTGTGCACTAATTGGTTTCCAATGATTAATGAGACATAAAAAGGAGGGGGCTTCAACATTTTACCTTGTTGTCCTCCATGATTCCCTTCAAGCTGGGCAGCATTTGTGAGCACCTTCTCTTGTATTTGGACTTGCTGATTCGAAGTTGGCCAGTCCTTCATGGCAGCTTGTAGCAAATCTCTCTGGCCTGGGATAGATAGGGATTCCCACATTGATATATTTACATTTGTCTTCTTCATCTGATCAATGATACTAAATGGTGATGAAGGATCTCTTTGTTGTCCCTTGGTTTTGCATATTCATCCCTTGCATGTGGGCAGCAACAACTGGTATTTGAGTTGGTCTAGGAGCTGTTCTTGGCTGCCCTTGTGCATTTACAACTAGATTTTGTTTGCCAACCATTTGTGGAGCCATAAAAGGTTGTGGATTGGTTGGAGCTAATGGTTGTTCTTCACCCAAATTCCTTCTTTTTGACCTTTTGTTGGCTGCAACACTTTGAGAGACTGTTTGATTTATGCCACAAAAATCTTCTGCCTACCAGTTCACAAGTGTGGTGTCATTTGGAGCTGATTGCTGCTAGAATGTTTCTTGTTGTTGGTTGTTTCCTTGACTGCCCTCACCCTCCACACCAGTAGTTATCACCATTAATGCTTGATTTAAGGCACCGTTGAAGCACATAGATTGGTTGTGAGTTTCATTGCATGGAAAGCACCAATCATACTCCTGAGCAACGTTGTTTTGTGTTGGCACCAATGCCTTAGAGGCAGATATAGCATTTGGATTATAGGGCTGAAATGGTTTGTTGGCAAGAGGCCTTGCTTGATTTAGATTTACAGTTGGATTGGGTTGTCTATGAGGTTGCTATGGCTGCCTGTTAGGCTGAGCTTGAGGCTGGAAGGAAGGTCTAAAACTTTGGGCTTGTTGCCTCTTGAGAGTAACCAGCTCATTACCTAAATTTTACAATTGCTTCATGACTTCTTGAAGCTCATTTGGGGCACTTGGAGATGAAGTAGAAGCTTCATTTGAAATCTGATTTCTAGGAGTGGGAGAAGGAGCTAAATTAGGCACTTGGCTAGTACTTGGGCTCTCTAAACTTTGAAATAATGGCATTAGAGGCCTAGGAGCCAGCTTGCCAGCTTGAATCAAACAATTTTCAGCTCTAATGGCAATGCTATAAGCAATGGGGATAGTTGTGCCTCCCATGGACTGAATTAACATAGAAATATCAGAATTTAAAGCTTTGAGATAGTAAAGAAAAGCACCTTCTACTGTTGGCCTGACTGCCACTGGAATTCTCTCCCAAGTCCTTTGAAATCTAAAATTAAAATCAGTCAGCTGCTCATTGGGAGCTCTTTTGATAGTAGTCAGCTGCTCCAAAAGGGACACGTTGTCTCCCTTTCCCCCAAAACTACTCATGGAGGGCTATACATAGCTGATTCCAATTTTGAATAGAACCTGAGGCAAGACTCCTGAACCATTGCAAAGCTTTCCCTTTGAATGAAGATGCCAGTAGTTTGACAGTAACTTGCATCTCATTGATCCCATGGATTACACAAATGTTAGCAGTATCCTTAACATGATCACCAGGTGAGGTCTGATTTTCTCCAGTGAAGTATGGAATGTTCTTCAATGTTGCAAATGGGATTAGATTTTTTGCATTGAGAGAAAGTGGGCTGCTGCCAGTGAAATTGACATAGGGGTTGTTTTGTGCCATTCTAATTGGTCTTAGAACCCATGTTGACTGAATGAAAGGCCTACCAGGTGGAGGAGTTGAGAGGGTTATTTTTGGTGGAGATGGAGACCTTTGGATTCTCCTCCCACTTTGCCTTATTCTTGGAGATAACTACAGATATTCAAACAGTACCTCTTCCTCTCCAGCTCTTGACCTTGTGTTGATTCTTCTCATGAGTTTTCAGGTCTGCACTGCCAAAACCAGCTGATTCTTCCCATTGGAGTTGCCAGATGTGTAATTTATAGCTCTTTTAAGAAAGAAAATTGCAGCAGATGCACATCAACTTTGCTGTAATTAAAATGAGACCTATAAACGTCCCACCCAGCGTGCCAAAACTATTGTTGCAAATCAGCAGCACCCCTGGATGCAAATCAGGTTTCTAAGTTCATGTTTCAGGCATCCAGTGTGATTGCACAACATTGAAACCTCTCTCCAAGTGTGGGACTTGTAAAATGAGAGAGGAATCTCCAGATTAGAGGTTGGTTCCTCAAAATCCTCTGATCAGATCTGTTATTTTCATAATTATAGAGGTTTGAATCCTAATCCTACTCTAAATTCCAAGGAGACAGAGATAGAAAGTGTAAAAATTGAAACTAAACTAATAGGTGATACACCAATGGAGTGGTGAACACTTCTTGTTCATGCAAATTGACACAATTTCATAAAATGCAACATGAAACATCATACACAGGCTGATATGATGCAATTAGAGGTCTGAAATGAAGCAAGACAATACAAACAAAGGATTGAAAATTGATCACAGAGTCTGCACTGTCATTTTCACTATCAAAATCCTTGCATTTGCAACATCAGAGATGAAGAAACCTATTACAATCATGAAGAAGGTCTGATACTTTCAAAAATCACTTGTTGAAGGTGAAAGAAGAAGCTTGCTATCCAAAAAAAATGTTCCACCTCAAAAAATGAGCCAAATATGGCTTTTACAATGCATGGGTCCGAGCCCAGGAGAGAGAAAATGTGTAAAAAAACATGGAAGGTCATTCCCCATTGAATGAAGATCCATTAAAATAGCATGGGCGTCCTTACAGACCCATGCCCTGACATTTTTGGCCATGCTGAAGAAAAATGCGACCCATTTTACATTAAAACTGGTTGTTGAAATGTCATTTCTGGCCATTACCACGTGCCAGAGGTGTTTCTTTATTTTCTCTCTCAAAACTCAACAAAAATGCAAAATTGACCCCAAAATCATGTAGATAATTTCACCATCTTTTCATTGATATAAAGAACATGAAAATCTGAGCTTTGGATCGAAAGATATGGCGATTTGAAAATTTAGGGCAAAAACAGGCCAAAATCAGATCGGCGGGTAAAAGTTTGAATTTTTACCCGTTTGGTCTTTGGAAAAATTTTTTCAAATTTTCCCCACACTCCGCCACTCCAGGTGCCATGTGGCGGCTTCCTATTGGTCATGGGCCTCCTAAGGGAAAATTTTCTACAAAAACTCCGTCGAACCATAACTTGAAAAATATGAGGAGTTAGGAGGAAAACTTTACCTTTTTAGAAAGCTGAGAGAGAGCTCTATCCAATGGTGCCATTTTTAGAAATATTTGAGTGCCTAAAAAATCAAAAAATGGAGACTAAGGCACAAGAGAGGTAAGAACACAAGGATTTAGCCACAAAAATGAGCAGGGGCACATTTTGGATAACAGTGCTCTTATGACTTCAACTCTCCCTGGATCAATTGCTAATCCTTCTTTGGAGAAAATATGGCCAAGGAGCTTTCCTTCATGTGCTAGGAAGATAAAACTTCTTAGTATTCAAAGACACTCCAAATCTCCTGCACCTTTAGAAGACTTGTCTCTAATGAGAGAGGTGGTCTGCTACATTCTTTGAAAAAATAGTGATATCATCAATATATATTAGCACCATGTTGTTAATCAAACCTTTGAACACCATGTCCATTGCTCTTTGGAAGGTAGCTCCAGCGTTGGACAGCCCAAATGGCATTTTTCCTGTATGCATAAGTTCCCCATTTGGTTGTGAAGGCTGTCTTGAAGTGATCTTCTTCCTTCACCATAATCTTGTTGTACCCTGAGTAGCCCATCAAGCAATGAAAACCTTTCAGAGACAGCAACAACTTGTAAAATCTACTCCATAGAAGGAAGTGGGTAATGGTTCCTTGAGAGATGCTCTATTCAAATATCTGAAATCAACGCACAATCTGATCTCTCCACTCTTCTTTCTGACTGGAACTAAGTTGGCAACCCAACTGTGCGTGTAATGCTTGATTGGGAATATGATTGAGCGTGACTCAATCAACTTATTCAATTTGTTTCCTGCATGAGAGGTTCCATGTGTGTGATTGAATAGCCTTTGTTTCTGCCTGATGTGCCTGTAGTATTTGGATGTCCAACTCAATGTGTGTGCTGAGTGTGCGTGTGCATGGGATGTAAAACCTTGTCAAATATTCATAGCTCCAAGGAAACAAATCAGTGGAACTCTGTGACATAGCTGTATGAACTGCATACCTTTCTTGTGAGCAGTTGTCATCTTTTCCAATTTGCAATGTGTTTGTTCTCTGTCCACAAGATGTGATACTGAATCTTCTCTCTTGACCTGAATGTGCATTGCTTTCTCTTTCCTAAACTAATGCATGTGGGATTGAAAATGGACTCCAAAGTGATAAGTCCCTGTGGGCAGCTTGTTAGTTCTCAACTATACCACTTGTGTCACCATACTATGTGTGTCTAATGTGCG
The DNA here is from genome assembly GCA_019776745.2 of Taxus chinensis. Lineage (NCBI taxonomy): Eukaryota > Viridiplantae > Streptophyta > Pinopsida > Cupressales > Taxaceae > Taxus > Taxus chinensis. Next base: position 530,236,359 of record CM034146.1, on the reverse strand, counting down.
TGCTGCATGTGCTTTAGCTGAGAACGTCAGCTGTCTTCTTGTAAGAAATGTGCGTGATTGTGCTGTGTCATATCTCAAACGTCTTGTCCAACTTGCGTTTTTATTCGGCACTGTGCAGTGCCTCACAATGTACATGTGCGTATTTTTGTGCTGTCCATACCTTGTCCTTGCGCACAGGAGTGCGTTGTGTGCGTGCAATATCAAAGTGCGTGCCCCAACTGTTGCAATCCTATCAGTGCAACTTGGTTTTCTGGTGCATGTGCTAGTGAATGGATTTTATGCTAAAGCCCTCAAAATCTTCAATGAGGTCCCACACCCTGTTCTTGTAGCACTTGAGTGATTATTCATGTGACAACATGCTAACCCTTAACTTGGTTTACAATCAATGTCACTGTCACCAAAGACTGTGCATGCGTGTCTTTATTCCTCTGCTTTATGTGCCCAATGCATCCCTGTGCACCAAGTGCTGTCATATTGCAGCAGTGTGTATTGCTGAGCATGCAAACTGAAATCTAAAAGCATGAATAGTACTTGTGCTCCTTGAGGTGAAATAAGCATAGCTCCACCTCCTGCACCTTGTGCTACTCCTTGATCCATCAAAAAAATAGCTGTGCATACCTGCATTTTCATGTCTGTGTGTGGTTGTTGGTTTGTGTGATGCGTAGTGAATGGGATGATCTTCATGATGTATGCAATATACCCCTAGCTGCGTGATTCTTCTACTTGCTGTGATAAGTGATCAAAAGCATGCACCTTGTGTGTGCCCATTCATGTTCAAGAGTTAGAGCCGGGATGCTTCCATGTGTGTGTGCGTGTGCAGCTTCATCAGTGCGTGGGTGATCTTCTTGGTCAAATGCTGAACAGTTGGCATTGATCGTGACTGTGTGAGTGTAGGGCGCGCAATGTGGAAGTTTACAATAGGTTCATGACCTGATGTGTAGCTTTGCGTGTCCATACCTGTGTGTCGTGAAACAGTCATGTGTGACTAATCAGAAGACAAATATCCTGTGTGCAATCTTGGCTGTGAAAATCTCTTGACAAACATAGGGCGTGTGCGTCTGCTGTGACAAATATAGGTGCGTGTTTGTGTGTGCGTGTGCATGTGCATGTGCATGTGTGCATATGCATGTGGATGTGTGTGTGTTTGCGTGTGCGTGTGCGACGTGTGCGTGTGCATGTGCATGTGCTTGTTTGTGTGTACGTGTACGTGTGCGTGTGTGTGTGTGTGTGCATACGTGTGTGTGTGTGTGTGTGCATTGTACATATACGTACGTGTGTGTGTGTCGTGTGTGTGTGCGTGCATGCGTGTGTGAGTGCAGTGTGTGCGTATGCGCATGTGCGCGCTGCGCACTTGTGCATGTGTGCACGCGTGTGTGTGCATGCGTGCGTGTGTGGATGTGTGTGCATGTGCGTGTGCGTGCGTGTGTGTGTGTGTGAGTGTGAGTGCGTGTGTGTGCGCGTGTGCACATGTGTGTCTTTGTGTGCATGCACACGTGTGCGTGTGCATGTGACGGTGCGTGTGCTTGTTTACATGTGTGTATGTGTTTATGTGTGTGTGCTGCATTCGTCTGCGCATGTGTGTGTAAGTGCATGTGCGTTTGCATGTGAATGTGCACGTGCGTGCGTGTGTATGGGCATGTGTGTGTGTGCGTGTGCGTGTGCATGTGCTCGTGTGGTTGTGTGTGTGTGTATGTGCGTGTGTGTGTGCATGCGAGTGCATGTGAATGTGCTTGTGCTTGTGCGTGTGCGTGTGTGTACGTGTGCATGTGTGATCTGCGTGTGTGAATCTGTGCATGTATGTGTGTGCTTGTGCGTGTGCATGATTTTGCCTGCGCGTGTGCATGTGGTTGTGCATGTATGTGTGCGTGTGCGTGTGTGTGTGTGTGCGTGTGCATATGCGGTCGCATGTGCGCGTGTGCATGAGAGTGTGTGTGCGTGTGCGTTTTCTTGTTCATCGATGTGCGTGTGTGTGCGTGTGCGTGTATGTGTGTGTGTGTGTTCATGCGTGTGTGTGTGGTTGTGCATGTGCGTGTGCGTGTGCGTGTGCGTGTGCGTGTGTGCGCACATGTGCGTGTGCGTGTGGGTGTGCGTGTGCATGTGCGTGTGGGTATTTGTGTGCGTGTGCATGTGTGTGTGCATGTGCGTGTGGGTGTGCGTGCGCATGTGCGTGTGTGTGCGTGTGCGCTTGTGTGTGCATGTGTGTTTGTGTGTGTGTGTGTGGCTGTTTGCGTGCTTGTGTGTGTGCGTGTGCGCTTGCGTGTGCATGTGTGTCTATTTGTGTGCGTGTGGGCATTCGCGTGCTTATGTGTGTGCGTGTGCGTGTGTGTGTGAGTGCGTGTGCGTGTGCCTGTCCATGTGCGTCTGTACTTCTGCATGTGCTTGTGCGTGTGCGTGTGCATGCACGTGTGTGTGCATGCATGTGCATGTGCTTGTGTGTGCATGTGCGTGTGCGTCTGAGTGTGCGTGTGCATGTGTGTGTGTGCGTGTGCATGTGCATGTGCATGTGCTTGTGTGTGTGCTTGTGTGTGTGTGTGCATGTCTGTGTGCGTGTGCGCATGTGTGTGAGCATGTGCATTTTCATGTGAATGTGCGTGTGCTTGCATGTCCCGCGTTTGTGTGCATGTGCGCATTCACGTGTGTATGCATGTGCGTGCGTGTGTGCGTGTGGGTACCCGTGTGCTTGTGTGTGTGCGTGTTTATGTGCGTGTGTGTGTGTGTGCAAGTGCATCTGTGTATGCGTGTGCACGTGTCTGTGGGTGTCTGTGTGTGCGTGTGTGTGTGCGTGTCTTTGTGTGCGTGTGTGCGTGTGCGTGTGCTTGTGCGTGTGTGGTGTGTGTGCAGTGTGTTCGTGCGCGTGTGCGTGTGTGTGCGTGTGCATGTGCATGTGCGTGCAAGTGTGCTTGTGAGCGTATGCGTGTGTGTGTGCATGTGTGTTTCCGTGTGTGTGTGTGTGCATATGAGTGTGCATGTGCGTGTGCGTGTGCATGTGCATGTGTGTATGTGTGTGGATGTGCGTGTGTTAGCATGTGTGTGCGCGTGTGCGTGTGTCATTTTGTGTGTACGTGTGGCATGTGCATGTGCGTGTGTGTGTATGCATGTGTGCGTGTGTGTGTGCATCTACATGTGCATTTGCATATGCGTGCATGTGTGTGTGTTCATGTGCATGTGCGTGCATGCGCGTGTGAGTGAGCATGTGCATATACGTGTGTGTGTACGTCTACATGTGCATTTGCATATGCACGCACGCACGCGTTTGTGCGTGTGTTCATGTGCGTGCACGTTTGTGCACATGTTTCTAGAGATGCGTGCACGTGTACTAGATACAAGATTGTGCGCAACCATCGAGTGCGTGTGTGTGATAAGTGTGTGTGCGTGCTCATGTGCGTGCCCGTGTGTGTGCGAGTGCGAGTGCGTGTGTGTGCGTGTGCATGTGCGTTTGCGTGTGTGACTTTGTGTGCGTGTGCTTGCTCGTGTGTGTGCGTGTGCGTGTGTGTGTGTGTTCATGTGCGTGTGTCTGTGTGTGTGTGTGTGCATGTTCGTGTGCGTGTGCGTGTGCGTGCACGTGTGTGTGTGCCTGCACGTGTGTGTGTGGCTGCACGTGTGAGTGAGCGTGCGCATATGTGTTTGTGAATGCGTGTGTGTGTGTGTGTGTGTGTGCGTGTGCGTGTGCTTGTGCATGTTCGTGTGCGTGTTCATGTCCGTATGTGTGTGTGTGCGTGTGCTTTTACATGTGCGTGTGTGTACGTGTGCATGTGTGTGTGCATGCATGTGTGCGTGTGTGTGTGCCTACGTGTGTGTGTGTGTGCATGTGCATGTGTGTGTGTGTGTGTGCATGTGCGTGTGTGTGTGCTGTGATTGTGCATGTGCGTGTGCATGTGTGTGTGTGTGTGTGATTGTGCATGTGCGTGTGCATGTGCGCGTGTACATGCGAGTGCGTGTGCGTGCGAGTGCGTGTGCATGTGTGTGTGCATGCGCGTGTGAGTGAGCATGCGCGTCTGCGTGTGGGTGTGTGTGTGTGTTTGTGGGTGTGCGCGTGCGCATGCATGCACACATGTGTGTGGGAGTGCGTGTGTGTTTTCATGTGAATGTGCGTGTGCGTGTACGTGTGCATGTACATGGGCATGTGCGTGTGTGTGTGCGTACGCATGTGTGTGCGCATGCGCTTGCGTGTGCATGTGTGCGCGTGCGTGTGCGTGTGGGTGTTCGTGTACTTGTGTGTGTGCATGTGTGTGTGCGTGTGAATGTGCGTGCGAGTGTGCGTGTGCGTGTGCGTGCGCTTGCGCTTGCGTGTGCATGTGCGTCTATGTGCGCGTGTGGGTGTTCGTGTGCTTGTGTGTGTGCATTTGTGCATGTGCATGCGAGTGTGTGTGCATGTGCGTGTGATTGTGCGTGTGCATGTGCGGTGGCTGTGTGTGTGTGTGCATGTCTGTGCGTGCGCGTGTGCATCTGCGTGTGCGTGTACGTGTGCGTGTGTGTGTGCGTGTGCGTGTGCGTGTGCGGGTACATGTGCATGTGCGTGTGTGTGCGTGTGTGTGTGTGCGTGTGCGTGTGCGTGTGCTTGTGTGTGTGCTTGTGCATGTGCGTGTGGGTGTGGGTGTGCGCATGCTTGTGCTCGTGTGTGTGCGAGTGCGTGTGCATTAAGAGAGACTCTGCTACATGTCCACATCTATATAGTCAAATAATTGCACCAAACAAAGGTACACACTGATCACATTGCCGTTAGTTTCGAAATTACATGATTTTATTGTGCTGCCCTATTTGTTATAATTGTTTTCAATTATAGAAAGGGCTATACTTCAATAGTGAGAATGGGTACAAATTTCTCTATATATTTACGTGGAAGGTGTATACACAGTGAGAACAACCTGTGCGTGTGCATGGGCATTGCTTGTGCATGCGTGTATACATGTGCATGCGTGTGGGTGTGGGCGTGTGCGTGTGCATGTGCATGCGCATATACATGTGCATGTGCGTGGGCGTGGGCATGTGCATGCACGTGTGCGTGTGCGTGTGTGTGGGCATGTGCGTGTGCATGTGCGTGTGTGTGTGCATTTGCGTGTGCATGTGTGTGTGTGTGCGTGTGTGTGCGTGTGCGTGTGCGTGTCCATGTACTTTTGTGTATGTGCTTGTGCGTGATTGCGTGTGCATGTGTGTGTGTGTGTTTACGTGCACATGTGTGTGCGTGTGCGTGTGCGTGTGTGTGTGCATGAGTGTGTGTTTGCATGTACGTTTGCATGCACGTGTGCGTGTGTGTATCTTTGTATGTGTGCGTGTGCGTGTGCGTGTGCTTGCGGGTGTGCGCGCGTGCGTGTGTATGTGTGTGTGCGTGTGTGTGTGCATGTGCGTGTGCAAGTGCCTGTGTTTGTGCATTTGCGTGAGCGTGTGTGTCACAAGTCCATCTTGGCGGAGCTGTAACCGTGTGGCAGCACTTGCTCGCTTCAGGTTCCTCCGTGGGAATAGAACTTGTTATCCAAAATGTGCCCTTGGTCATTTTTTGTGGCTAACTCCTCTCATTTTTTCCTCTCTTATGCCTCAGCCATAACATTTTGCTTTTCAGTCACTCAAAACGTTCTGGAAATGACACCATTGGATAGAGTTGTTTCTCAGCTTTCCAGAAAGGTAAAGTTTTCCTCCTAACTCCATGTATTTTTGAAGTTATGGCTCGGCGGAGTTTTTTGGAAAAAATTTCCCCTGAAAGGCCCACGGCCAATGAGATGCCGCCACGTGGCACCTAGAGTGGCGAAGCACGGGGAAATTTTGGAATTTTCCAATCGACCAAAAAGGTGCAAAAATTCAAATTTTTGCCCGCCAACCCGATTTGGCCCTGTTTTGCCCTAAAACTTCAAATGGCCATATCTTTCGATCCAGAGCTCGGTTTTTTGCATTCTTTATATCAATGGAAAGATGGTGAAATTCTCTACAAGATTCCAAGGTCATTTTGCATTTTGATGGAGTTTAGAGAGATAAAATTGAAAAACACTTCTGGCACGTGGTCATAGACAGAAATGACGTTTCAACCACCATTTTTAATGAAGAATGGCTCGCATTCTCTCCCAGCATGGCTAAAAATATCAAGGGATGGGTCTGTAAGGATGCGCATGGTGTTTTGAATGTGTTTTGGTCAATGGTTGAATTCGTTCCATGTTTTCCCATGTTTCTCTCTCCTGGGCTCGTCCCTTGCACTGTAAAAGCCAGATTTGGCTCATTTTCAAAGGGTTGAACATTTTTTGTGTATTGCAGGTCCCCTTTCTCACCTTGGAAGTGATTTTGGTGGAATATCAGACCTTTTCTAAGAGCTGAAACTTTATTTTGCCTCTCAGGTGTTGTAATGCAAGTGATTTTGATGATTAAAATAACAATACAGCCTCTGTGATTAGTTTTCATCCTCTGCCTGTGTTGTTTGATTAATTTATGATCCTTCATTACAATTATCAGTTTGTGCATGAGGTTCTTTGTTGCATTTTTATGGACTGTGTCAATCTGTAGAAGTAAAAAATACTCACCACTCCTTTGGTGCATCACCTATTAGCATTAGTTTTAGCTTTTTTGCATTCTCTATCTCTGTCTCCTTTGGAATTTAGGGTAGGGTTAGGAATATAGACCTCTACAACTTGTAAGTGATAAATCTAACCAGAGGAACTGAGGAACCAACCTCTAAACTGGAGATTCCTTTCTCATTTTGCAAGTCCCACACTTGGGGAAAGGATTCAATGTTGTGCAATCACATTGGATGCTAGTATGATCAAACTAGAAATCTGATCAACATCCAGGGGGTGCTGCTGATTTGCAACAATAGAACTCTACTAAAGCTACAGACTACGCCTTCAGTGTTTACCTACAGAAGAACACTCACAACACAATGGCATTCTTGTAAATCATGTGCGTGTGCATGTGCATGTGCTTGTGCATTTGGTTACGTGTGCATGTACTTGCGTGTGTGTGTGTGTGTGTGTGCTTGTGCATGTGCTTGCATGCGCATGTGCGTGTGCATGTATGTGTGCATGTGCGTGTGCGTGTGTGTGTGCTTATGCATGTGCTTATGCGTGTGCCTATCTGTGTGTATTTGTGCGTGTGCATAGTTTTCATCCTCTGCTTGTGTTGTTTGGTTAATTTATGATCCTTCATTACAATTATCAGTTTGTGCATGAGGTTCTTTGTTGCATTTTAATGGACTGTGTCAATCTGTAGAAGTACAAAATTCTAACCACTCCTTTGGTGTATCACCTATTAGCATTAGTTTTAGATTTTTTGCATTCTCTATCTCTATCTCCTTTGGAATTTAGGGTAGGGTTAGGAATATAGACCTCTGTAACTTGTAAGTGATAAATCTGACCAGAGGAATTGAGGAATCAACCTCTAAACTGGAGATTCCTTTCTCATTTTGCAAGTCCCACACTTGGGGAAAGGATTCAATGTTGTGCAATCACACTGTATGCTAGTATGATCAAACTAGAAATCTGATCAACATCCAGGGGGTGCTGCTGATTTGCAACAATAGAACTCTACTAAAGCTACGGACTACGCCTTTAGTGTTTACCTGCACAAGAACACTCACAACACAATGGCATTCTTGTAAATCATGTGCGTGTGCGTGTGCGTGTGCTTGTGCATTTGGTTACGTGTGCGTGTGCTTGCGTGTGCGTGTGTGTGTGCATGTTCTTGCATGTGTGCGTGCGTGGCCGTGTGTGTGTGTGTGTGTGCTTGTGCGTGTGCTTGCATGCACATGTGCGTGTGTGTGTATGTGTATGTGTGCGTGTGCGTGTGCATGTGTGCCTAAGTATGCATGTGTTTGCTTGCGCATGCTTGTGCTTGTGTGTGCGTGTGTGTGCAAATTGTTATCCAAAATTCACCCCTCAAGGTAATTTGGATAACATACATCAATTTCTTCAGTCCCGAGCAAGAACATTGATTCAAGGCAAAAATCATGTTTTTTGGGGTCCCCTCGGCCTTTTTCTAACTCTCCCATCTAAGAAGAAATCCCAACGAGTTAGAAAAAATGGAAAAAATGCAAAGAATAAGGTTGCAGGACTGTTTTAAAGCATTTCGGGTCTGAAGGGTTTGGGTCGTACTGAGGTTCGTTGTACCAAGCTTGGGGTTGAAAAAGCAAGAAAATCGGCTAAGTCTTGTTCCGTGGGACAGTTGGGACGTCGGGACGCGAAAAGCCGAATCGGCTGAAATCAAAGGAAAAATCGCTTAAGTCTCTGTTTCATGCGGTTTGGGATAGCCGGGACAAAAGTAAGGGAGGTACGCGTGGGACGCGAATCGGCCGATTTGCCGAAAGACAGTCCATTTCGGGCAGTTCGGAGATATTCGTCCGGGATAGCCGAGACAAAAGTACGCGCGGGACGTAAATCAGCCGATTTGCCGACAGACAGTCCATTTCGGGCGGTTCGGAGATATTTGTCCCAGGCAGTCTGAGACATCCGGGCCAAAAGTACGTGAGGGACGCATGGGATGCGAAAAGACAAAAAAGCCGCAAATAGGAACAAGGAATCCTGAATCGGCCAAAGCAAGAGATTTTCATCCGGGACAGCCAGGACAAAGGTACGCGAGGGACGTGAAAAGGAAAAAAGGCCGCAATAGAGAAGGACTTAGAAAATTTTCCAAGTTTCGGTCAAAGTTTTTAAAGACAACAGTTTTGGCCCGCTGCCCCCACCATCGAATGGAATCTTGACACGTGTCATCCAAGTGGCAGAGCATGGGGGAAGTGGGAAATTTTTCCAAAGTGAAAAATGTCAAATTTTCGAAGGACAAAGTGCGCCCCTCAGGCCCGAGCCAATAAACTAGTGCCACATGTCCAAGTGGCAAAAAATTTTAAGGAAGGGCCCGAAAGAAATTTTCAAAGGATGATCCCGTAGATGAATCAAAGCTTGCCACGTGTCATCCAAGTGGCGGAGTGCGGAAAAAATTCAAAAAAAAATTCCAAATGCAAAAAAGAGGTAAAATTCAAAATTTTTTCCCGCCGATCTGTTCTGGGCCTGTTTTTGCCCTAAATCTTCAAATGGCCATAACTTTCGATCTAGAGCTCAGATTTTCACGTTCTTTATATCAATGGAAAGCTAGTGAAATTATCTACAAGATTCTGGGGTCATTTTTGTATTTTGATGGATTTTGGAGAGATAAAATTAAAAACACCTTTGGCACGTGGTAATGGCCAGAAATGACGTTTCAACAACCAGTTTTAATGCAAAATGGGTTGCATTCTTCTCTAGCATGGCCAAAAATGTCCGGGCATGGGTCTGTAAGGATGCCCATGAACAACTTGTGGTAGGTAGTTTAGGAAGAGGAACCAGTCTTCTCTGGAGATTCCTTTCTCATTTTTGCAAGTCCCACACTTGGAGAAAGGATTCAATGTTGTGCAATCACACTAGATGCTAGTATGATCAACCTAGAAATATGATCAACATCCAGGGGGTGCTATGAATTTGTGCTAATAGTTTTGGCACACCCAGTGGGACCTTAGAGGTCTTCCACTTCATCTTTTGCAAGTTTGTTTTGGGCAAGCAAAAAGGAGTATGTGCAATAAAGAAGAGGTTGTTTTGGCAGTTCAAGAAAACCATGTGCAAGATAGCACTCAAGAAGAGGATAATGTTGTCCCCACTCCTTGCTAGACCCAAGTGTAATGCACTGTGTAAGCATAGGCTGCAGTGCTATGCCCTTCAGATTGTAGGCTGTCCCATATGCCATAGTAGACGTGTGTTGTTCATGTGAAATGTGAATGGAGTGTGCTGCTGAGATGCATTGTGCACAAATTAGATTCATAGGGTTTGGAAGAGAGTTCCATGGTGGACCAGCTGGTGGTCATTTTGCACCAAGAGTGACAGCTCTAAAATTCATGAAGGCTGGTATTATTGTGGCCCAAGATTTTTAGTGATTGCTTTGCGTGGATCAAAAAGGTGCAAGAATTGTGCATTCTTCACAGGTAAAGAGAGGCTTGCTTCCCTTCCATTGCATCCAATTTCAGTTGACCAGCCATTCATGCAATGGGGTTTGGACTTCATTGGAGTCATTAATCCCAATTCAAGCCAAGGGCCCATAAGTGGATTTTGACAGCCACAGACTACTTCACCAAGTGGCTGAACTGCAGTAGTGCACTCCAGGAAGAAAATGAGTCTAGCATCTTAGACTTCTATGAGGGGTTAGTAACCAGATTTGACATACCTGCTACAATAATATCAGATAATGCATTAGCATTCATTGGATCCAGGGTGACTGAGTGTGTGCTGTGTGTCAAGAATGGGATCTACCTAAGTACTTCATCAAAACTACTACCCTCAGGGTAATGGTGTGCTGAATCTACAAACAAGAACTTGTTTAGGATCATTATGAGGACTCTTGATGAGAATCAAAGGTCTTGGCATACCAAACTGAAATCAGCCTTATGGGCTGATAGGATAACTCCCAAGAGATCCACAGGTAACTCTCCATTCAGGCTTGTTTATGGAAGAGAGGAAATCTTGCCCATGTCACTTGAGTTGCCAACATTGGAACTCATGAAGCAGTTAGAGTGCTAGAGTTTGGGCCCATGGAGGTGAGATGTGTCAGAGTTGATGGAGCTCCAAGAGATCAGAGATCAGGCATCCCAAGCAATGGAGAAGGATCAAGCTTTGATCAAGAAGACTTTGATAGGAAGGCCAAGAGTAGATCTTTCCAAGTTGTGAGATGTAATGTTAAAATGGGATGCAAATAGAGCAAAAACCAGGAAGGCATTCAAAATTTGATGCCATTTTGGAGTGGCCCATACATGTTCACAAAGTGTAAGGACAACAATGCCTGTTTTAATTGTCTTGTTTTTGGATGGCGAAGAACTGCAGATTCAGTCAATGGAATCTATCTAAAGCATTTCTACTAAAGGGAAATTCTCCACCTTGTAAATATTGCTTAGCTTAGGTTTTTCATTCCTCTAAGTGCTTGTGCACATTGTTTTGGTGTTGTAGGTTTTTTGCTTTCCCTAAGTGCTTTGGCACAGGCTTGTTGTCCCTGGAGATGTTTTTGCAGTCCTTGCTTCCATCAGGTGATTTACATCTTCTTCCTCCTTGCAAACATTCTAGTCAGTTGGGTTCCAAACAGAAAATTTTATGACTCCATGCCCAATGGGCTGCTTCAGGCAACTGTATCTTCATCTAGCAGGCAGATGACCCCTCTAAGTCACCAAAATTGTTATCCAAAATGTGCCCATGTTCATTTTTATGGCTAACTCCTTGTGTTCTTACCTCTCTTGTGCCTGTGGTCTCCATTTTTTAATTTTAAGCACTCAAATCTTTCTAAAAATGGAACCATTTGATAGAGCTCTCTCTCAGCTTTCCAGTGGTGCATGGGTAAAGTTTTCCTCCTAACTCCTCATATTTTTCAAGTTATGGCTCGGCAGAGTTTTGTGGGTGCGTTTTCCCTTGTGTGAGGCCCACGGCCAATAGGAAGCCACTATGTGGCACTTGAGTGTGGAGTGCGTGTGTGAAAATTTGAAAAAATTTCCAAAGACGTGTGTGGTAAAAATTCAAACTTTTTGCCCGCCGATCCGATTTTTTGCCTGTTTTTGCCCTAAATTTTCAAATCACCATATCTTTCGTCCAGAGCTCATATTTTCACATTCTTTATATCAATGGAAATCTGGTGAAATTATTCTACATGATTTCGGGGTCAATTTTGCAATTTTTGCATTTTGGTTGAGTTTGGAGTGAAAATTAAGAAACACCTCTGACACGTGGTAATGGCCAGAAATGACGTTTTCAACAACTAGTTTTAATGCAAAATGGGTCACATTATCTTCGTCAAAGCATGGCCAAAGAATATCAGGACATTGTTCTATAAGGATGCCCATGCTGTTTTTTGCAATGCATCTTCATTCAATGGGGAATGGCTTCCATGTTTTTTTTTACACGTTTTTCTCTCTCCTAGGCTCGACCCATGCATTGTAAAAGCCAGATTTGGCTCATTTTTTGAGGTTGAACATTTTTGTTTGGATAGCAAGCTTCTTCTTTTTCACCTTCAAAAGTGATTTTTGAAACTATCATACCTTCTTCATGATTGTAACAGGTTTCTGCCTCTTTGATGTTGCAAATGCAAGGATTTTTGAAAGTGAAAAATGACATGTAGACTCTGTGATCAATTTTCAGTCCTTTGTGTGTGTCCATTGTCTTGCTTCATTTTAGACCTCTAATTACATCTTATCAGTATGTGTATGTGTGTGCATGTTCATGTTGTGTGTTTTATGAAAGTGTGCCAATTTGCATGAACAAGAAGTGTTCACAATGTGACTCCTTTGGTGTATCACCTATTAGTTTAGTTGAATTTTTTTTGCACTTTCTATCTCTGTCTCCTTGGAGTTTAGTGTAGGATTGGATTCAAACCTCTGTAATTGTGCAAATAACAGATCTGATCAGAGGAGTTTTAGGAACCAGCCTCTAATCTGGAGATTCCTCTCTCATTTTACAAGTCCCACACTTGTAGAGAGGTTTCAATGTTGTGCAATCACACTGGATGCCTGAAACATCAACTTAGAAACCTGATTTACATCCAGGGGTGCAGCTGATTTACCACAATAGTGCCTATACCTGTGTTTGTGTGTGCTTTCCAGTGTACATGTGTGTGCGTCTATGTGCGCGTATACGAGTGCATGTGCGTGTGCATGTGCATGGGCGTTTACATGTGTGTGCGCGTTGTGGGTGCATTTGCGTAGTGTGTGTGTGTGTGTGGGTGTGTGGTGTGGTGTGTGTGTGTGTGTGTGTGTGTGTGTGTGTGTTACGTTTGAGTGGGTGTGTGTGTGTGTGAGTTGGCGTTTGTGTGTGCGTGTGCATGTGCTGTGTGCGTTCATGTGCACGTGTGCGTGTGCGTGTGTGTGTGTGTGTGTGTGTGTGATCGTGTGCGTTTGTTTGACTATGTATGCATTTGTATTTGTGCGTGTGTGTTGTGTGTGTGTGTGTGTGCGTGTGTGTGTGTGTGTGTGCATTGTGTGTTGTGTGTGTGTGTGTGTGTGTGTGTGTGTGCATGTGCGTGTGTGTATGTGTGTGTACTGTGTGTGTGCATGTTGCATGTGTGCATGTGCATGTGCGGTGCGTGTGTGTATGTGTGTGTGCATGTGCGTGTGCATGTGTGTGGCATTTGGTTTGCGTTGGTGTGTAATGTGTGTGTGTGTGTAATTCCATCTGTACGTGTGTCGTGTGTATTTTAATGTGTGTTGTTGTGTGCGTGTGTTTGTGTTGTGTGTGCATGTGTGTGTGTGTGTGTGTGTGTGTGTGTGTGTGCATGTGTGTGTGTGCGTGTAAGTGGGTGTGCTTGTGCATGTTTCGTGTGCGTGTGCCTGTACATCTGTGCTTGCATGTGCGTGTGCGTGTGTGGGGTGCATGTGTGTGTGTGTCGGTGTGCATGGGAGTGTGCGTGTGTGTGTGCGTGCATGTGTGCTTCTGGATGTCTGTGGTGCGTGTGCGTGTGCGTTTGCATGTGCCTGTGCGTATGCGTGTGCATGTGTGTGTGTTGTCTATGTTCGTGTGAGTGTGGGTTTGCTTGTGGGTGTTTGTTTGTGTGTGTGTGTGTGCATGCACTTGTGCATGTGCATGTGTGTGTGCGTGTGCGTGCAAATGTGTGTGCGTGTGTGTGTGCGTGTGCGTGTGCATGTTTGTGTGCATGTATGTGCGTATATGTTTGCGTGTGCATGTGCGTGGTCGTGTGCGTGTGTGTTTGATTGTGCGTGTGCGTGTGCGTGTTTGTGCGAGTGTGCATGTGTCTCTGCGTGTGCATGTGCATGGGCGTGTGCGTGTTCTTGTGCGTGTGTGTGTGCATGTGGATGTGCATGTGTGTACGTGTGTTTGGGTGCGCGTGCTTGTGCATGTGCGTGCGTGTGAATGTGCTTGTGCGTGTGCGTGTGAGTGTTTTATGTGAGTGTGCATGTGCGTGTGCGTGTGTATGTGTGTGTGATGTGCGTGTGCGTGTGTATGTGTGTGTGAGTGTGAGCATGCGTGCGCGTGTCCGTGTGTGTGCATTTTCTTGTGCGTGTGCGTGTGAGTGTGAGTGTGCCTGCACTTGTCCGTGTGTGTGCATTTTCTTGTGCATGTGCGTGTGTGTGCATTTTCTTGTACTTGTGCGTGTGCGTGGGTGTTTGTTTGTGTGTGTGTGTGTGCGTGCGCTTGTACATGTGCATGTGCGCGTGCGTGTGCGTAGAAATGTGCATGCAAATGTGTGTGCGTGTGCGTGTTCGTGCGAGTGTGCATGTTCTTGTGCATGTGTGTGCATGTGCATGGTTGTGTGCGTGTGTGTTTGATTATGTGTGTGCGTGTGTGTGTTCATGTGAGTGTGCATGTGCGTGTGCTTTTGTGTCTGCGTGTGCGTGTGCTTGTGTGTCTGTGCGTGTGCGTGTGCGTGGGCGTGTGCGTGTTCTTGTGTGTGTGTGCGTGGTGCGTGTGCGTGTGCGTGTTCTTGTGTGTGTGTGCGTTTGGATGTGCGTGTGCGTGTGTGTGTTTGCGTGCGTGTGCCTATGTGTGTGTGCGTGTGCATGTGCTTGTGCGTGTGCGTGTGCCTATGTGTGTGTGCGTGTGCATGTGCTTGTGCGTGTGCGTGCGAGTGTGCGTGTGCGTGTGCGTGTGCGTGTTAGTGTGAGTGTGCATGCGCATGTGCGTGTGCGTGTGAGTGTGAGTGTGCGTGCGCTTGTCCGTGTGTGTGCATTTTCCTATCCGTGTGCATGTGCGTGTGCGTGTACGTGTGCGTGCGAGTGTTCGTGTGCGTGTGTGTGTATGCGTTTGCATGTGCATGTGCGTGTGTGTTTGATTGTGCGTGTGCTTGTGTGTGTGCGTGTGCGTGTGCGTGTTCGTGCGAGTGTGCATGTGTGTGTGCTTGTGTGTGTGCGTGTGTGTGTGCGTGTGGATGTGCGTGTGTGTTGCGTGTATTTGGGTGCGTGTGCTTGTGCGTGCGCGTGCATGTACATGTGCTTGTGTGTGTGCGTGTGAGTTTTCATGTGGGTGTGCGTGTGCGTGTGAGTGTGAGCGTGCATGCGCGTGTCCGTGTGTGTGCATTTTCTTGTGCGTGTGCGTGTGTGTATGTTTATGCGTGTGCGTGTGCATGTACATGTGAATGTGCGTGTGCATGTTCGTGTGCGTGTGTGTGTATGTGTGCGTGTTTGTGTATATGTTCGTGTGCGTGTTCGTGTGTGTGTTCATCTGCATGTGCGTGTGCGTCTGCATGTGTGTGCGTGTGCATGTGCGTATGTGTGTGCCTATGTACGTGTGCGTGTGTGTGCGACTGTGCATGTGAGTGTATGTGTGTGTGTCGTTGTGCGCGTGTGTGTCATGTGTGTGTGCATGTGCATTTGCATGTGCGTGTGCGTGTGCATGTGTGTGTGTGTTTGCCTATGTGTGTCGCGTGTGCGTGTGCAGGTGCGTGTGCGACTTGTGCATGTGCGTGTATGTGTGTGTGTGCGAGTGCATGTGCGTGTGCATGTGTATATGTGTGTGCATGTGCATGTGCGTGTGCATGCGCATGTGCATGTGTGTGTGTGTTGTGCGTGTGTGTACGTGTGTGTGTGCAGCGTGTACGTGTGCTGTGTGCGTGTGCATGTCTGTGTGCGTGTGCGAGTGCGTGTGCGTGTGCATGTGTATGTGTGTGTGTGCGTGTGTGTGCGTGTGCGTGCGCATGTGCATTTGTGTGTTTGTGCGTGTGTGTGCGTGTGTGTGTGCGCGTGTGCGTGTGTGTGTAGCGTGTGTGTTTGCGTGTGCATGCGTGTGCGTGTGCATCCTGTAGCGTGTGCATGTGCTTGTATGTGTGCGTGTGTGTGTGCGTGTGCGTTTGTGTGTGTGTGTGCGTGTGTGTGCGTGTGCGTGTGCGTGTAGGTGTGTGTTTGCGTGTACGTGTGGTATGCATGTGCCTAAGTGCGTGTGCGTGCGCTTGTACGTATGCGTGTGTGCATGCGATTTGCATGTAAGTGTGTTGTGCATGCGTGTTTGCGTGTGCGTCTGCGCGCAAGTGCGTGTATGCGTGTTCATGTGCGTGTGTGTGCGCTGTACATATCTGGCATACATGTGCATGTGCGGGTACGTTTGTGCATGTGTGTGTGTGTGCGTGTGCGTGGGAGTGTGCATCGTGCATCGTGCGTGAGTGTGCCTGTACATTTGGCATACATGTTCATGTGCGTGTACGGGTGTATGCATGTGTGTGTGCGTGTGCCTGTGCATATGCATTATGCGTGTGCGTGTGTGTGTGCTTGTGGATGTGTGAGTCTGAGTGTGTGTATGCATGTGTGTGTGCGTGTGCCTGTGCATATGCTTATGCGTGTGCGTGTGTGTGTGTTGTCTGTGTGAGTCTGAGTGTGGGTTTGCATATGGGTGTTTGTTTGGGCGTGTGTGTGCATGCGCTTGTGCATGTGCGTGTGCCTGAAAATGTGCTTGTAAATGTAAGTGCGTGTGCGTGTTTGTGCGAGTGTGCATGTGTGTGTGCGTGTGCGTGTTCGTGCGAGTGTGCATATGCGTGTGCTCACGCGTGTGCGTGTGCATGTGCATGTGTCTCTTCGTGTGTGCATGTTCTTGTGCGTGTGTGTGTGCGTGTGGATGTGCATGTGTTTGGGTGCGCATGCTTGTGCGTGTGTGTGTGCTTGTGCATGAGCTTGTGAATGTGCATGTGGGTGTGCGTGTGCGTGTGCGTGTGCGTGTGAGCATGCATGCGCGTGTCCATGTGTGTGCATTTTCTTGTGCGTGTGCGTGTGAGTGTGAGTCTGTGTGCGCGTGTCCGTGCGTGTGCATTTTCTTGTGCGTGTGCGTGTATGTTTGTGCATGTGCATGTGTTAAAGTGTGTTTGTTCTTGTGCGTGTGCGTGTATGTTTGTGCATGTGCATGTGTTAAAGTGTGTTTGTGTATGTTTGTGCGTGTGCATGCGTTAAAGTGCATGTGTGATTGCGTGTGCGTGTGTGTGTTCGTGTGCATGTCCGTGTGTGCGTGTGTGTTTGTGTGTACTCGTGTACACGTGTGTGTGCGTGTGCATTTGCGTGTGTGTGTGCGTGTGTGTGTGTGATTGTGTGTGTGTGTGTGTACGTGTGTGAGTGTGCATGTGCATGTGCTTACGCATGTGCGTGTGCACTTTCATGTGCGTGTGCGTGTGTGTGTGCATTTTCCTGTTCGCATGCGTGTGTAGGTTCTTGTGCGTGTGCATGTGCGCATGCATGTGCATGTGTGTGCGTGTGCATGTGCGTGTGCATGCGTGTGCGTGTGCATGTGTGTGTGTGCGTGTAGGTGTGCGTGTAGGTGTGCATTTACGTGTCCGTGTGTGTTTCCTAAGTGTGTGCATGTGTGTGTGCATGTGCGTGTGCATGTGTCGTGCAAGTGCGTATGCATGTATGTTTGCGTGTGCGTGTGCGTGAGCTTTCATGTCTGTGCATGTGATTGCCTGTATGTCTGTGCATGCGTGTGCGTGTGTGTGTGTGCGTGTGCTTGTTCGTGTGCGTGTGCATGTACATTTGTGCATGCATGTGCGTGTGTGTGTGCGGGTGCATGTGTGTGTGTGCGTTGTGCGTGGGAGTGTGTGTGTGTGTGGGCGCTGCGGTGGTGCGTGTGCATGCATGTGTGCTTGTGGATGTCCGTGTGTGTGTGCGTGTGCATGTGTGCTTGTGTGTGCATGTGCGTATGCGTGTGCGTGTGCCGTGTGTTCTCTGAGTTCATGTCAGTGTGGGTTTGCTTGTGGGTGTTTGTTTGGTGTGTGTGTGCGTGCGCTTGTGCATCTGCATGTGCGTGTGCGTGTGCGTGCAAATGTGCGTGCGAGTGTGCATGTTCGTGTGCGTGTGTGTGCGTATGCGTTTGCGTGAAATGCATGGTCGTGTGCGTGTGTGCTTTCTTGTGTGTGTGCGTGTGCCTGTGTGTAACATCCCCATTTTAAGATACTACAACGTTCCCTGTTATGAATTATATAATTCAAACACACGTTCAAGTTTTAATAATTGTTCTCTGTCCAATTAATGCAGTTTGGATCACACAATTTCCTTTTAAAAACTAATGTTCTCTGTTCACATATTTGCAATATGGAACACACATTTAGTGCCATTCAATCATATAACAGATACCATATGCTGCTGTAAATGACTCGAAGAACTACCGACCTCCCACATTATGGCTCGGATTTTCAGCGATCTCTCATTTCATGAATCGATGACTTACCGATCCTTCATGTTAATTCATGCATAGTATAATGAGTATACAGGTTTCTTTTACCGTTTCCGGTTATCGAAGTGATCCATTTAAGAAGCCTATCTGAATATCTGTTACTGATATTCATCTGACATCCTGCATCTTAAACTAGGTGATTACGACAACGCAACCAGCACTTGCGATACTTTGGCCAAATCCAACTGGCCCTTTCCTAGGCTCAAATTTGTTACCAGCTTTGAAGTTATCATTCTGGCTCCCATAGGACTTTTGTCCATTGCCACTAACTTTTGCGAAGCTACTCCGCACACTATTTGCAAGTTTATTCATTACAGATTTCTTGTTGTTATCTACAACAATTTTCTTTTTCACACCAAACCTTTTCCAAGGCCCCCTTTTGGGTGTGAGAGATGAAGAAGAATGGGGAATCTTCTTCCTTATCTCTTCCCTATGAGCAGAAATTGCTCTCAATTTTTGTTCTTGTCTTTTTGCCTTTTCGACAACTCCTTCCATGGTGGTTGGACCGTGGACATCCACTTCGCCACCAATGATGGGATTTAGTCCTATTATGAACTTTCGTATTCTGAACTTCTCGTCAGCTTCGTACTGCGGCACATACTTAAGGAGTTTAGTAAACCCTTCCCAGTATTCTGTCACCGTCAGCCTTCCTTGCGACCAGTTCTGAAATTCAGTCATTTTCCTATCAAAATAGAGTTGAGGCAGCCACCGTTGCCTAAAGTAACCCTTAAATTGATCCCAAGTTATGTTTGATTCGACAATATTCAACTCAACCTTACGGTTGTCCCACCATGATGATGCTTCATGAGAAAGCTGATATGCTCCCCATATCACTTTGGTCTCCTCGGAGAAGTTTCTTATTGCAAAGTACTTCTCCATTTCACTGACCAATTCTCAGCTCCGTCCCCAAGGGTTGTTCCATCAAACTTTGGAGGACTTATTCTCTTTATGTCATTTGTAAGTTTAGCTACTAATCTTTCCCTTTTATTTTCAGGATGATTAGGAGCATTCACATTACTATTATCAACACCTGGATTCCCTCCATTGGTGTTGTCCACAGGAGGTGGCTGATCATTTATATCAGCTTCTTCTTCCTCCTCTTCATTTCCCATTGATTGTTCCAAAATAGTCAAACGATCTCTCGTGTCTAGTAGGGCAGCAAGGATTTCATCCAACTTTTGAGTAGTAGTTGCTTCTCCACCTGGTAACGGGTTGTTCGCAGCATTTCTTCTTGTTCTGACCATTTTCTGTTCAATAAGAAAATGTAAACCTTATTAAATTGTGGACTCATTAGGTCCAAGAGTTGTAACCTTCAGCTCTGATACCAAGATGTAACATCCCCATTTTAAGATACTAGAACAAGGGAATATTTTTTTTTATATATACAATGTTCCCTGTTATGAATTATATAATTCAAAACACACGTTCAAGTTTTAATAATTGTTCTCTGTCCAATTAATGCAGTTTGGATCACACAATTTCCTTTTAAAAATTAATGTTCTCTGTTCACATATTTGCAATATGGAACACACATTCAATGTCATTCAATCATATAACAGATACCATATGCTGGTGTAAATGACTCGAAGAACTACCGACCTCCCACATTATGGCTCGGAGTTTCAGCGATATCTCATTTCATGACTCGGCGACTTACCGATCCTTCATGTTAATTCATGCATAGTATAATGAGTATACAGGGTTCTTTTATCATTTCCGGTTATCAAAGTGATCCATTTAAGAAACCTATCTGAATATCTGTTACTGATATTCATCTGACATCCTGCATCTTAAACTAGGTGATTAGGACAACGCAACCAGCACTTGCGATACTTTGGCCAAAGATTTTCACATGCTTTACATGATCATATTCCTAGATGTGATACACACCAATGGAATACGTCCTTCACCTCACTTCGTCTGTTATCTAGAATGGTCTTTCCTGGTCTCTGCCAGTCCTTTCATTTAAGGTCAAACTCTAACCTCAACTAGTAATATGAACGAGTATAGGAAGTTACTCATGGTAACTAAAGATACGCAGATATACGATGTCGTTCCTAGATGACTCCATGTGCCTAGTTACCTTTAGTCCTCCGGAGTCACTCCGTATACGTGATGACATTTCTATCCCCAGCCCAGAACTTATTATCCAACTTATGTAAACTTGATGATTTAATTCGGAAGGGCATTGTAATATGTCAGCTATAACATTGTGTCGTCATGAAGGCCCCCCCTTCATGAAGACACCATATTGTAGCTGGCGTATGTCAATGTCCTACGGAATCCTCTCATCGAGGGTACACATCCAGCTCTATTGTGATTTGGTTATAATCTTAGCATTTCAGATCAACTTTCAGTAGCCATGTTGATCCTTTATCCTTGTTCTTGTTACAGTTGTATGTAGCTAAGAGAGACTTATTCCGTCTTCTAGCTTAATACGCATCTCCTCCTTCATACCGAAGGGTTGCATATTCACTGCTTGGTTCCTTTCTTATTCTTTGGACTAATCAGTCAATTATCGATAAACCTAATAAGTTTAACTTATTAAACTTAACCAAGTTTTTCCACAACTGTAAACAAATTCATAATTCCATCTTATTAGACATCATTTAAATGAGGTCTAATTCTAAATGAATTTATTTATTTATCCTCCTTAACCTTACTTAGTTAAGGTCTGTTAACAATAGATATGATTTCCCATATCTTTATTTTCTGAATTTAAACATTTGAGGCTATTAACGGAGTCTGAATACAAGGTTTGGTTGCCCCTAAGTTATTTGATATCCCTTAGCTTTCGATGTAATCCCGAATACCTTCCAATTAGGATTTCGTGTTTATCTAAATCTTTTTAATGACAATTCAAAATTCATCTTAACCCAAGTATGACTTAATTGCACATTTCGACGTAAAAGTTGTATTCAGGTAAAGAATAGATGTTATTTCCTTTTAAATTGATCCATTAACATTTGAATAATTCCAAGTCAAGGAATAATGTTATATTCTCAAACTTATTCAACAATATCAAACTCATACAGTTATTGAAAATATCACACTTTTACTTGTATTCATCCTTCAGATTTACAATCTATACATTTGTCAGTCCAAACGACTGGAATTTGTTTATATCAAACAACATTACAACTCATGAAGATAGAAGAGTGTACTTCTTCCTTTCTCATTTCCTCGTGGAGGAGTAATAGCTATCAATACAATTCATCTTCAGTTAATCAAAGAAGTATCGGAAAACAACCATGTCTTCATTTATACTCAAGTTTCATCTACAAAATTACTTGCACGGGTCAGTTCATTGAACTGAGCATATTAAGCACTTGTATTTAAAATGAGGTGCTTTTAATTAACTGTCTCAATAAAAGAACCCTGCTTTTATAAAACGTTAATATGAACATCAATCAAGAATTAAATACTAAACATGATGATCAGCATATCAACTCAATCATCCAATAACCCTCCTAATCAGACAAAGGATTACTGCCCTCTTTCCCAAATAATTATTACAAGAAGTAATTTCTTTCAACAGTTCCAGATTACAAACATTTGTAAGAACTAAAAAAAAAACACAACTATGCAATTGTTGTTCTAACATAAATGCTATCAATTCCATTTTCTTACAATAGTTGTGAATTCAAAAGATAGATCTTAACTAAAATCTAAACCAAATTATTGTCCCTTCCTTCATACAACTCATCTGATTTCAAGCAATCAAACACTGAAGAGAACAAGAAAACAGTAATTAAATACCAATGCTTAACCCAAGCAGTACGAAATTCGTTCCATAACAATTATAGATTTCTAGCTGTATAAGAGAAAAATGATCATTAATTCAAATTATCCATTCACACTCTCTTTCTTTTCCTCATAGTTATACTAGAAGTTTTAATCCAAACGTGATATCAATCAATGATAACAGTCCAAAGAGAAATAAATGAAAATCAATAATAGAATATAAGGGGGCAAGATCATATCACCTCTTCTACTGTCTATCCAAATACATCTTACTTAGAGTAGACATGCTCCAATAGTATAATTCATTCAGAGTAGTATATTCAATAATTCAAAACTACTATTACCTTTCCAAAAAGTTGACCAGAGTTCATTGGAACTGGTCCATAAACATTAGTACCAAAAGAACTAGCAGGCAGATTACCATATCAAATTAGTAAAGAAAAGTAAGATGCTACAATAACCTTACTGTCCCAGGGAACCCGTGTTTATGCAAATAAAAAAAAACATCAAGGAATTATAACTCGCATAATAGTCTATTAATATCGCCACAGCTTTGTTTTTCCCAAACGTTTCCACACACTGAACTCAGAAATACGATATTCGTAGAACAATGCCTTTATCAATGCAAACCCGCATAGGGTAATAGATGCGCAAGCAAGGTACAGTCAAAACAATCTCAACAGCAAGCCAAATCTCATTTGTTTCATTCATTTGCACAGAAACACTAAGCCATGTTCGTTTTTATGATGACAGTTCAAACTAGATGATCAAACCGAATCCAAAATGCACAATAAAATCCTCTTTCCCATTACCTTTAGATTTCGAAGCAACAAAGAGAAAACATAATTCATTAATAATTTCAATAAGAAGAAAAATCATTTTCTTCAAACACCTGGGAATACCCAAGTCGTGTTCATTCTTTTAAGGATAGTTCAACTAGACACACAAATCATCTCATCTTTTCATTTTCACAAGAATGCTCAGAACTCAGAAGTGATATTCATTTAGCTAATGTATTTATTAGCACAACCCAAAATGGTAATAAAGTGAATACCCAACACTGCCAAAACGAACCACATAGCAAGGACAATGTATTCAACTAATCATTATGCAAAGAATGCTCAAGCCGTGTATAGCAAAAGAAAACGACTCAACTCGAAATCAGCTCAACGTAACAGCCAAATCAAATAACCAAAACTCCCATCATAAGAGCAGGGTTGTTTTAATGAGACTATTAAGCAAAAACAAGCGGTTTAAGGAGAAGGGCTTAACATGCATGTTAATTTTTCTTGTGGCTCGAAGAAAACCATGCCCACTAGAGTTGTTTCTCTCCACGACGTCCTTGGCCAGGCTTTCCAACCAGTCACTAACTTCCACAGGCTTAAGAATAGCCTTTGTTTTTCCAAAGAACAGAGATAATAATCAAAACACAGCTGGTTTGACAGAACCATGGAGAAACAAAATGCAGAGCAACTAAAATCCAAATGCACACAGCCACAACAATTTTCCTTTTTCCTCTATCCTCTTTCCAAGGCGAGCTGGTCGCTAAGACCAAGATAATTAATGCATTGAATGCACTTCCTTTCCTCATTCCTCACGCCACTGCCGACTCGGGTTGGTGAGTTTCCAAATTTCAAATTTGCATATAAATTCCATTTAGTTTCTGAGCTAGTTGGACGCCTCTAACTTTTCTTTGTTCCCGCCAAACTTTGCCTTGTACATGTAAGGGCTTCATTTACTGTCCCATTAAATTTCTTACCTCCCCCCCCCATCCTTTCCATCCACATGGGTCTATGCGTCCCCTTCCTTAGGTTAGGATTAGTCTAGTATTTTAATAGTCCATATCTAGGTCATTCGCCTAGTTCATAGGTTAATGGAATTTATATTTATTTTCTCCCTTATGAAATCTAAAATCCATATAGGATAGTAGTTAGGGTATAAGATAAAACTTAGGGGTAGGTTAGGGTTCAATCCCCTAATATTTAATTAACTAGTTTCCATATCGAGTCTTTCTGCGTGACAATTATATTCAACATTAAGCAGGACATTTCATCCTAAGTTCCACATACCTGTGCCACTTGCATCTAGGCCCTTATCATCTTACGCTGTCTAGCGTTACAACGGTGTGTGGTTCAAGAATCGAACCTTTTTCATTGGCATCTATGTACCAGATATTCATACCTGAAATTAGGTGCTGCAACATTTATATCAACCTTCAGTCTGGTTTAAAAGTAAATCAACAAAGCGATCATAAGAAGGCCACAACATACCTTGGATCAATGGAATTGATTCAAGGCGTGTTGTCAATCAGTGAATAGAGTTCATCAAGCATACGACAAGTTTGTTGTCTCATTAGCAATCACACAAGCAATAATAACTTCTGTCCCAAGTATCAAGTTACAGCAAACAAGGTTCCAGATCAGCAACACATACCTCTAAGATCAAAAGATGTGTCTTAACATATTTATCTTCGTTTCTGCAGTTACAACATCATGAAAGGTAATTACCATGATAACTTACAAAAATCAAGGTGTTACACATGCATTTGGACACGCACATGCACAAGCACACAAACGTGCATTGACACGCACACTCCCACACACACACGGAAGCGCACACACACACGCACATGCACATGCACACACACACGCACTTGGACACGCTCACACACAAACACATGCACATGCACAAGCACACGCACATGAACACACATAGCATACCTCACGCACACGCAAATGCACATGCACACGCACACTCACACTCACACCGACATGCACCCACACACGCACACACAAAAACACACCCACACGCACACCGACATGCACCCACACATGCACACGCACACGCACACACACTCACATGCACACGCACACGCACACGCACACACATGCAAACGCACAAACACACACACACACGCGCGCGCACGCGCACACACATACACACACACACACGCACACACCCACATGCACACACACAGACAATTGCACACAAACACACATAGATGGACACAATCACACACGGACTTGGACACGGACACACACATGGACATGCACACGAAAACGCACACACACATGCGCGTGCGCACACGCACACACACATGGACATGAACGTGCACTGACACACACACTCCCACGCAGACTCGCAAGCGCACACACACACACGGACACTTGTATGCACAAGCACATGCGCACACACACACACACACACGCATGCACGCGCACGCACACGACATGCACATCAAATGCACACGCACACGTACATGCACACACACACACACAGATGCACACACACACACACACACACACACACACGACATACACGCACACGCAAATGCACACGCACACACACACGTACACGCACACACAAACACATAGACACACACACACACGCACATGGACACACACATGCACACTCACATGCACAATCACATGCACACACTCACGCACACACACATGCACATGCACACACACACGAACACGTACAAATAGACACATAGACACACACGCACACACACACACACATGCATGCACGCACATGGACACGAACACGCACACACAGTCACATAGACACACACGTACAAACACGCACACGCACATGGACATGCACACACACACACACACACAACCACACGTACACCCACATGCACCCGCACCCGCACACTCACACTCACACACACACACACACATATGCATATGCACACACACGCGTGCATGCACATGCATTCGCTCACACACGCACACGCACACGCATACACACACACACACATGTGGACAAGCACACGGACACGCACATGCACAGACATGTGCACACGAACACACACAGATGGACACAATCACACACGCACTTGGACACGCACATACACATGCACATCAACATGCACATGCACACACACATGCACATGCCAAGACACATGCACACGAACACGCACACAAATGCACACACACTTGGACATGCACACACACACACACACGCACATGAAACTGAACATGCATACACACATGCACACGCACATGCAAATGCACACACACACACACATGCACACAAACACGCACATAAATGAACACGCACTTGGACACGCACACACATACATGCACACAAACACACATGCATACACACACAAACGTACACGCACTTGGACAAGCACACACACACGTACACGCACACGCACAGGAACAAGCACATGAATACGCACATGCACTCGCACATGCACACGCACATGCACATGCACACACACACGGACATGCACATGCACACACACTCACAGGCACATATAGACAAACACACACATGCACACGCACAGGCACATGCACATGCACTTATAAGCGCAAATACACACGCACATGAACACGCTCATGCACATGCATATGCACATGCACACACATGCACAAGAACACGCACATGCACATGCACACGCACATGCACAAGCACACGCACACGCACACAAACACACACGCACTTGGACACGCACACACACACGCACACGCACAAGCACACAAACGTGCACTGACACGCGCACTCCCACGCACACACGGAAGTGCACACACACATGCACATGCACACACACACACACTTAGACACACTCACACACACGCACACGCACATGCACAAGCACACGCATATGAACACACACAGCATACTTCACACACACGCAAATGCACATGCACACGCACACGCACACGCACACTCACACTCACACGCAAACGAACACGCACACACAAAAACACACCCACACACACACCAACATGCACACACACACACACACACACCTGCAAGCACACACAAAAACACACCCACACGCACACCGACATGCACCCACACACACACACGCACATGCACACACACTCACATGCAAACACACATGCACAAGCACACACACACGCACACACATGCAAATGCACACACACACATAAACCCACACACACACATGCACACGCACACGCACATGCATTTAGACATGCACATGGACACGAAAACGCACTCACACACGCAGACGCATAGGCACAGACTATTGCACACGAACACACACAGACAGACACAATCACACAAGGACTAGGACACGTAAAAACACACGCATATGAGAATGCACACGCACACGAAGATGCGCACACACACACACACGCACACCACATGCACACGCACACGCATATGCACACCCACATGCACACGCACATGCACACGCACACATAGACACAAATACATGCACATGCACACACAGACGCACACGCACTCGCACACGCACACGCACATGCACACGCACACATACATGCACACGCACACGCACATGCACACGAACACGCACACAAAAACACACGCACTTGGACATGCACACACACATGCATACACGGAAGTGCACACACACATGCACACACACACACGCACTTGGACACGGTCTCACACACGCACACGCACATGCACAAGCACACGCACATTAACACACACAACATACCTCACGCACACGCAAATGCACACACACACACACACACACACTCACACTCACACCGACATGCACCCACACATGCACACACAAAAACACACCCACATGCACACCAACATGCACCCACATACGCACACGCACACGCACACACACACATGCACACGCACATGCACACACATGCAAACGCACACACACACATGCACACACACACACACAAACACACACATGCACACGCACACGCACACAGACATGCACACGGACATGCACACGGAATCACACATGCAGACGCACATGCACAGACTGTTGCACACAAACACGCAAAGATGGACACAATTGCACATGGACTTGGACACGCACACACATACGCAGACACACATGCATAGACTATTGCACATGAACGTGCACAAACAGACACAATTACACACGGACTTGGACACGCACACACACACGCACACCACACGCACACGCACACACACACACATGCACATGCACACACACACGTACATGCACGCACACACACACACGCACATGCACACGCAGACACACACACACACACGTGCACTCGCACCTGCACACGCACACATAGAAGCCCAAAAACATGCAAACAAAAACACACACAAGCACAAAAATGCACT
Source organism: Taxus chinensis (assembly GCA_019776745.2). Lineage (NCBI taxonomy): Eukaryota > Viridiplantae > Streptophyta > Pinopsida > Cupressales > Taxaceae > Taxus > Taxus chinensis. Next base: position 530,208,415 of record CM034146.1, on the reverse strand, counting down.
CGCACTTGGACACACACACACGCACACTCAGACTTACACACACACATGCGCACACACACACACACGCACACTTACACGCACACGCACACGACCATGTACACACACGCACACACAAACATGGACAAGCACGCGCACACGGACAGGCACACACACGCGCACACACATGCACACGCACACGCACACGCATATGCACACGCACACGCACATGAACGTGAACTAACATGCACACTCCCACGCAAACTCTAAAGAACACACACACACACACACACACACACACACACACACACACACACACACACACACACACACACACACACACACTCACACACACACACACATGCTCATGCACAGGCAGAAGCACACACGCACGCACACGCACATTCACATGCACACGCACACGCACACGCACACGCCCACACACACGCACACGCACACGCACTCGTACACGCACACGCACACTCGTTAGCTCACACACACACGCACAAGTAGATGAACATGCACACACACACACACACGCACACTCATGCACTCACACACACTCATGCACTCACGCACACACGCACACGCAACTGTTCATGCAGGTGCAGACACACAAACAAACGCACACACACATGCACATGTGCACACACACGTAAACGCCCACACACACACACATGCCCAGGCAAACATAAACGCACAAACACATGCCCACGCACACACACATGCCCACACACACACACACACCCACGCAAACGTAAACACGCACGCACACGCAAACACCCACTCACACGCACACGCACATGCACACGCATACGTGCACACACACACACACACATGCGCGCACACACGCACACACACATGCACACACACACACTCACGTATGCACGCACACACAAACACACACAAACATGGACACGCACACACACACATGCACACACACACACACATACACAGTCAAACACAACCGTTCATGTAGACGCAGACGCACAGACACACTCACACACACATGCACACGCATATGCACACACACACGCAAACACACATACAAGCACACGTGTGCGTGTGCATTCACGCACACACGCACATGCACACAAATACACGCACGTAGACACGCGCACACACACACGAACATGCACATGCAAAGATAATTACACACGAACACACACATACGGACACAATCACACACGCACTTGGACATGCACACACACACATGCACATGCACACGTACATGCACATGCCAAGACACATGCAAACGAACACACACACAAATGTACACGCACTTGGACATGCACACACACACGCACATGAAACTGGACAAGCATACACACATGCACACGCACACACACATGCACACGCACATGCAAACGCACACACACATGCACATGCACACGAACACGCACACAAACGAACAATTACTTGGACACGCACACACACACGCACACAAACACACACGCACACGCACACAAATACACACGCACTTGGACAAGCACACACACACATACACGCACACGCACAGGCACAAGCACATGAATACACACAAGCACGTTGATATGCACATTCACACACACATGCACATGCACATGCAAACACACATGCACACTCACACACACACGCACACACACTTACACACGCACAAGCACATACAGACACACACACACACATGCGCACATGCACATGCACATGCACACGCACAGGCACAGGCACATGCACTTGCAAGCGCAAACACACACGCACATGCACACGCTCACGCACATGCATATGCACATGCACACACACATGCACAAGCACATGCACACGCACATGCACATGCACACGTAAACGCACACGCACATGCACACACACAAGCACAAGCACATGCACACGCACACGCACAAGCACATGCACACGCACAAGCACATGCACATGCATACGCACAAGCACATGCACACACACATGCACATGAACAAGCACAAGCACATGCACATGCACATGCACACACATGCACACACACATGCACACACGTGCACACGCACACGCACACGCACACGCACACGCACACGCACACGCACACGCACACGCACACGCACACGCACATGCACATGCACACGAACACGCACACAAACAAACACACTATAACATCCCCATTTTAAGATACTAGAACAAGGGAATTTTTTTTTATTATTTATATACAAGGTTCCCTATTATGAATTATATAATTCAAACACACGTTCAAGTTTTAATAATTGTTCTCTGTCCAATTAATGCAGTTTGGATCACACAATTTCCTTTTAAAAAATAATGTTCTCTGTTCATATATTTGTAATATAGAACACACATTCAGTGCCATTCAATCATATAACAGATACCATATGTTGTTGTAAATGACTCGAAGAACTGCCGACCTCCCACATTATGGCTCGGAGTTTCAGCGATCTCTCATTTCATGACTCGGCGACTTACCGATCCTTCATGTTAATTCATGCATAGTATAATGAATATACAGGGTTCTTTTACCATTTCCGGTTATCGAAGTGATCCATTTAAGAAGCATATCTGAATATCTGTTACTGATATTCATCTGACATCCTGCATCTTAAACTAGGTGATTAGGACAATGCAACCAGCACTTGCGATACTTTGGCCAAAGATTTTCACATGCTTTGCATGATCATATTCCTAGATGTGATACACACCAATGGAATACATCCTTCACCTCACTTTGTCTGTTATCTAGAATGGTCTTTCCTGGTCTCTACCAGTCCTTCCATTTAAGGTCAAACTCTAACCTCAACTAGCAATATGAATGAGTATAGGAAGTTACTCATGCTAACTAAAGATACACAAACATACAGTGTCGTTCCTAGACGACTCCGTGTGTCTAGTTACCTTTAGTCCTCCGGATTCACTCCGTATACATGATCACATTTTTATCCCCAGCCAAGAACTTATTATCCAACTTATGTAAACTTGATGATTTAATTCAAAAGGGCATTGTAATATGTCATCTATAACATTGTGTCGTCATGAAGGCCCCGCCTTCACGAAGACACCATATTGTAGCTGGCGTATGTCAATGTCCTACGGAATCCTCGCATCGAGGGTACACATCTAGCTCTATTGTGATTTGGTTATAATCTTAGTATTTAAGATCAACTTTTAGCAGTCATGGTGATCCTTTATCCTTGTTCTTGTTACAGTTGTGTGTAGCTAAGAGAGACTTAATCCATCTTCTGGCTTAATACACATCTCCTCCTTCATACCGAAGGGTTGCATATTCACTTCTTGGTTCCTTTTTTATTCTTTGGACTAATCAGTCCATTATCGATAAACCTAATAAGTTTAACCTATTAAACTTAACCAAGTTTTTCCACAACTATAAACAAATTCAGGATTCCATCTTATTAGACGCCATTTAAATGAGGTCTAATTCTAAATGAATTTATTCATTTATCCTCCTTAACCTTACTTAGTTAAGGTCTGTTATCAATAGATATGATTTCCCATATCTTTATTTTCTGAATTTAAACATTCGAGACTATTAACAGAGTCTGAATACAAGGTTTGGCTGCCCCTAAGTTATTTGATATCCCTTAGCTTTCAAACTAATCCCAAATACCTTCCAATTAGGATTTCGTGTTTATCTAAATCTTTTTAATGTCAATTCAAAATTCATCTTAACCCAAGTATGAACTAATTGCACATTTCAACGTAAAAGTTGCATTCAGGTAAAGAATAGATGTTATTTCCTTTTAAATTCATCCATTAACATTTGAATAATTCCAAGTCAAGGAATAATGTTATATTCTCAAACTTATTCAACAATATCAAACTGATACAGTTATTGAAAATATCACACTTTTACTTGTATTCATCCATCAGATTTACAATCTATACATTTGTCAGTCCAAACGACTGGACTTTGTTTATATCAAACAACATTACAACTCATGAAGATAGAAGAATGTAACTTCTTCCTTTCTCATTTCCTTGTGGAGGAGTAATAGCTATCAATACAATCCATCTTCAGTTAATCAAAGAAGTATCAGAAAACAACCATGTCTTCATTTATACTCAAGTTTCATCTACAAAATTACTTGCATGGGTCATTTCATTGAATTGAGCTTATTAAGCACTTGTCTTTAAAATGAGTTGCTTTTAATTAACTGTCTCAATAAAAGAACCCTGCTTTTATGAAACGTTAATATGAACATCAATAAAGAATTAAATATCAAAAAGGATCAACAGCATATCAACTCAATCATCCAATAACCCTCCTAATCAGACAAAGGATTACTGCCCTCTTTCCCAAATAATTATTACGAGAAGTAATTTCCTTCAACAGTTCCAGATTACAAACATCTGTAAGAACTAAAAAAAAAACACAACTATGCAACTGTTGTTCTAACATAAATGCTATCAATTCCATTCTCTTACAATAGTTGTGAATTCAAAAGATAGATCTTACCTAAAATCTAAACCGAATTATCGTCCCTTCCTTCATACAACTCATCTGATTTCAAGAAATCAAACGCTGAAGAGAACAAGCAAACAACAATTAAATACCAATGCTTAACCCAAGCAGTACGAAATTTGTTCCATAACAATTATAGATTTCCAACTGTATGAGAGAAAAATGATCATTAATTCAAATTATCCATTCACACTCTCTTTCTTTTCCTCATAGCTATACCAGAAGTTTTAATCCAAATGTGATATCAATCAATGATAACAGTCCAAAGAGAAATAAACGAAAATCAAAAATCGAATATAAGGGGGCAAGATCATATCACCTCTTCTACTGTCTATCCAAATACCTCTTATTTAGAGCAGACATACTCCAATAGTATAATTCATTCAGAGTAGTATATTCAGTAATTGAAAACTACTATTACCATTCCAAAAAGTTGACTAGAGTTCATTGCAACTGGTCTATAAACATTAGTACCAAAAGAACCAGCAGGCAGATTACCATATCAAATTAGTACAACAAAGTAAGATGCTACAATAACCTTACTGTCCCAGGGAACCCATGTTTATGTAAATAAAAAAACATCAAGGAATTATAACTCGCATAATAGTCTATTAATATCACCACAGCTTTGTTTTTCCCAAACGTTTCCACACACTGAACTCAGAAATACAATATTCGCATAACAATGTCTTTATCAATGCAAACCCGCATAGGGTAATAGATGTGCAAGCAAGGTACAGTCAAAACAATCTCAACAGCAAGCCAAATCTCATTTGTTTCATTCATTTGCATAGAAACACTAAGCCATGTTCGTTTTTATGATGATAGTTCAGACTAGAAGATCAAACCGCATCCAAAATGCACAATAAAATCCTCTTTCCCATTACCTTCAGATTTCGAAGCAGCAAAGAGAAAACATAATTCATTAATGATTTCAATAAGAAGAACAATCATTTTCTTCAAACACCCGGGAATACCCAAGTCGTGTTCATTCTTTTAAGGACAGTTCAACCAGACATACAAATCATCTCATCTTTTCATTTTCACAAGAATGCTCAGAACTCAGAAGTGATATTCATTTAGCTAATGTATTTATTAGCACAACCCAAAATGGTAATAAAGTGAATACCCAACACTGCCAAAACGAACCACATAGCAAGGACAATGTATTCAACTAATCATTATGCAAAGAATTCTCAAGCCGTGTACATCAAAAGAAAACGACTCAACTCGAAATCATCTCAACGTAACAGCCAAATCAAATAACCAAAACCCCCATCATAAGAGCAGGGTTGTTTTAATGAGACTATTAAGCAAAAGCAAGCGGTTTAAGGAGAAGGGCTTAACATGCCTGTTAATTTTTCTTGTGGCTCGAAGAAAACCATGCCCACTGGAGTTGTTTCTCTCCACGACGTCCTCGGCCAGGCTTTCCAACCAGTCACTAACTTCCACAGGCTCAAGAATAGCCTTTGTTTTTCCAAAGAATAGAGATAATAATCAAAACACAGCTGGTTCGACAGAACCATGGAGAAACAAAATGCAGAGCAACTAAAATCCAAATGCACACAACAACAAACAATTTTCCTTTTTCCTCTATCCTCTTTCCAAGGCGAGCTGGTCGCTAAGACCAAGATAATTAATGCATTGAATGCACTGCCTTTCCTCATTCCTCATGCCACTACCGACTCGGGTTGGTGAGTTTCCAAATTTCAAATTTGCATATAAATTCCATTTAGTTTCTAAGCTAGTTGGACGCCTCCAACTTTTCTTTGTTCCCGCCAAACTTGGCGCTGTACATGTAAGGGCTTCATTTACTGTCCCATTAAATTTCTTACCTTCCCTCCCTTATCCTTTCCATCCACATGGGTCTATGCTTCCCCTTCCTTAGGTTAGGATTAGTCTAGTATTTTAATAGTCCATATCTAGGTCATTCGCCTAGTTCATAGGTTAATGGAATTTATATCTATTTTCTCCCTTATGAAATCTAAAATCCATATAGGATAGTAGTTAGGGTATAAGATAAAACTTAGGGGTAGGTTAGGGTTTAATCCCCTAATATTTAATTAACTAGTTTCCATATCAAGTCTTTCCACCTGACAGTCATATTCAACATTAAGCAGGACATTTCGTCCTAAGTTCCACATACCTGTGCCACTTGCATCCAGGCCCTTATCGTCTTACGCTATCTAGCGTTACAACGGTGTGTGGTTCAACATTCGAACCTTTTTCATTGGCATCTACGTACCAGATATTCATACCTGAAATCAGGTGCTGCAACATTTATATCAACCTTCAGTCTGGTTTAAAAGTAAATTGACAAAGCGATCATAAGAAGGCCACAACATACCTTGGATCAATGGAATTGATTCAAGGCATGCTGTCAATCAGCGAATAGAGTTCATCAAGCATACAACAAGTCTGTTGTCTCATTAGCAATCACACAAGCAATAATAACTTCTGTCCCAAGTATCAAGTTACAGCAAACAAGGGTCCAGATCAGCAACACATTCCTCTAAGATCAAAAGATGTGTCTTAACATATTTATCTTCATTTCTGCAGTTACAACATCATGAAAGGTAATTACCATGATAACTTACAAAAATCAAGGTGTTACATTCCTCCCTTCTTAAAGAATCATTGTCCCGATGATCAAATTAACCAATTCAAGGAGTTTCTAGGACAAAATTCTGTTATTGTCCTTCCATTCATAAGTTTGTACCAAAAATAGATTCACTCTTTAAAATAGTGTTTTAAGATAAATGTAAAATAGACCAATAATTGTCTAAATTTGGTAGAATTATAAGTTTTTCAAATTTCAATTTCGATCAAACAAGTATGGAAAAGCAGATCTCATTTCTTCGAGATTTTCCCAAGTTGCACTTTCTTCGCTAAACTGGTCCCACTAGACCTTACATTGATTCACTTCGCGATTTCTTAAGCACAACTGGTGAGTTCCCAACACTCGAATGGACTTAATCATGATTATTCCTGGGTCTTGGACCTGCAAGGAATTCCAATTCAGCACATGTGATAAATCTGTTACGTATTTATTAAGCAAAGAAATATGAAAAACATCATACATTTGTGATAAAGCAGGAGGTAATGCTAGACGATAAGCTATAAGGTTGATTATTTCAACAATTTCAAAAGGTCCCATGTAACATGGCGACAACTTGGCAGCCTTTCCAAAAGTTATTGAGCTCTTTTTCGGCTTAACCTAAAGAAAGACCTTCTCACCAAGTTTATAATTCCTATCAACCTGCTTTAACTCTGCATAACTCTTTTACCTATTGGTAGCCTCCTTTAGATGTTCCCAAATCATTTTGATTTGTTGTTCCATTTCCTTGAGGATTTCTAGCCCAATTACCTCTCTGTCCTCTACGCTGTCCCAGCTAACAGGGGTTCTGCATTTTCTTCCATACAATGCTTCAAAGGGTGCCATTTTTAAAGAGGCGTGGTATGTATTATTGTAGGAAAATTCAACCAGCGAAAGGTATTCCTCCCATTTATACTGCTGCTCCATGCAATACATTCTTAACATGTCCTCTAAAACTTGATTGACTCTCTCGGTCTATCCACCCATCTCCGGATGATATACAGAGCTGAAGTTTAATTTAGTTCCCAAGGCCGCATTAAGCATTTGCCAAAACCTTGATGTCATCCTCAGATCTCTGTCTGATATGATCAATTCAGATATTCCATGCAATCTGAAAATTTCATGTACAAATCTTCTTGCTAATACTGGTGCATCGTCTTTCAAATTACCAGCAATGAAGTGTGCCACTTTGGTTAATTTTTCGATGATAATCAGGATGATATCATGCTTATTCCTTGACATAGGCAATCCTTAAACGAAATCCATTGTTATCACTTGCCATTTGTACTGTGGAATGCTATGGGGATATAATAATCCAGTGTGATGCATATGTTCCGCCTTAACACGCTGACATTCCAAGTAGTGTGTTACAAATTCCCCCACATCCTTTTTCATTCCCTTCCAGAAGTATTGCTTCTTAAGATTAGCAAGCATTTTCGTAATGCCAGTATGTCCAGAAAAAGGTAAATTATAAAATTCTCTTAACAATTTCCTTCTTAAATCATTTGCTAAGGGTATATAGACCCTGTTTTCAAATCTCAGAATTCCTTCGCTATCAAAGTGAAATCCTTTATACTTCACATCCTTTGGATCCGCAGCAAGTTCTGTTCTAACTTGCTGGAAATAAGGATCTGATTCCAAGGCATCTTTCACCTCATCCTTAACCTGAGTTCTTAACGTTATAAGAGCAGAGATGTGCTTCCTTCGACTTAGAGCATCTGCCACTCTATTTTCCTTCCCTTTGATGTAGCTTATATCAAAATCATACTGAGACAGAAATTCTAACCATCTTCGATGTCTTGCATTCAAATTTGGCTGAGTAAAAATATACTTCAACCCCAGATGGTCAGTTTTTAACTCAAAAGGTTTTCCTAAAAGGTAATGCCTCCACATTTGAAGTGCATATATAATGGCAGTGAGCTCTAGTTCGTGTGGAGCATAATTCTGTTCATGTAACTTAAGCTTTCTGCTTTCATAAGCTATAACATGGTCATTTTGTAACAAAATACCTCCAAGGCCTTCTCCCGATGCATCTGTTACAACCATAAAATTTCCATTTGGATCTGGTACAGTTAAAATAGGTGCTGTAGTTAACTGTTCCTTTAAATTTTTAAAGGAAAATTCACATTTTTCAGTCTAGATAAATTTATTATCCTTCTTTTGCAGTGAAGTGATTGGGGTAGCAATTTTTGAAAAATCCTTAACAAACTTTCTATAATATCCTGCCAAGCCCATGAAGCTTCTTACTTCATGCACGTTCTTAGGCGCAGGCCACTCGGTTATATCTGCGATCTTTGAAAGGTCTATAGCTATTCCGTTCTTGCTTATAACGTGTCCCAAAGAATGCACCTCTGCATCATAAAAGGAACATTTAGACAGTTTACCATACAACTTCCTCTTTCTTAAAACTTCCAGCACTACCCTTAAATGTTATTGGTGCTCTTCGACATTTTTAGAGTATATAAGAATGTCGTCTAAGAATACAAGCACAACCTTGTCTAGGTATTCTTGAAAAATATTGTTCATCAGATTCATGAAGGTAGTAGGTGCATTTGTCAATCCAAAAGGTAACACCGTGAATTCATAATGCCCGTACCTTGTTCTAAAAGCTGTTTTATGAATATCTTCTTCCTTTATTCTCAGCTGATGATACCCAGATCGAAGATCTATTTTTGAATAAACTGATGCTCCATGCATCTCGTCAAACAGATCATCAATCCTAGGAAGTGGGTATCGATTCTTAATAGTTACCTTGTTCAACTTTCTATAATCAATGCACAGTCTCAATGTGCCATCTTTTTTCTTTACAAAAATTACCGGTGCTCCCCATGGTGAGATGCTTGGTCTTATCAGCCCCTTAGTCAAAAGTTCCTGTAATTGAGACTTTAACTCTACCAACTCGAGGGTGGTCATTCTATAAGGTACCTTAGATATGGGTTCAGTTCCTGGCTTGATTTCTATTGCAAAGTCAAACTCTCGTTTGGGTGGAAGACCTGGTAATTCCTCCGGAAATACATCACTGAAATCCCTTAATAATGGATATCTTTCCATGAAATCATTATCCTCCTCAGCATTTTCTATCATTTTTACTGCATACAAGGTGCAGCCTCTATTTTTAGCCCTTTTTAGTTACATAGCTGTTAGTTTTCTAACTGCAACTTCACGCTTTACACCTTGAATGACTACTGCTTTCTACAGGTCGTCAAAACAACAAAAAAAAATTCATAATAGTCAACCTTTGCCTTATGTTCTACCAACCAGTTAACTCCAATAATGATATCATATGATCCTAAAGGAGTGACATACAGGTCAACTTCGGTGGAGAAACTGGGCAAGTCTATAATTTCCCCAAAAAGGCACATTTCGACTATATGGACAACATTATTCCCAAATTGCACTGTCCATGTCTTATCCATTCGTTTAGTCTTTCTTTTTAATTTCATTACAAGTTTAGTAGAAATAAAGTATTCAGTGGCTCCAGTATAAAAAATTATGACTACAGGTGTACCGAATAACTTACCCGGAACTTCTATAGGTGTAACTTGCTTTTTAGCTTATCTGTTAGCCACTGCAGTGTGTATCCTATGCTGCTAATCACGATCATCCTTTTTCAGAGGACAGTGACTCGTGTAATGGTCCTTTCCATAGTTGAAGCATCCTCCAACTGGCCCTTTCCTAGGCTCAAATTTGTTACCAGCTTTGAAGTTATCATTCTGGCTCCCATAGGACTTTTTTCCATTGCCACTAACTTTTGTGAAGCTGCTCCGCACACTATTTGTAGGTTTGATCATTACAGATTTCTTGTTGTTATCTACAACAATTTTTTTTTCACACCAAACTTTTTCCAAGGCCCCCTTTTGGGTGTGAGAGATGAAGAAGAATTGGGAATCTTCTTCCTTATCTCTTCCCTATGAGTAAAAATTGCTCTCAATTTTTGTTCCTGTCTTATTGCCTTTTCGACAACTCCTTCCATGGTGGTTAGACCGTGAACATCCACTTCGCCACCAATGATGGGATTTAGTCCCATTATGAGCTTTCGTATTCTGAACTTCTCGTCAGCTTGGTACTGCGGCACATACTTAAGGAGTTTAGTAAACCCTTCCCAGTATTCTGTCACCGTCAGCCTTCCTTATGACCAGTTCTAAAATTTAATTATTTTCCTATCAAAATAGAGTTGAGACAGCCACCATTTCCTAAAGTAACCCTTAAATTGATCCCAAGTTATGTTTGATTCGATAATATTCAACTCAACCTTAAGGTTGTCCCACCATGATGATGCTTCATGAGAAAGATGATATGCTCCCCATATCACTTTGGTCTCCTCGGAGAAGTTTCTTATTGCAAATTACTTCTCCATTTCACTGAGTTAATTCTCAGCTCTGTCCTGTAACATCCTCATTTTTATACATTAGAACAAGTCAATTTTTTTTTTTATAAATGCTTCCAGGTTCTAAATACATAATTTAGAACTCACAAATCAAATAACCATTCTTATACAGATAACCATATGCAGCTGTAATGACTCGGAGTACCTCCGATCTATTCATTCCATGACTCGGCAATCTACCGATCTATTCATGAGTAATAAGAGTTAGCATTTTTATTTAACACATCACTCTTGCAGTTCTCTTCCCTATTCTGGGATTCAGAATGCTCTGTCCAAGGAACCTAACTGAATAATTATTACCATTATTCATCGGCATCTCATCCCTTAGACCAGGTGACTCAGGACAATGCAATCAATAGCTTGCGATACTTTGGCCAAAGATTTGAAACATACTGCTTATGTCTCGTATTACTTAACGGCATATTCTTCAATCTGGAATACGTCCTTCACCCCATTCTTAAGTTATATAGAATGTCTTATACTGACTTCTGTTAGTCCTCCTTATCCCAAGTTATTCACTTGGGAAACGGATTAGTAAGGTGACAACGTTATATGGATGCACTCGAGGACTAGGGATAAGATGACATACTGGGTCAACCCTAGTTGAACCCAGTGTGTCAAGATACCTTGAGTCTCCTAGGAAGCCATATAATGTGACCACATTCCTAATCTGTCCCAGAGTAAATTATTCGAGTTAAAGGTGTAAATTCTTAACGATCAAATGCAAAGGGTGTCATCATAAGTCACCTGCATTATTGTATCTTTGAGGAGATCCTAATCTTCTCGAAGGTACAACCTTGCAGTTGACTTGTGCCGTCAACCTTTAAATCCGCCTCGAAAAGGTCTACTTATTAATAAGCATTATGCACATTGAGTTTAAATTATATTAAAAGACGTTCCCCTAAGGTTAGCCTTTCCCGATCCCTGGATTCCTCATCATAGAATGACCTTTCTCAATAAAACTCACTACATAGAGAAGTTATTAAGGCCAAGATCTCATCAAGGAGTTCATAGAATATACATAATTCTAAATCAACGAAATTGGACAATAACTCATAAACTTCACATAGAGATTGCCATCTGAACCCCATTTAGGTTTATATCAGTTCTCATAACTGAATTTATATCGTACTTATTAGTATCAAGATATAATGATTAAGAATCCAATTTAATGTTTTCCTAGCATAATCAAGACTAGGGATTAATAATTTAATTCAGCTTTTTTAGCATTCTGCTTAGGTATATTTTAACCCTATCTTTCAGAAAGACAGTGATCTATATTTCAATTTAGCTTTAGATAGAACATACTAGAATTGCTAAACAATCATAAGTATTCAGTCACATATTCTTGCAAGCTTACATTGATAATCACAAAAGTCTCCAAATTTTACAATGATAACAATGCCCTCCAGGTTTTTGAACCGAAGAAAGTCAAACTATCATATAAGAATACAAACACATAAGTAACAAATATTTATTTCCATTCCTTTCAAAGCTAAACAAATACATTTTATGCATTCAGCATACTTGATACAATACTCAATGGAAGAAGAACATATTTCCTCATATAGTACATTTAGAAAATCAAGCTGTAATTCAACATAAAATCAAATTTAAATAATCTGATCATCCTATCAGATCTGCATGCTTTTACCACTTACGGCATCCATCTACAATACATTGTCAACATGGGTCAGTTCGATGAACTGAGCATGATAAGCACTAACTCTTAAAACAATTGCAATCCATCAATTGTTTTCATTAAACACCCTGTTTAAATGAGATCAATTCACCCAACAAGTAAACATATTTCATCATAATATTAGGGATCAAGAAGAACAAAAGTATCTGAGACAACTATCCATCTGAATCCCCAGGACAACAAACATCAGACAGATCATTACATTCATCAAAGTAAAATGACTATCATAACAACCCATGATTCCAGCAGTAGTTAAAACAGTTCCCACAGTTAGATAAAAATATATATATCAACATATACTTTACAACAGAAGAGAAATAAATGAATCATACATATTTCCCTCAGAACTGGCTCATGACTATACCGTCTTTCCAAGAGACAAGCATTCACTTAAACACATGCGGATATAACAGACGAGACCGCCATAAGCACCACAGATTTGTTAAAGATCAAATAAAACAAACTACTGTAGTTATCCAGTAGTACAGTAGCTCTCACGCCAAACATTGATGACCATCTACCAAACAGACTCCACAAGACCTTCCACATGAAGCGGAAAACAAGAAAATATTCACCACATCGCCTGTTGAGGTGCAATCGATGGCTTCTTAGTTCAGTCAAGCTCAAGGCAGGATAGTCATGCTACAGAATACATAAACACGACTACAATCCCTCACATCAACCTACAGCCCCCTTCTAGTCCCTAATAAACACTGTAAGGCTTCTAAACCCAAGGTCGAAATCAAAGAACTTCTATTTTATCACAATCAACAATAGACTCCTTGAAATTGATGTTTCACTAAGACTTATGCAGAGATAATCATACAAAATTCCTGTAACATGCACAGCCTCATCAACTAGGATAATCAGAAAGGAAACATAACATTCTGTATTCAGAGTTTGAAGTATGGTATTCACGACCCATTTATACAGAGCCACGATACTTGATATCATTCAATACTCAAGGAATCCCAATAGTGTAAAAAACAACAGTGTACCAAACAGACTTAAATAGAGGCAGATACACTGGCTACCTATCAAAGATTCAACTGAATCCGAACAACAGTATACAAGATAAATAATAGTTAATGATTCAAACTGTGCCAACAATGGTAAACATTCAAAATCAGGCTTATTCAAAAGCTAAATACTGAATTCGTAACAAGGAATCCAACTGAGCCTCTTCCATATTTTTCACTCAAGCTTACACAGAAAGGAAACGTAAAAGTACACTAAAGAGTCTGTACCAAAAATTCATTACAAAATAACAGAGGTTGTATACCTGTTACTCCTTCAGGACTCCAACAAAATCAAATTCCATTATTCAAAGATATATAGCCTCAACAGTGGACCATAATATACGAACCATTCAATGTACTCCACAGATTTGTTTTGAATATAATAAATATAATGCAAACTATCATCGAGTTAAATCCCGTAATTGTAACACAAGGGAGGGAGAAACAACTTCCACAGGATCGCAATAAATACTGAAACATAGCCAGTCATTCATTCAACAAAACCTAAATATCATAGCGGAACCCCAACAAGATTCAATAACCACTACCTTAATAATCTCGACAAAATCAAACCAGCAAGAAGATACAGTGACAAAATCACACAAGGCTACCATATAAATCATCTAATTCCAAAAATCATTTGAACAGAGTTGTTCTAATGAAATCATTTGAAAGAGAGCAAGATTTTTTAAAGGTTTAGGGCCTAACATGCCTGGTTATTTGCTTAAAATTTCAAAGCAGACCAATGAAAGAGCTCGAACCTTCTCCTTCTTTTCCAAGTTAGATCCACCAACAAAATTTTGCTACTTCCATGACTTATATATTTTCCTTGCCAGAGAAAAGAGCTAGTTACGCTCATCCTTGCCATGCAACTCCAAGAAGACTGGTGCGATGAACCAGTGAAAAGACAGAGGGAAAACCGGAGATCATGAAAAACCAAACAAACCATTAACTTTCCATTTTGCATGCCTTCTCGTGAAATCCGAGCTCGACTACCGAGTTCATTAATTGCATTTACTCTCAATTTCCCACTCAATCTCCACTGCCACTGACCGCCATAGTTGGCGATGGACAAATGCACATCAAAGACCATTTCCAACTTTGGTGACCTGCCACGTCAGCTCTAGTTAGCCATTTTCAAAACCTCCACCAAATTACTTGTCTCTCATGCTTATCCATGCATTTAATAACATAAAAATTGCCGCCCATGGTTCGCACCCTTCCAAAGGTCCCCTTCCTCCTTATTCAATAGTTAGGTTAGTAACTTAGGTTAGGATTTAGGATAACACCTATTCTAACCACTTTGCACATAGATACTAACTTAGAACATTAGCTCTTAGCCTAGGTCTAGGTTAGATTAACACTAATCTAACCCCTAGGTTAGGTTTAGTTTTAGGTTACTAACCTTAACAAATCCAGTTAGGTCTAATATTTCAAATGCTCAGAAAAAGAACCTTCAACATACATTCACGAACAGGGTTCACTCCTATACTGCCAATAGGCTATAGAATTTTATGTAACTGAATTATCACCTGGTCCACGATCAAGACCTTCCAGATATATCACGATATCGGGAACCAATTCATTTAACACGATCAGCCTGAGTTATACTCTGGACTAGCTTATCCAATGCATCCAGACCTTGCAACCTGCTCAAGGTCTGTAATTTTAATTCATCACGAATAAAATTAAAGCACCACTTGGATCAATACCACTGATCCAAGGCTAGGTCTTATAGATGGATAACTTCATAATTCATTCCGAGGTCAGATTAAACTCAGGTGTAAAATGAAAGAAATAAAAGAGTCCAATCATATTCCGACTCAGTCAAAGATCCGCAATCTGCAAAGAAGATACAGTACATATCAAGCATGACTTCTCAATCAAAGGAACACATCCTTTTTACAAAAGAAATCACATATCAACACTTGTATGCTCATGAGGAAGTAACAACAGTTCAGGGTGTTACACGTCCCCAATGGTTGTTCCATCAAAATTTGGAGGACTTATTCTCTTTATGTCATTTGTTTTAGGATGATTAGGAGCATTCACATTACTATTATCAACACCCATATTCCCTCCATTGGTGTTGTCCACAGGAGGTGGCTGATCATTTATATCAGCTTCTTCTTTCTCCTCTTCATTTCCCATTGACTGATGTTCCAAAATAGTCAACTGATCTCTCGTATCTGGTAGGGAAGCAAGGATTTCATCTAGCTTTTGAGCAGTAGCTGCTTCTCCACCCGGTAACGGGTTGTTCGTAGCATTTCTTCTTGTTCTGACCATTTTCTGTTCAATAAGAAAATGTAAACTTTATTAAATTATGGACTCATTAGGTCCAAGAGCTACAACCTTAAGCTCTGATACCAAGATGTAACATCCCCATTTTAAGATACTAGAACAAGGGAAAAAAAATTATTTATACACAACGTTCCCTGTTATGAATTATATAATTCAAACACACGTTCAAGTTTTAATAATTGCTCTTTGTCCAATTAATGCAGTTTGGATCACACAATTTCCTTTTAAAACTAATGTTCTCTGTTCACATATTTACAATATGGAACACACATTCAGTGCCATTCAATCATATAACAGATACCATCTGCTGCTGTAAATGACTCGAAGAACTACCGACCTCCCACTTTATGGCTCGGAGTTTCAGTGATCTCTCATTTCATGATTCGGCAACTTACCGATCGTTCATGTTAATTCATGCATAGTATAATGAATATACAGGGTTCTTTTACCGTTTATGGTTATCGAAGTGATCCATTTAAGAAGCCTATCTGAATATCTGTTACTAATATTCATCTAACATCTTGCATCTTAAACTAGGTGATTAGGACAATGCAACCAGCACTTGCGATACTTTGGCCAAAGATTTTCACATGCTTTGCATGATCATAATCCTAGATGTGATACACACCAATGGAATACGTCCTTCACCTCACTTCGTCTATTATCTAGAATGGTCTTTCCTGGTCTCTACCATTCCTTCCATTTAAGGTCAAACTCTAACCTCAACTAGCAATATGAATGAGTATAGGAAGTTACTCATGGTAACTAAAGATACGCAGACATACGGTGTCATTCCTAGACGACTCCGTGTGTCTAGTTAACTTTAGTCCTCCGGAGTCACTCTGTATACGTGATCACATTTCTATCCCCAGCCAAGAACTTATTATCCAGCTTATGTAAACTTGATGATTTAATTCAGAAGGACATTGTAATATGTCATCTATAACATTGTGTCGTCATGAAGGCCCCACCTTCACGAAGACACCATATTGTGGCTGGCATATGTCAATTTCCTACGGAATCCTCTCATCGAGGGTACACATCTAGCTCTATTGTGATTTGGTTATAATCTTAGTATTTAAGATCAACTTTCAGTAGCCATGCTGATCATTTATCCTTGTTCTTGTTATAGTTGTATTTAGCTAAGAGAGACTTAATCCATCTTCTGGCTTGATACGCATCTCCTCCTTCATACCGAAGGTTTGGATATTCACTTCTTGGTTCCCTTCTTATTATTTGGACTAATCAGTCCATTATCGATAAACCTAATAAGTTTAACCTATTAAACTTAACCAAGTTTTTCCACAACTGTAAACAAATTCAGAATTCCATCTTATTAGACGCCATTTAAATGAGGTCTAATTTTAAATGAATTTATTCATTTATCCTCCTTAACCTTACTTAGTTAAGGTCTGTTAACAATAGATATTATTTCCCATATCTTTATTTTCTGAATTTAAACATTCGAGGCTATTAACGAAGTCCGAATACAAGGTTTGGCTGCCCCTAAGTTATTTGATAGCCCTTAGCTTTTGAACTAATCCCGAATACCTTCCAATTAGGATTTCATGTTTATCTAAAATGTTTTAATGTCAATTCAAAATTCATCTTAACCCAAGTATGAACTAATTGCACATTTCAACGTAAAAGTTGCATCCAGGTAAAGAATAGATGTTATTTCCTTTTAAATTCATCCATTAACATTTGAATAATTCCAAGTCAAGGAATAATGTTATATTCTCAAACTTATTCAACAATATCAAACTGATATAGTTATTGAAAATATCACACTTTTACTTGTATTCATCCATCAAATTTACAATCTGTACATTTTCCATTCCAAACGACTGGACTTTGTTTATATCAAACAACATTACAACTCATAAAGATAGAAGAATGTAACTTCTTCCTTTCTCATTTCCTCGTGGAGGAGTAATAGCTTTCAATACTATCCATCTTCAGTTAATCAAAGAAGTATCAGAAAACAACCATGTCTTCATTTATACTCAAGTTTCATCTACAAAATTACTTGCACGGGTCAGTTCATTGAACTGAGCATATTAAGCACTTGTCTTTAAAATGAGGTGCTTTTACTTAACTGTCTCAATAAAAGAACCCTGATTTTATGAAACGTTAATATGAACATCATTCAAGAATTAAATAACAAAAAGGATGAACAGC
Source organism: Taxus chinensis (assembly GCA_019776745.2). Taxonomy (NCBI): domain Eukaryota; kingdom Viridiplantae; phylum Streptophyta; class Pinopsida; order Cupressales; family Taxaceae; genus Taxus; species Taxus chinensis. The sequence continues at coordinate 530,189,800 of CM034146.1, read as the reverse complement.
ATCACAACTCAATCATCCAATAACCCTCCTAATCAGACAAAGGATTACTGCCCTCTTTCCCAATAATTATTACAAGAATTAATTTCCTTCAACAGTTCCAGATTACAAACATCTGTAAGAACTAAAAACACAACTATACAACTGTTGTTCTAACATAAATGCTATCAATTCCATTCTTTTACAATAGTTGTGAATTCAAAAGATAGATCTTAACTAAAATCTAAACTGAATTATTATCCCTTCCTTCATACAACTCATCTGATTTCAAGCAATCAAACGCTGAAGAGAACAAGCAAACAACAATTAAATACCAATGCTTAACCCAAGTAGTACGAATTTCATTCCATAACAATTATAGATTTCCAACTGTATGAGAGAAAAATGATCATTTATTTAAATTATCCATTCATACTCTCTTTCTTTTCCTCATAGCTGTACTAGAAGTTTTAATCCAAAAGTGATATCAATCAATGATAACAGTCCAAAGAGAAATAAACGAAATCAATAATCGAATATAAGGGGGCAAGATCATATCACCTCTTCTATTGTCTATCCAATACCTCTTATTTAGAGCAGACATGCTCCAATAGTATAATTCATTCAGAGTAGTATATTCAGTAATTGAAAACTACTATTACCTTTCCAAAAAGTTGACCAAGTTCATTGCAACTGGTCTATAAACATTAGTACCAAAAGAACCAGCAGGCAGAATACCATATCAAATTAGTACAGAAAAGTAAGATGCTACAATAACCTTACTGTCCCCGGGAACCCGTGTTTATGCAAATAAAAAAAAACATCAAGGAATTATAACTCGCATAATAGTCTATTAATATCACCACAACATTGTTTTTCCCAAACATTTCCCATTACCTTCAGATTTCGAAGTAGCAAAGAGAAAACATAATTCATTAATGATTTCAATAAGAAGAACAATCATTTTCTTCAAACACCCGGGAAGACCCAAGTCATGTTCATTCTTTTAAGGAAAGTTCAACCTGACATACAAATCATCCTCATCTTTTCATTTTCGCAGAATGCTCAGAACTCAGAAGTGATATTCATTTAGCTAATGTATTTATTAGCACAACCAAAATGGTAATAAAGCGAATACCCAACACTGCCAAAACGAACCAACAGCAAGGACAATGTATTCAACTAATCATTATGCAAAGAATGCTCAAGCTGTGTACAGTAAAAGAAAATGACTCAACTCGAAATCATCTCAACGTAACAGGCCAAATCAAATAACAAAAAACCCCATCATAAGAGCAGGGTTGTTTTAATGAGACTATTAAGTAAAAGCAAGCGGTTTAAGGAGAAGGGCTTAACATGCCTGTTAATTTTTCTGTGGCTCGAAGAAAACCGTGCCCATTGGAGTGTGTTCTCTCCACACGTCCTCGGCCAGGCTTTCCAACCAGTCACTACTTCACAGGCTCAAGAATAGCCTTTGTTTTTCCAAAGAACAGAGATAATAATCAAAACACCACTGGTGTCGATAGAACCATGGAGAAACAAAATGCAGAGCACTAAAATCCAATGCACACAGCAACAACAATTTTCCTTTTTCCTCTATCCTCTTTCCAAGGCAGATGGTCGCTAAGACCAAGATAATTAATGCATGAATGCACTGCCTTTTTCCTCATTCCGCACGCCACCGGCCGACCTCGGGTTGGTGAGTTTCCAATTCAAATTTGCAATAAATTCCATTTAGTTTCTAAGCTATTTTGCCGCCTTCAACTTTTCTTGTTCCCTGCCAAACTTGGCACTGTACAGTAAGGTCTTCATTTACTGTCCCTTATTTCTTACCTCCCCCCCCTTATCCTTTCCATCCACATGGTCTATGCGTCCCCTTCCCTTAGGTTCGGATTAGTCTATATTTTAATATTCCAGATCAAGGTCATTCGCCCACTGCACATGACACACACACCACACGCCCACGCCCCATAAGCCAAGCCCACTCACATGCGCATTCACATACCAACCACACAATGCACACGCACTCGGCACATCACACTCCACTCGCACAGCACATCGACCACACACCACAACAGAGAAACTCACACTTCACAAAGCCTACATGCACGCGACACCACACAACACACACCACGCACACCACTACACACACGCACACAAAGACGCTTATGCACACGCACACCACCCACACCACGCACTCGTACACACGCATCCTAACAAACACACACCACACACACACGCACCCACACACCTCTGACATGCACATCGCACTCACACTCACACTCACACCGGCGATACTGCCATGCAAACGCACAACACACATGTCTTGGCATTCACCTGCGCACATGCACACACATCACAACGCACACCGCAAGCAACACATAAGAACGCACACGCACATGCACACACGCACGCAACACGCGCACACAAACACACACAATGCACACACACACACCGCACATGCAACACTCCATACACACATGAACACATGACGCACATGCACCGCACACGCTCACACACTCACAGATCACAGTAACATGCCAGGCACCCGCACATGCACACACACACCTCACATTTACACGCTCTTCAACACACCACCCACTCACATCACAAAACACACACGCATGCCCACGCACGCAAACAACGCACATGTCCACACACACACAACACCACCTTCAATTCCATGCAACACCACAACACACAACCACATTCCCACGACACACACCCTCACACGCACAATGCCCACTCACATGATCACGCACCCCAAACACGAGCAGCACTTCACCCCAAGGACACAAACATGTCAACAACACACATGGCACAAGCACACGCACACACACACACACACACAGATGTCACACATGCACAAAAGTAAGACTCACACAACACGCTCACACTCAAGCACATGCACACCTCACACACACCAAACCGCACACTCACACACACACACCTCCCATGCAAATGCACACGCTCATAGCATTCTGTCACTTACATGCACACCACACATAATCATATGCACACATGTCACGTGCACACGCACACGCACATCGCACACTTACATGCTCAAGAAGTACACACGCACACGCACTCACGCACACACACACGCCACACTCTACGTACATGCACACAAAACCTCAGAAACACATGCACACCCCACACGCATAAGCATACTCCACACGCATCACACAAGCCGCATGCACACTCACGCACACACACATGAACTCGCGCAAGTACATGCACTCGCACACACACATACACACACTCAAACACGCACACGCACACGCACATGCACACGCACACACAGATGCACATGCACACACACATGCACACGCTCACGCACACGCAAACGCACACGCACACGCATACGCACTCACACAAGCACTCGCACTCACTCCCGCACATACCACACATTCAATGCACAACAATCACACGCACGTCTCACCGCTCATGCACACGCCGACTGTCTCACACACACAAACACACAACCTAACACCCACGCACCCTCCCCACAATTCACACACACACTCTGTTGTTTCTAACATAAATGCTATCAATTCCATTCTTTTACAATAGTTGTGAATTCAAAAGATAGATCTTAACTAAAATCTAAACTGAATTATTATCCCTTCCTTCATACAACTCATCTGATTTCAAGCAATCAAACGCTGAAGAGAACAAGCAAACAACAATTAAATACCAATGCTTAACCCAAGTAGTACGAATTTCATTCCATAACAATTATAGATTTCCAACTGTATGAGAGAAAAATGATCATTTATTTAAATTATCCATTCATACTCTCTTTCTTTTCCTCATAGCTGTACTAGAAGTTTTAATCCAAAAGTGATATCAATCAATGATAACAGTCCAAAGAGAAATAAACGAAAATCAATAATCGAATATAAGGGGGCAAGATCATATCACCTCTTCTATTGTCTATCCAAATACCTCTTATTTAGAGCAGACATGCTCCAATAGTATAATTCATTCAGAGTAGTATATTCAGTAATTGAAAACTACTATTACCTTTCCAAAAAGTTGACCAGAGTTCATTGCAACTGGTCTATAAACATTAGTACCAAAAGAACCAGCAGGCAGAATACCATATCAAATTAGTACAGAAAAGTAAGATGCTACAATAACCTTACTGTCCCCGGGAACCCGTGTTTATGCAAATAAAAAAAAACATCAAGGAATTATAACTCGCATAATAGTCTATTAATATCACCACAACATTGTTTTTCCCAAACATTTCCCATTACCTTCAGATTTCGAAGTAGCAAAGAGAAAACATAATTCATTAATGATTTCAATAAGAAGAACAATCATTTTCTTCAAACACCCGGGAATACCCAAGTCATGTTCATTCTTTTAAGGAAAGTTCAACCTGACATACAAATCATCTCATCTTTTCATTTTCGCAAGAATGCTCAGAACTCAGAAGTGATATTCATTTAGCTAATGTATTTATTAGCACAACCCAAAATGGTAATAAAGCGAATACCCAACACTGCCAAAACGAACCACACAGCAAGGACAATGTATTCAACTAATCATTATGCAAAGAATGCTCAAGCTGTGTACAGTAAAAGAAAATGACTCAACTCGAAATCATCTCAACGTAACAGCCAAATCAAATAACAAAAACCCCCATCATAAGAGCAGGGTTGTTTTAATGAGACTATTAAGTAAAAGCAAGCGGTTTAAGGAGAAGGGCTTAACATGCCTGTTAATTTTTCTTGTGGCTCGAAGAAAACCGTGCCCATTGGAGTTGTTTCTCTCCACAACGTCCTCGGCCAGGCTTTCCAACCAGTCACTAACTTCCACAGGCTCAAGAATAGCCTTTGTTTTTCCAAAGAACAGAGATAATAATCAAAACACACTGGTTCGATAGAACCATGGAGAAACAAAATGCAGAGCAACTAAAATCCAAATGCACACAGCAACAACAATTTTCCTTTTTCCTCTATCCTCTTTCCAAGGCAAGTTGGTCGCTAAGACCAAGATAATTAATGCATTGAATGCACTGCCTTTCCTCATTCCTCACGCCCACCGCCGACTCGGGTTGGTGAGTTTCCAAATTTCAAATTTGCATATAAATTCCATTTAGTTTCTAAGCTAGTTGGACGCCTCCAACTTTTCTTTGTTCCCGCCAAACTTGGCACTGTACATGTAAGGGCTTCATTTACTGTCCCATTAAATTTCTTACCTCCCCCCCCTTATCCTTTCCATCCACATGGGTCTATGCGTCCCCTTCCTTAGGTTAGGATTAGTCTAGTATTTTAATAGTCCATATCAAGGTCATTCGCCCACGCACATGAACACACACACGCACACACATGCACACGCACGCGCACACACACTCACACTCGCACAAGCACACGAACACACACACACATACAGAGACGCACACGTGCACAAAAGCATATGCACGCACACACACACACACACACACACGCACACGCACATACACACACGCACACAAAGACGCGTATGCACACGCACACACCCACACACACGCACTCGTACACACGCACGCATAACCACACACACAACCACACACACACGCACACACACACACGGACATGCACATGCGCAAGCACACGCACACGCACACGAATACGCACATGCAAACGCACACACACATGCTCATGCACATGCACATGCACACACAATCACACGCACAAGCAAGCAAACACATAAGAACACGCACACGTACATGCACACACGCACGCACACGCGCACACAAACACACACATATGCACACACACACACACGCACATGCACACGCAAACACACATGAACACATGAACGCACATGCACTCGCACACGCTCACACGCACAAGCACAGTAACATGCACAGGCACACGCACATGCACACACACACGCACATGTACACGCTCTTACACACACACACACACTCACAATCACACGCATGCCCACGCACGCAAACACGCACATGCACACGCACACACACACACACATGCATATGCACATGCAACACACACACACACAACCACATGCACATGAACACACACACGCACACGCACACATGCACACGCACACGCACGCACACCAAAACACGAGCATGCACATGCACACGCAAGGACACAAACAGGCACACACACATGCACAAGCACACACGCACACACACACACACACACAGATGCACACATGCACAAAAGTAGACGCACACACGCGCACACGCAAGCACATGCACAACCTCACACACACGCACACGCACACACACACACGCCCATGCAAATGCACACGCGCATGCATGCTGTCACGTACATGCACACGCACACATAAGCATATGCACACAGGTGCACGTGCACACGCACACGCACACGCACACTTACATGCGCAAGTAAGTACACACGCACACGCACTCACGCACACACACACGCACACACTCACGTACATGCACACAAAAACTCAGAAACACATGCACACCCACACGCATAAGCATACCCACACGCATGCACACAAGCGCATGCACACACACACGCACACACACATGAACTCGCGCAAGTACATGCACTCGCACACACACATACACACACTCAAACACGCACACGCACACGCACATGCACACGCACACACAGATGCACATGCACACACACATGCACACGCTCACGCACACGCAAACGCACACGCACACGCATACGCACTCACACAAGCACTCGCACGCACGCACACACACATGCAAGCACACAAGCACACGCACTCGCACGCGCATGCACACGCGCACTCGCACACACACAAACAAACACGAACACACGCACACCCACATGCACACACACACGCGCACTCGCACATGCAAATGCACACACACACGCACACGCACACGCACACGAACATGCACACGCACATGCACACGCACATGCACACGCCCATGCAGATGCACATACCCATGTACACGCCCACTCACAAGCACACACACGCACAGACACACGCACACACACCCGCCCATACACACACGCGCGCACACGCACACGCACACGCACATGCACACACGAACACCCACGCACCCCCCACTATGCACACACACACGCGCTAATTCGCACATAAATGCACAAGCACACACACGTACTCGCACTTGCACAAGCACACGCACACACACACACACAGACGCAAACGTGCACAAAATTAGACGCACACACGCGCACACACACACGCACATGCACACGCCCACGCACACGCACACGTACATGCACTCTCACAGGCACACACACACACACAAGCACACACGTGCACACACACGCACAAGCCCACGCACACGCACATGCCCACGTGCACTCACACGTACACCCGCATGCACACACACGCCCCCACGCACGCACACGTACATGCGCATGCACATGTATACACGCATGCACACACACACACACGCACATGCACACGCATAAGCACATGCACTCACACTCGCACACGTAAGCACAGGCACACGTCCACGCACACACAAACCCACACACACGCACACATGCACACGTAGACGGACATGCATACACACATGCACACACACACACGTAGATAGACATGCACACGCACACGGAAGCAAATGCATAGGCACCGGAACACACACACATGCACACGCGCACACACACACACACATACACACGCACACACACACATGCACACGCACACAGATATGCACACGTACATGCTCACATGCACAAGCACAAGCACAGGCACAGGAACACACACTCACAATTACACACATGCACACGCATGCAAACACCCACATGCACGCGCACTCGCATGGACACACACACGAACACACGCACACGCAAGAACACACACACACAAGCACACGCACATGCGCATGAACTCTCTCACACACACATGCACATTCACACGCACACGCACACGCACATGCGCACTCACTCTCACATGCACATGCAAGAAAATGCACAAGAACACCCGCATGCACACACACACACACACATGCACACACACACAGACATACACACGCAAACGCACATGGACACGCACAAGCACACGCACATGCGCACGCGCACACACACGCGCAAGCACACGCACAGGCACATGCACACACCCACACCCACGCACACGCACACGCACATGCCCACGCCCATGCCCAAGCCCACACACACGCGCACACACACACACACACACGCACACGCAAACACAAGCACATGCACAAGCACACACACACGCACACACGCACGCACACGCACATGCAAGCACACACACAAGAACACGCACATGCATATGCACATGCACACACAGACAAACACGTGCATGCACACGAACACACCCAAATGCACACACACGTATACACGCATGCACACGCACACGCACACGTACATGCACACACACATACACATGCACAAGCACACGCTAAAGCACACGTGCAAGGACACAAACTCACACAAGTAAACACATGCGCAGGCACATGCACACCGACACACACACACACACAGACACACAGACGCACATGCAGACGGACACGCACATGCACACGCACACGCACACACAGGAACACACACGCGAAAAGGCACATGCACACGGACACGCACAAGCACACGCACACACACACAAGTACATGCACACGCACACAAAAGTACACGCACATGCCGATGCACACGCGTGCACACACACACACGCACATGCACACGCACACTGTAACATCCCCATTTTAAGATACTAGAACAAGGGAATTTTTTTTTTATATATACAACGTTCCCTGTTATGAATTATATAATTCAAACACACGTTCAAGTTTTAATAATTGCTCTTTGTCCAATTAATGCAGTTTGGATCACACAATTTCCTTTTAAAACTAATGTTCTCTGTTCACATATTTACAATATGGAACACACATTCAGTGCCATTCAATCATATAACAGATACCATATGCTGCTGTAAATGACTCGAAGAACTACCGACCTCCCACTTTATGGCTCGGAGTTTCAGTGATCTCTCATTTCATGATTCGGCAACTTACCGATCGTTCATGTTAATTCATGCATAGTATAATGAATATACAGGGTTCTTTTACCGTTTATGGTTATCGAAGTGATCCATTTAAGAAGCCTATCTGAATATCTGTTACTAATATTCATCTAACATCTTGCATCTTAAACTAGGTGATTAGGACAATGCAACCAGCACTTGCGATACTTTGGCCAAAGATTTTCACATGCTTTGCATGATCATATTCCTAGATGTGATACACACTAATGGAATACATCCTTCACCTCACTTCATCTCTTATCTAGAATGGTCTTTCCTGGTCTCTACCAGTCCTTCCATTTAAGGTCAAACTCTAACCTCAACTAGCAATATGAACGAGTATAGGAAGTTACTCATGGTAACTAAAGATACGCAGACATACGGTGTCGTTCCTAGAAGAATCCATGTGTCTAGTTACCTTTAGTCCTCCGAAGTCACTTCGTATACGTGATCACATTTGTATCCCCAGCCAAGAAATTATTATCCATCTTATGTAAACTTGATGATTTAATTCGGAAGGGCATTGTAATATGTCAGCTATAACATTGTGTCGTCATGAAGGCCCCGCCTTCACGAAGACACCATATTGTAGCTGGCATATGTCAATGTCCTACGGAATCCTCTCATTGAGGGTACACATCCAGCTCAATTGTGATTTGGTTATAATCTTAGTATTTAAGATCAAATTTCAGCAGCCATGCTGATCCTTTATCCTTGTTCTTGTTTCAGTTGTATGCAGCTAAGAGAGACTTAATTCGTCTTCTAGCTTAATACGCATTTCCTCCTTCATACCGAAGAGTTGCCTATTCACTTCTTGGTTCCTTTCTTAATCTTTGGACTAAGCAGTCCATTATGATAACTTAATAAGTTTAACCTATTAAACTTAACCAAGTTTTCCACAACTGTAAACAAATTCAGAATTCCATCTTATTAGACGTCATTTAAATGAGGTCTAATTCTAAATGAATTTATTCATTTATCCTCCTTAACCTTACTTAGTTAAGGTCTTTTAACAATAGATATGATTTCCCATATCTTTATTTTCTGAATTTAAACATTCGAGGCTATTAACGGAGTCCGAATACAAGGTTCGGCTACCCCTAAGTTATTTGATATCCCTTAGCTTTCAAACTAATCCCGAATACCTTCCAATTAGGATTTCGTGTTTATCTAAATATTTTTAATGTCAATTCAAAATTTATCTTAACCCAAGTATGAACTAATTGCACATTTCAACGTAAAAGTTGCATTCAGGTAAAGAATAGATGTTATTTCCTTTTAAATTCATCCATTAACATTTGAATAATTCTAAGTCAAGGAATAATGTTATATTCTCAAACTTATTCAACAATATCAAACTGATACAATTATTGGAAATATCACACTTTTACTTGTATTCATCCATCAGATTTACAATTTGTACATTTTCCAGTCCAAACAACTGGACTTTGTTTATATCAAACAACATTACAACTCATAAAGATAGAAGAATGTAACTTCTTCCTTTCTCATTTCCTCATGGAGGAATAATAGCTATCAATACTATCCATCTTCAGTTAATCAAAGAAGTATCGAAAAAAAACCATGTCTTCATTTATACTCAAGTTTCATCTACAAAATTACTTGCACGGGTCAGTTCATTAAACTGAGCATATTGAGCACTTGTCTTTAAAATGAGGTGCTTTTAATTAACTGTCTCAATAATATAACCCTGCTTTTATGAAACGTTAATATGAACATCATTCAAGAATTAAATACCAAAAGGGATGAACAGCATATCAACTCAATCATCCAATAACCCTCCTAATCAGACAAAGGATTACTGCCCTCTTTCCCAATAATTATTACAAGAAGTAATTTCCTTCAACAGTTCCAGATTACAAACATCTGTAAGAACTAAAAACACAACTATGCAACTGCTGTTCTAACATAAATGCTATCAATTCCATTCTCTTACAATAGTTGTGAATTCAAAAAATAGATCTTAACTAAAATCTAAACCGAATTATTGTCCCTTCCTTCATACAACTCATCTGATTTCAAGCAATCAAATGTTGACGAGAACAAGCAAACAACAATTAAATACAAATGCTTAACCCAAGCAGTACGAAATTTGTTCCATAACAATTATAGATTTCCAACTGTATGAGAGAAAAATGATCATTAATTCAAATTATCCATTCACACTCTCTTTCTTTTCCTCATAGCTGTACTAGAAGTTTTTAATCCAAACGTGATATCAATCAATGATAACAGTCCAAAGAGAAATAAACAAAAGTCAATAATCGAATATAAGGGAGCAAGATCATATCACCTCTTCTTACTGTCTATCCAAATACCTCTTATTTTAGAGCAGACATACTCCAATAGTATAATGCATTCAGAGTAGTATATTCAGTAATTGAAAACTACTATTACCTTTCTAAAAAGTTGACCAGAGTTCATTGCAACTGGTCAATAAACATTAGTACCAAAAGAACCTCTAAACACAATCATTTCCTTTTAAATATTTCACTCTACAGACATTCACGTCAATATATAACATGTAAGAGTGTACAGCCACAACATATCACGCTTTCATTGTAATAGTGAGAGAATTCACTTTCCAACAGCAAAAGAGAAATCTTTTCATATTTTGTTTCAATGAAAACAATGAAAGGTTTTCAATCCGTAAATTATATATACATATATATATATATATCATTGAGTTCAACAAGACACAGAGTATGAATTATATGCTCTACCCAGTCTATTTTATAGACTGACTTTTTTGTTCCCATTCAGATCAGAACTTCTTTCCAAATAGTCATATATGAATACCAAGAACAAGCAGGCAGAACACCATATCCATTTAGAACAAGGAGGTAAGATGCTACTATGACCTTACTATCCCAAGGAGGTTTCATACCCCACACACTGTAATATGACAAGAGGAACAGTTAAACATGAGTCTTGTCAAGCATTTTTACGGCTTTCCTTAACCATTATCGCACACAAATCAAAACAACAATTCACACATTGTTGTTACTACAACAAGTTCAACCCATAATACACAATGAAATCCTATTATCATTATTTTCAGGATTCATAACAGCAAAAGAGATAACTTGTTTCATTAACTATTTCTGTAAGAAAACACTCATCATTCTTTTTAAAATGCAACAAGTATGCCTAAGTTGTGTTCGTGTTGTAATGACAGCTCAAACCAGAAGGTCCTACCGAATCCTTTTATTCTTCCACTTTTACAAGAGAGCATAGAACTCATAAAATAATACACGAATAGCTAATACATTCAACAACTCAACTCATATTGAGTAAAGAAACGATTACCCAACATTGTCAAACAACTCACACATCAAGAACAGAATTATTTCATTTACCCATTTTTTTAAAAAAAATTCCCAAGTCGTGTTCAGCAAGGGAAAAATGACTCAACCCAGAAATTACTTCATTCAAATCAACAACATCATATAACTAAAACACCCATCGTAAAAGCAGGGTTGTTTTAATGAGATGTTTAAACAAAAGCAAACGGTTTAAGGAGAAGGGCTTAACACGCCTGAAATTATTTTTGTGGTTCGAAGAAAACTGCATCCACAGGAGCTATTTCTTTCCACGGCGTCCGCAGTAGGGCTTTCCCAACAGTCCACTAACTTCCTCAAGCTCAAAAATAGCCGTGGCTATTCCAACAACAGCAACAATAACCAAAAATAACAGCAGGTTCGACAGAACCATGGAAAAAATGCAGAGCAACTAAAAACCTGATTACACACAATGACAAACAAATTTTTCCTCTATCCTCTTTCCAAGGCGAGCTGGTCACTAAGACCAAGGTCATTGAATGCAGTGCTTTTTCCTCATTCCTCACGCCATTGCTGACTTAGGTTGGCGAGTTTCCTTTTTCAAATTTTGCATGTAATTCCTTTTTAGTCACTTAGCTAGTTGGATGCCTCCAACTTTTTCTTGTTCCCACCAAACTTGGCGCTGAAACTTGTAAGGACATTATTTATTGTCCTAATAAATTTCTTACCTCCCCCCCTTATCCTTTCCATCCACATGGTTCTATGCATCCCCTTCCTTAGGTTAGGATTAGTCTAGTATTTTAATAGTCCATATCTAGGTCATTCACCTAGTTCATAGGTTAATGGAATTTATACCTATTTTCTCCCTTATGAAATCTAAAATCCATTTAGGATAGTAGTTAGGGTATAAGATAAAACTTAGGAATAGGTTAGGGTTTAATCCCCTAATATTTAATTAACTAGTTTCCATATCAAGTCTCATTAGCAATCACACAAGCAATAGTAACTTCTGTCCCAAGTATCAAGTTACAGCAAACAAGGGTCCAGATCAGCAACACATTCCTCTAAGATCAAAAGATGTGTCTTAACATATTTATCTTCATTTCTGCAGTTACAACATCATGAAACGTAATTACCATGATAACTTACAAAAATCAAGGTGTTACACACACACACATGCACACGCACACGCACATGTAGATGAACATGCACACGCAAACGGACATGGACATGCACACGCACACACATACGCATAAGCCCACGCACACGCACACGCAAGTACATGCACACGTAAGAAAACATACAAGCACACCCACACACACACACACACACATGCACACACACACACATGCACACGCACACGCATATGCACACGGAGATGCACACATAAACGAACATGCACACACACACAAGCACACGCACATGCACACATACATGCAAAAGCACACACACACGCACATGCACACACGCGCGCGCACACACACACACACACGCACACACACGCACACGCACACGCACACACACACGCACCCGCACATGCACACACACACGCACACGCCCACGCCCACGCACACGCACACACACACGCCCACGCCCACGCCCACGCCCACGCCCATGCCGATGCCCACGCACACGCACATGCACACACACACACACGCACATGCACATGCACGCGCATGAAGACGCACGTGCATGCGCATGCACAAAGCACACGCACTCGTACTCACACAAGCACACGCACACACACACACACACACACACACATACAGAGACGCACACATGCACAAAAGTAGACGCACGCACTCGCACACGCACACGCATACGCACACGTAATCACACGCACACGCATAAAACTACACACAAGCACACATAAGCACATGCACCAACACAGACACACACACACACATGCACATGCACATGCACATGCACACGCACACACATGTGTATGCACACACACACGCACTCGCACTCACACAAGCACACACACACACATACAGAGACGCACATGTGCACAAAACCTGACGCACGCACACGCACACGCACACACATATGCACACACACACACAATCACATGCACATGCACAAAACCACACATATGCACACAAACAAGCACATGTACAACCACACACACTCACATGCACATGCACACACACATGTACACGCACTCGCACACGCACATGAACTTGGCCACACGCACACACACAAACATGTGCATGCACACGCACATGCCCACACGTACACGCACACGCAAACACATGCACAAGCACATGCTCATGCACAGGCGCATGCACATGCACTCTCACGCGCATGCACATGCACTCTCACATGCACTCATACACGCACATGCACACAAGCAAGCACATGCGCAGACACACGCACATGTACAGGCACACGCACACCCACACACACACACACACACACACACATGCACACAGACAGACACACACACGCACACGCACACGCACATGCACATACACATACACATGTAGACTCAGGCACACACGCACACGCACACACACACAAAAAAACACACGCACACGCACACGCACAAGCACACACACACACACATGCATAAGCATACGCACACACACATGCACATGCACATGCACACGCACAAGCACAAGCACATGCAAGAAAACGCACAAGCACACCTGTTGTTACAAATCAACAGCACCCCTAGATGCAAATCAAGGTTCTGAATTGATATTTTAGGCATCCAGTGTGATTGCACAACATGGAAACCTTTGTCCAAGTGTGGGAATTGTGAAAATGAGAGAGGAATCTCCAGATTAGAGGCTGGTTTATCAAACTCCTCTGATTTAGATCTATATTTTACACAACTACAGAGGTTCAGATCCTAATCCTACTCTAAATTGCAAGGAGACAAGGATAAAAATGCAAAAATGAAACTAAACTAAAGATGGTGATGCACCAAAAGGAGTGGTGAAACATTTTTTTCCATGTAAATAGACACAAATTCATGAAATGCAACAAGGGAAAACATACACAAGCTGATAGATGTAGAGGTATTAAAATGAAGTAAAACAATACAAACAGAGGACTAAAAGCATTCACAGAGTTTGCACTGTCAATTCCATGTAAAAATCTCTTGCATTCCACCATCAAAGAGGTACAAACCTATTACAAACTATGAAAAAGGTCTGATTCTTACAACTATCACTTGTTGGAGGTGAAAGAAGAAGTTTTCAATGCCAAAAAGTGTTCAACCATGAACAAATGAGCCAAATCTCACTTTTACAGTGCATGGGTCGAGCCCAGGAGAGAGAAAACATAAAAAACGTGGGAGCCCATTCCTCATTGATGGAAAATTCATTAAAATAGCATGGAGGACCTTACAAACCCATACCCTATCATTTTTGACCATATTGGAGAAGAATGCAACCCATTTTGTATTAAATTTGGTTGTTGAAATGTCATTTCTGGCCATGGACACGTACCAGAACCGTTTTTGAATTTTCTCTCTCCAAACTGAACCAAAATTATAAATTTACCATGGAATCATGTAGAGAATTTTAACATATTTCCAATGATATAAAGAACATGAAAATGTGAGCTCTGGATCAAAAGATATGATCATTTGAAGATTTAGGGCAAAAACGGCCCAAAAATGGATCGGCGGGGAAATTTTTCAAATTTTACCTTTTTTTGTCTTTGGAAATTTTTTCAAAAATTCCCCGCGCTCCGCTGGTCAGATGCCACGTGGCAAGCTCTGATTCGCTTTGGAATTCTCTCTCCTTCTCTTTTCCACGGGTTTTCCTTTGAAAATCGACCTTTTTATACTCTTTTGGAAAAAATTCAAATTTGCCTCCGACCCCCGAAATCCTCTGCCACGTGGCAGCTTCCTATTGGCTGCGGGCCTCAAATGGGAAAATTTTCCACAAAAACTCCGCCAAGCCATAAATTGAAAAATATAAGGAATTAGGAGGCAACCTTTACCTTTTTGGAAAGCTGAGAGAGAGCTCTATCTGATGGTGCCATTTCCAGAAAGCCTTAAGTGCCTGAAAATCAAAAAATGTAGACTGAGGCACAAGAGAGGTAAGAACACAAGGAGTTAGCCACAAAAATGAGGCGGGGCACCATTTTGGATAACAATTTTGGCGACTCAGAGGGGTCATCTGCCTGCTAGATGAAAATACCAGTTTCCTGAAGCATTCCACTGGGCATGGAGTCATCAAATATTCTGTTTAGAACCTCAACTAACTTAGAATGTGCAAGGAGGAAGATGGAATATCACATGATGGAAGCAAGGACTGCAAAACATCTCCAGGGACAGCAAGCTTTTCCAAAGCACTTAGGGAAAGCAAAACTAACCTACAGCAAAACAATGTGCTAAGCACTTGGAGGAATGAAAATCTAATCTAATATTTACAAGGTGGTAAATTTCCCTCTAGAAGCAACACTTGAGATAAATTCCATTGACTGGAATTTGCAGTTCTTCACCATTTAATGAGGCCAATTGGAAAGCATTTTTGTTCTTGCACTTCGTGACCATGTATGGGCCACTCTAAATGGCATCAAATTTTGAATGCCTTCCCGGTTTTGCTCTATCCACATCCCATTTCAACACTAGATCTCCAACCTGAAAAGATCTATCCTTGGCCTTCCTATCAAAGGTCTTTTTTATCAAAGCTTGATCCTTTTCCATTGCTTGGGATGCCTAATTTCTGACCTCCTGTAGCTCCATCAACTCTGCATATCTCACCTCCATGGGCTCAAACTCTAGGAACTCTAATTGCTTCATGAGTTCCAATGTTGGCAACTCAAGTGACATGGGCAAGATTGCCTCTCTTCCATAAACAAACTTGAATGGAGAGTTACCTGTGGATCTCTTGGGAGTTATCCTATCAGCCCATAAGGCTGATTTCAGTTTGGTATGCCAAGACCTCTGATTCTCATCAAGAGTCCTCCTAATGATCCTCAACAAGTTCTTGTTTGTAGACTCGGCCTGGCCATTACCTTGAGGGTAATAGTTTGATGAAGTGCTTAGGTAGATCCCATTCTTGACAGCCCACTCAGTCACCTTGGATCCAATGAATGCCAATGCATTATCTGAGATTATTGTAGCAGGTATACCAAATCTGGTTGCTATCCCCTCATAAAAGTCTAAGATGCTAGACTCATTTGTTTCTTTGAGTGCTACTGCTTTAGTCCACTTGGTGAAGTAGTCCGTGGCTGTCAAAATCCATTTGTGCCCTTGAATTGAATTAGGATTAATGACTCCAATGAAGTCCAAACCTCATTGCATGAATGGCTGGTCAACTGAGATTGGATGCAATAGAAGGGTAGCAAGTCTCTCTTTTCCTGTGAAGAATGTACAATTCTTACACCTCTTGATCCATGCATAGCAATCAATGAAAATTTTAGGCCAATAATAACTAGCCTTCATGATTTTTAGAGCTGTCACTCTCAGTGCAAAATAACCACCAGCTGATCCACCATGGAACTCTTCCAACACCCTATGAATATGATTTGTGCTAATGCATCTCAGTAGCACTCCATTCACATCTTTCTTGAACAAAACTCCATCAACAATGACATATGGGACAGCCTGCAATCTGAAGTGTCTTCTTTGGGTCTTGTTCATCTCTAGGGGGCATAGGCCTGTGATTAGGAAGTGTATAATACCTTGGGTCCAGCAAGGAGTGGGGGCAGCATTGTCTTCTTCTTGATTGCCACTTGGCTCATGGTTGTCCTAGACTATCAAAACAGCCTCTCCTTCATTGCATGCTTCTTTTTGCTTCCCCAAAACCAGCTGCTCACACAATCCTTTCCCTCTTACCAGCTTGGTGATCTTGATCTCAATGTCATAATCCATGACACGGGTGATCCAACCTGCCCTTTTCTCATTCAAATCTTTGTTGAGGAGGAAGTCCTTAACCCCAGCATGTGAGACCAGCAACTGGACCTTGTTGTTTGAGACTAAATGCTTGAATTTCTTCAAGCTTCTGATTACTTCCAGCACATGCTTCTCAATAAAAGAGTACTTCACCTCATAATCATCTAGGCTCTGGCTAAAGAAGGCAACTGGTTGCTCATCATTATCCTTGTTATGTTGTACCAAAATGGCAGAAATAGTGTCATTACCTCCAAATGGCAGAAATAGTGAAATCCTTGGAGAAGTCTGGGTTGATGAGAGTTGGTGCTTGAGAAATGGCTTCTTTGATTGCTTCAAAACTCTCCTTGCCTTCTGTTATCCACTTGAAAGCCATGCTTTTCTTTAACATTTTGGTGATGGGCTTGACAAGGGCTACAAAATCTAGGACAAACCTCCGAACAAAGTTTATCCTCCCCAAGAAACTCTGAAGGGCTTTCTTGTGGCTTGGAAATGGTAGTGTTCTTATGGCTTCAACTCTCTCTGGATCAATTGCTAATCCTTCTTTAGAGACAATATGGCCAAGGAGCTTTCCTTCATGTGCAAGAAAGATACACTTCTTAGGATTCAAAGATACTCCAAATTTCCTACACCTCATGAAAACTTGTCTCAAATGAGAGAGGTGGTCTGCTGCATTTTTTGAAAAAACAGTGATATCATCAAGGTAAATCAGCACCACGTTGTTGATCAAACCTTTGAACGCCATGTCCATTGCTCCTTGGAAGGTAGCACCAGCTTTGGACAGCCTAGATGGCATCTACCTGTATGCAAAAGTCCCCCTTTTGGTTGTGAAGGCTGTCTTGAACTGGTCTTCTTCCTTCACCATAATCTGATTGTAACTAGAGTAGCCATCAAGTAGTGAAAACCTCTCGGAGCCAGCCACAACTTGCAAGATTTCCTCCATGGAAGGGAGTGGGTAATGGTCCTTGAGAGATGCTCTATTTAAGTCTTTGAAATCAACACACAATATGATCTCTCCACTCTTCTTTCTGACGGGAACCAAGTTGGCAACCCAACTAGAATGCTTGATTGGGAATATGATTCTTGACTCAATCAGCTTGTCCAATTCTTTCCTCATGAGAGGCTACATGTGTGGATTGACTGGTCTTTATTTCTGCTGGACAGGCTTAGTATTTGGATCCAATTCAATGGTATGCTGAGCTAAGTTAGGATTGAAACCTTTCAAATCTTCATAGCTCCATGCAAACACATCAGGGAACTCTTGACACAGCTGTACGAACTCATACCTTTCTTGATCAGTTGTCATCTTTCCAATTTTCAATGGTTTGTTCTCTTCTACCAAGATGGATACTGAATCCTCTCTCTTGACCTGAATGTTTTCTTTCTCCTTTCTAAACTGATCACTGGGATTAAAAATGGACTCCAAAGCGATAAGTCCCTTGGGCAGCTTGTTAATTCTCAACTGTACCACTTGGTCACCATACTGCTGTTCCAATTTTTCTTGATTCTTAGCTGAGAACTCGGCTTCTTCTTGCAAGAAATGGATGATTTGCTGGTCATTCTCAAACACTTGCTAACTGACATTGTTATCTGGCACTGAAGGCCTCACAATCACGTGGATGTTTGGTTGTACCTTGTCTTGTTGAATGCTTTCCACAATGTCAAAGGCTGCCCCTACTGCTGCAAGCTTGTCAGCAGCTTGATTCTCTTTCCTAGGAATGGATTTGATGCTAAAACCCTCAAAATCTTCCATGAGGTCCCACACCCTGTTCTTGTAGCACCTGAGTAGATCATTCTTGGCAGTATGCTGTCCCTTGACCTGATTTACAATCAATTCACTGTCACTAAAGACATGCAAGTTATTTATTTTCTTCTTGATTGCCCAATGCATCCCTTGCACTAAGGCTTCATATTCAGCAGTGTTATTGGAGCATGCAAACTCAAATCTAAAAGTTGAATAGTACCTTACTCCTTGAGGTGAAACAAGCATGGCTCCACCTCCTGCACCTTGTCTACTTCTTGATCCATCAAAAAACAACTACCATACCTCATTGTCATCCTTGTGGTTTGGCTTGGTGATGTTAGGAATAGGCTGATTTTCTTCATGTATACAATAGACCCCTAGCTCAGATTCTTCTACTTCTTGATAAGGATGAAAAGCATGTACCTTGTTTGCCCATTCATCAAGAGTTAGATCCGGGATGCTCCCAACCTTGGTGTCAACTTCATAGGTTCTTGGGTGGTCTTCTTGATCAAATGCTGAACAATTGGCGTTGATCTGACTTGGAGTGTAAGGCTCAATGTGGAAGTTTGCAATAGGTTCAGACCTGATCGTAGCTTCGGTTCCATACCTCATTCTGAATAGCATGTGTGACCAATAAGTAGACAAATATCCTCCAATCTTGGCTGTGAAATCCCTTGACAAGCAAAGGGAAAAGAGTGGTGGAAGGTCTATGACTGATACATCTTGTGAAACAACAACATTTGGAAATGCATGGAAGGTAAGACTCAAGTTTCTAATCACCCCAATTGTTGTTACTGCTGTCCCATCCAGCTGCACTACCCCTTTGGATATGGTTTCATACTGGAGCCCTAGCTGATCAGCTATTTGTTTAGGCAGCATTTGTAAGCACTTTGTCTTGCATCTAAACTTGTTGATTCAAAGTTGACCAGTCCTTCATGGAAGCTTGTAGCAAATCTCTTTGGCCTGGGATAGACAGGGATTCCCACATTGATATATTAAAATTTGTCTTCTTCATCTGATCAATGATACTGAATGGTGATGAAAGATCTCTTTGTTGTCCCTTTTCTTGTACATTCACTCCTTACACATGGGCAACAATAACTGGTATTTGAGTTCGTCTAGGAGCTGTTCTTGGCTGCCCTTGTGCATTTGAAATTGGATTTTGCTTGCCAACCATTTGTGGAGCCATGGAAGGTTGTGGATTGGTTGGAGCTAATGGCTGTTCTTCACCCAAATTCCTTCTTTTTGACCTTGTGTTGGCTGCAACACCTTGGGAAACTACCTGATTCATGCCACAAAAATCCTCTGCTTGCCAATTTACCAACGTGGTGTCATTTGGGGCTGATTGTTGTTGGAATATTTCTTGTTGTTGGTTGTTTCCTTGACTGCCCTCACGCTCCACACCAGTAGTTGTCACCATTAATGCTTTATTCAAAGCACCATTGAAGCACATGGATTGGTTATGAGGTTCATTGCATGGAAAACACCAGCCATACTCCTGAACAATGTTGTTTTGTGTTGGCACCAATGCCTTAGAGGCAGATATGGAATTTGGATTGTAGGGCTGAAATGGTCTATTGGCAGGAGGCCTTGTTTGATTCATATTTGCAGCTGGATTAGGTGGTCTTTGTGGTTGGTATGGCTACCTGTTAGGCTGAGCTTGGGGCTGGTAAAAAGGTCTAAAACCTTCAGCTTGTTGCCTCTTGAGAGTAACCAACTCATTGCCTAGGTTTTGCAGTTGCTTCATGACTTCTTGAAGCTCATTTGGGGCACTTGGAGATGAAGTAGAAGCTTCATTTGAACTCTGATTTCTAGGAGTGGGAGAAGGAGCCAAATTAGGTGCTTGTTTGGCATTTGGACTCTCTAAACTTGGAAACAATGGCATGGGAGGTCTAGGGGCTAGTTTTCTAGCTTGGATCAAACAATTTTCAGCCCTAATGGCAATGCTATAAGCCACAGGGATAGTTATGCCTCCCATGGACTGAATCAACATAGAAATATCAGAATTTAGAGCTTTGAGATAGTAGAGAAAAGAACCTTCTGCTGTTGGTCTGACTGCCACTGGAATTCTCTCCCAAGTCTTTTGAAATCTAAAGTTGAAATCAGTCAGCTGCTCATTGGGAGCTCTCTTGATGGTTGTCAGCTGCTCCAAAAGAGACAAGTTGTCTCCCTTCTCTCCAAATTACTCATGAAGTGCTATACATAACTGATTCCAATTTGTGATAGAACCAGCTCCAAGGCTTCTAAACCATTGCAATGCTTTCCCCTCTAATGAAGATGCTAGCAATTTGATAGCCACTTGCATCTCATTGATTTCATGAATTGCACAAAGATTGGCAATGTCTTTAACATGATCACCTGGAGTAGTCTGATTTTCTCCAGTGAAGTAGGGAATGTTCTTCAAGGCTGCAGTTGGAATTGGATGTTGTGCATTGAGGGCAAGTGGGCTGCTGCCTGTGAAGTTGACATAGGGGTTGTTTTGTGCCATTCTAATTGATCTTAGAACCTTTGTTGATTGAATGAAAGGCCTACTAGGTGGAGGAGTTGAGAGAGTTATGTTTGGTGGAGATGGAGACCTTTGGATTCTCCTCCCACTTTGCCTTACTCTTGGAGATAACTGCAGATATTCAAACAACACCTCTTCTTCTCCAGCTATTGACCTTGTAGTGATTCTTCTCATGAGTTTTCAGGCCTGCACTGCTGAAACCAGTTGATTCTTCCCCTTGGAGTCGCTAGATAAGCAAATTATAGCTCTTTTCAAGCAAGAAAATTGCAGCAGATGCACATCAACTTTGCTGCAATAAAAATGAGACCTCTAAGGTCCCACCGGGCGTACCAAAACTGTTGTTGCAAATCAGCAGCACCCCTGGA
>CM034146.1:530097071-530162071 GCA_019776745.2 Taxus chinensis | reverse complement strand
CACACGTAGACTCAGGCACACACGCACACGCACACGAACAAACACGCACACGCACAAGCACATGCACATGCACACGCACAAGCACACACAAGCACAAGCAAACGCACAAGCACACCCACACACACGCGCACACGCGCAAGCACATGCAAGCAAACACACAAGCACACACACACGCACACGCACACGCAATCACACGCACACACACATGCACATGCACACGTGCAC
Source organism: Taxus chinensis (assembly GCA_019776745.2). Taxonomy (NCBI): domain Eukaryota; kingdom Viridiplantae; phylum Streptophyta; class Pinopsida; order Cupressales; family Taxaceae; genus Taxus; species Taxus chinensis. Next base: position 530,161,846 of record CM034146.1, on the reverse strand, counting down.
ACATACACACACACATGCACATGCACATGCACACACACATGCACACGCAAACGCACATGAACACATAAACATACACGCACATGCACAAGCACACACACTCGCACATGCACACGCTCACACGCATAAGCACAGGAACAGGCACATGGACACGCACATGCACATGTACACGCTCTTTCACACACACACACACTCAAAATCAGATGCACATGCACACACTCACGCACATGCACAATCATAGGCACTCACATGTGCACAAAAGCAGATGCACGCACTTGCACACGCACACGCACATGCAATCACATGCACACACACATGCACTCACACATGCACACATGTACCCACACATGCACATGCACAGACACGCACGGACACGCACGCGCACACACATGCACACGCACTCGCACTCACACAAGCACATGTACACACACACATACAGAGACACAAACTTGCACAATGGCAGACGGACACACACGCACATGCACACGTAATCACATGCACATGCAAGCACACGCACAAAACCACACATATGCACACACACACGCACACACAAGCACACATACAAGCACACACACATGCACATCCACATGCAAACACACATGTATATGCACTCGCACACGCACACGCACACGCACACATACACACACACACACACACGAACTCACCCACACGCACACACATAAACACGCGCATGCACATGCACACGTCCACATGCACGCACACGTACACGTGCAGGCACATGCACAAGCACACACACGCACAAGCACACGCTCACGCACACGTGCAAGCACACGCACTCTCACACGCACTCGTACACGCACAGGCACACAAGCAAGCACACGCGTAGACACACGCACATAGACAGGCACACGTACACCCACACACACACACACATGCACACACAGACGGACATGCACAAGCACACGCACACACAGACTCAGGCACACATGCACACGCACAAACACGAACAAACACACGCACACGCACATGCACATGCACACGCAAACGCACAAGCACACGCACATACACATGCACACGCAATCACACGCACATGTAAGAAAATGCACAAAAACACACACACGCACACGTGCACGTGCACACACATGTGCACACATACACACACACACACATGCACACGCACACGCACACACACACATGCAAACGCAAACGCACATGAACACATAAACATACACGCACATGCGCAAGCACACACACTCGCACATGCACACGCTCACAAGCATAGGACACACATGCACAGGCAACACGCACACGAACACATATACATACACGCTCTTTCACACGCACACACACTCGCACATGCACATGCATGCCCAAGCATAGCAAACACGCATATGCACACGTACTCGCACACACACACACACATCTTTCACACAGACACACACTCGCAATCACATGCATGCACATGCATGCACACACGCACATTCACACGCACTCGCACACACACACACACACACACACCCACATGCAACATGCACATGCAACCACACGCAGAGGCACACAGAGAAACAGGCACATGCACATGCACATGCACATGCAAGGAAAGAGACAGGCACACCCACATGCACAAGCACACGCATATGCACACACACACACACACACACACACACACACAGATGCACATGTGCACAAAAATAGACGCACACACGCGCACACTAGAACACAAGCATGCACGCGCACACGTAAGTAAACAGACAGGCACATGCACATGCACAAGCACACGCATACACACACACACACAGAGATGCACATGTGCACAACAGTAGATGCACATACGCGCACAAACACACACACACGCACATGTAAGCGCATGCACAAGCACACACACATGCACACGCACACACACACGTAAACACACACGCACATGCACACGTACATGCACGCGTACATGCACATGTAAATGCACATGCTCATGCACACGCGTAAGCACAGGCACTCACACGCACATGCACACGCACACGCACTCACACGCGCACATGCATAGGCACACACACACGCACTCACACATGTATACGCACACGCACACACACACACACATGCACACGCACACGCACACGCACACACACATGCACACGCACACGCACACGCACACGCACACGCACACACACACACACACACACACACACACACACACGCGCGCGCGCGTGCAAACACGCGCACGCATATGCAAACACACATGCAAACGCACGAGCACACGCACACGCGCACACACACATGCACACACAGACACACGCACTCACACACACTCAAATGCACACGCACAGGCACTCGCACTCCCACACGCACACGCAGGCACACACGCACACGGACACGTAGTCACACGCGCATGTGCACTTGCACACATACAAACACACATGAACAAACACACACCCACATGCACACACACACGAACACGTGCACTCGCACACACACACACGCACAAGCACATGCATATGGACACGTCCACGCACACGCACACACCCACGCATACAAAATCAGGCACAAACGCACACCCACACACACACACACACACACGCACGCACACGCACAAGCACTCAAAAACGCACACGCACGTAAACTTATAAGCATATGCACACGCATGCACACACACGCACATGTACATGCACACGCTCACGCACGCATACACAAACACACACACAAACACACGCGCACACACACACGCACATGCACACAAACGCGCTCGCGCGCGCGCGCACGCACACACACACACACACACACACACACACACACACACACACACACACACACACACACACACACACACACACACACAAAACACACTCACTCACTCACACTCAAATGCACACGCACTCGCACATGCACGCACGCACACGCACACGCAAGCACACACGCACACGGACATGCACTCACACGCGCACGCGCACTCGCACACACATGAACACACGCACACCCACATGCACAACACACGAACACGAACATGTTCACTCACACATGCACACACACACACACACACGCACACACACATGCACGTGCGCACACACACGCACAAGCACACACACACAGACACGTCCACGCACACGCACATTGTGATGCCAGCTTTAACTACCACTTGAGACCAAGAAACAAATTAGGAAAATTATGGAATACATTTTTTTTTATAGGAAGAGTCTACAACCAAGTTGCAAGACACTAGTTTGAAACTAAATAGGTTTTGTTATCCAAAATGTGCCCCCTACTCATTTTGTGGCTAACTCCCTTTCATCTTTCCTTCTCTTATGCCTCAAACATAATATTTTACTTTTCAGGCACTCAAAACCTTCTAGAAATGACACCATTGGATAGAGATCTTTCTCATCTTTCCAGAAAGGTAAAGTTTTCCTCCTAACTCCATGTATTTTTGAAGTTATGGCTTGGCGGAGTTTTTTTTTTAAGAAAAATTTTCCCCTGAAAGGCCCACGGCCAATGAGATGCCACCACATGGCACCTATAGTGGTGGAGCGCAGGGAAATTTTGGAAAATTTTCCAAATGACCAAAAAGGTGCAAAAATTCAATTTTTTGCATGCCAACCCGATTTGGCCCTGTTTTGCCCTAAAACTTCAAATGGCCATATCTTTCGATCCAGAGCTCAGTTTTTCGCATTCTTTATATCAATAGAAAGCTGGTGAAATTCTCTACAAGATTCTGGGGTCATTTTTGCATTTTGATGGATTTTTGAGAGAGAAAATTGAAAACCACATCTGGCACGTGGTCATGAACAGAAATGTTTCAACCATCGTTTTTAATGAAGAATAGCTCGCATTCTCTCCCAGCATGGCTAAAAATGTCAGGGGATGGGTCTGTAAGGATGCCCATGCTGTTTTGAATGCTTTTGGTTAGTGGTTTAATCTCTTACACATTTTCCCATGTTTCTCTCTCCTGGGCTCGTCCCTTGCACTGTAAAAGCTAGATTTGGCTCATTTCAAAAATCTGGCTTTTACAGTGCAAGGGACGAGCCCAGGAGAGAGAAACACGGGAAAACATGGAAGGGATTCAAACATTAACCAAAACACATTCAAAAAAGCATGGTCATCCTTACAGACCCATCCCCTAACATTTTTAGCCATGCTGGGAGAGAATGCGAGCCATTCTTCATTAAAAACGGTGGTCGAAACGTCATTTCTGTCCATGACCATGTGCTAGAGGCATTTTTCGAATTTCTCTCTTCAAAATCCATTAAAATGAAAAAATAACCTTGGAATCTTGTAGAGAATTTCACCAGATTTCCATTGATATAAAGAACATGAAAAACCGAGCTCTGGATCGAAAGATATGGCCATTTGAAGTTTTAGGGCAAAACAGGGCCAAATCGGGTTGGCGGGAAAAAACTCAAAATTTTGCACCTTTTTGGTCATTTGGAAAATTTTCAAAAATTTTCCCACGCTCTACCACTCTAGGTGCCACGTGGCAGCATCTCATTGGCCACAGGCCTTTCAGGGGAAATTTTTTCCAAAAAACTCCGCCGAGCCATAACTTCAAAAATACATGGTGTTAGGAGGAAAACTTTACCTTTTTGGAAAGATGAGAAAGAGCTCTATCCAATGGTGTCATTTCCAGAAGGTTTTGAGTGCCTGAAAAGCAAAATATAATGACTGAGGCACAAGAGAGGAAAAAAATGAGATTATTTAGCCACAAAAAATGAGCAGGGGCACATTTTGGATAACAATTTTGGCGACTCAGAGGGGTCATCTGCCTGCTGGATGAAGTTACCAGTTGCCTGAAGCAATCCATTTGGTATGGAGTCATTGAATTCTCTATTTGATACCCCAACTGACTAGAACACTGCAAGGAGGAAGATGGAATATCCCCTGATGGAGCAAGGCCTGCAAACACATCTCCAGGAACAGCAAGCTTGTGTCAAAGCACTTAGGGAAAGAAAAACTAATCTACAGCAAAACAATGTGCACAAGCACTTAGAGGAATGAAAAACCTAAACTAATATGTATAGGGTGAAGCATCTCCTTCAGTAGTAATGCTTCAGATTGATTCCATTGACTAGAATCTGCAGTTCTTCGCCATCCAATGAAGACAACTAGAAAGCATTGTTGTCCTTACACTTTGTGACCATGTATGGGCCACTCCAAATGGCATCAAATTTTGAATGCCTTCCCGATTTTTCTCTATCCACATCCCATTTTAACACTAGATCTCCAACTTGGAAGGATCTGTTCTTGGCCTTTCTATCAAAGGTCTTCTTTATCAAAGCTTGATCCTTCTCCATTGCTTGGGATGCTTGATTTCTAATTTCTTAGAGCTCCATCAATTCTGCATATCTGACTTCCATGGGCTCAAAATCCAAAAACTCCAATTGTTTCATGAGTTCTAATGTTGGCAACTCAAGTGATATGGGCAAAATTTCCTCTCTTCCATAAACAAGCTTAAATGGAGAGTTACCTGTAGATCTTTTAGGAGTTATCCTATCAGCCCATAAGGCTGATTTCAATTTGGTATGCCAAGACCTTTGATTCTCATCAAGAGTCCTCCTAATGATCCTCAACAAGTTCTTATTTGTAGATTCAGCCTGGCCATTACTCTGGGGGTAATAGTTTGATGAAGTACTTAGGTAGATCCCGTTCTTGACATCCCATTTAGTCACCTTGGATCCAATGAATGCCAATGCATTATCTGATATTATTGTAGCTAGTATGCCAAATCTGGTTACTATTCCCTCATAGAAGTCTAGGATGCTAGATTCATTTGCTTCCTTGAGTGCTACTGCTTTAGTCCATTTGGTGAAGTAATCTATGGCTGTTAAAATCCACTTGTGCCCTTGGCTCGAATTGGGATTAATAACTCCAATGAAGTTTAAACCCCATTGCATGAATGGATGGTCAACTAAAATTGGATTCAATGGGAGGGCAGCTAGCCTCTCTTTACCTATGAAAAATGCACAATTTTTGCACCTCTTGATCCATGCATAACAATCATTGAAAATCTTGGGCCAATAATAACTAGCCCTCATGATCTTTAGAGCTGTCACTCTTGGTGCAAAATGACCACCAGCTGGTCCACCATGGAACTCTTCCAACACCTTATGAATCTGATTTGTACCAATGCATCTCAGCAGTACTCCATTCACATCTCTTTTGAATAAAACACCATTAACAAGGGCATATGGGACAGCCTGTAATCTGAAGTGTCTTCTTTGGGTCTTGTTCATCTTTGGATGGCATAGGCCTATGCTTAGGAAGTGCATTATACTTTGGGTCCAGCAAGGAGTGGGGACACCATTATTTTCCTCTTGAGTACTTCCTTGCTCACGGTTGTCTTGCAACGCCAAAACAACCTCCTTCTCGTTGCATGATTCCTCTTGTTTGCTCAAGATCAGCTTCTCACACAATCCTTTTCCTCTTACCAACTTGGTGACTTTGATCTCAATGTCATACTCCATGACACGAGTAATCCAACCTACCCTTTTTTCATTCAAGTCTTTGTTGAGGAGGAAGTCTTTAACCCCCGCATGAGAAACCAACAATTGGACCTTATTGTTTAAAACTAGATGCTTGAATTTCTTCAAGCTCCTGATTACTACAAGAACATGCTTCTTAATGAAAGAATATCTCACCTCATAGTCCTCCAGGATTTGGCTGAAGAAAGCAATTGGATGTTCATCATTGTCTTTATTCTGTTCTACCAAAATTACAGAAATAGTATCATCACCTCCAAACGCATAGAGGATGAAATCCTTGGAGAAATCCGGGTTGATGAGAGTTGGGGCTTGAGAGATGGATTCTTTGATTGCTTCAAAACTTTCCTTTCCTTCTGTTGTCCATTTGAAAGCCATGCTTTTCTTTAGCATCTTGGTGATAGGTCTGACAAGGGCTGCAAAATTTTGGACAAACCTCCGAACAAAATTTATTCTTCCCAAGAAACTTTGAAGGGCCTTCTTGTGGCTTGGCAATGGTAGTGCTCTTACGGCTTCGACTCTTTCCGGATCAATTGCTAATCCTTCTTTGGAGACAATGTGGCAAAGGAGCTTTCCTTCATGGGCTAGAAAAACACACTTTTTAGGATTCAAGGAGACTCCAAATCTTCTACACCTTTGGAACACTTGTCTCAAATGAAAGAGGTGGTCTGCTGTATTTTTTGAAAAAATAGTGATATCATCAAGATATATCAGTACAATGTTGTTAATCAAACCTTTGAATGCCATGCCCATTTCTCTTTGAAAGGTAGCTCCAGCGTTGGACAGCCCAAATGGCATTTTCCTGTATGCATAAGTTCCCCATTTAGTTGTAAATGCTGTCTTGAACTGATATTCTTCCTTCACCATAATCTGATTATACCCTGAATAGCCATCAAGTAGTGAAAACCTCTCAGAGCCAGCAACAACTTGTAAAATCTGCTCCATAGAAGGAAGTGGATAATGATCCTTAAGAGATGCTCTATTCAAATCTCTGAAGTCAACACACAATTTGATTTCCCCACTCTTCTTTCTGACTGGAACCAAGTTGGCAACCCAACTAGAATGCTTGATAGGGAATATGATTCTTGATTCTATCAACTTATTCAATTCTTTTCTCATGAGAGGCTCCATATGGGGGTTGACTGGCCTTTGTTTCTGCCTGATGGGCTTAGTATTTGGATCCAATTCAATGGTGTGTTGAGCTAAGTCGGAATTGAAACCTTTCAAATCTTCATAGCTCCAAGCAAACACATCAGGGAATTCTTGACAAAGTTGTATGAACTCATACCTTTCTTGCTCAGTAGTCATCTTAACAATTTGGAGTGATTTGCCTCTTTCTACTAAGATGGACACTGAATCTTCTCCCTTCACTTGGATGTTTTCTTTCTCCTTCCTAAACTAATCATTGAGATTGAAAATGGACTCCAAAGTAATAAGTCCCTTTGGTAGTTTGTTGGTTCTCAGCTGCACCACTTGGTCACCATACTGCTGCTCCAACTTTTCCTGATTTTTGGCTGAGAATTCAGCCTCTTCTTGCAAGAAATGGATGATTTACTGATCATTTTCAAACACTTGCCAACTTACATTGTTATTTGGCACTGAAGGCCTCACAATCACATGGATGTTTGGTTGTACCTTGTCCTTTTCAATGCTCTCCACAATGTCAAAGGCTGCCCCAACTGCTGCAAGCCTGTCAACAGCTTGGTTCTCTTTTCTAGGAATGGATTTTATGCTAAAGCCCTCAAAATCTTCAATGAGGTCCCACACCCTATTCTTGTAGCACTTGAGTAGATCATTCTTGACAGCATGCTACCCCTTAACTTGGTTGACAATCAAATCACTGTCACCAAAGACTTGCAAGTTCTTTATTCCTCTCTTGATTGCCCAATGTAGTCCTTGCACCAAGGCTTCATATTCAGCAGTGTTATTAGAGCATGTAAACTCAAATCTAAAAGATGAATAATACTTAACTCCTTGAGGTGAAACCAGCATGGATCCCCCTCTTGCAACTTGTCTACTCCTTGATCCATCAAAAAACAACTGCCATACCTTATTTTCATCTTTGTGGTTTGGCTTGGTGATGCTAGGAATAGGCTGATTTTCTTCATGTATGCAATAGAATCCCAGCTCAGATTCTTCTATTTCTTGATAAGGATCAAAAGAATGCACCTTGCTTGCCCATTCATCAAGAGTTAGATTTGGGATGCTTCCTACCTTGGTGTCAACTTCATCAGTGCTTGGATAATCTTCTTGATCAAATGTTGAACAATTGGTATTGATCTGACTGGGAGTGTAAGGCTCAATGTGTAAGTTTGCAATAGGTTCAGACCTGATTGTGGCTTTGGTTCTATATCTTGTTCTGAATAGCATGTGTGACCAATCAGCAGACAAGTAACCTCCAATCTTAGCTATGAAATCCCTTGAAAAACATAGGGTAAAGAGTGGTGGAAGGTCTATTACTGAGACATGTAGCAAAACAACCACATTGGGACAGGCATGCAAAGTAAGACTCAAGTTTTTAATCACCCCAACTGTTGTTACTGCTGTCCCATCCAACTGCACCACCCCTTTGGATATGCTTTCATACTGAATTCCCAACTGATCAGGTATTTGCTTGGGCATTACTGAACTACTTGCCCCGGAATCAATCATGCAATTGTGTACTAATTAGTTCCCAATGATCAATGAAACATAGAATGGAGAGGGCTTAAATATTTTACCTTGCTATCCTCCATGATTCCCCTCAGGATGGGTAGCATTTGTGAGCACCTTCTCTTCCATTTGGACTTGCTGATTTGAAGTTGACCAGTCCTTCATGACAACTTGTAGCAAATCTCTTTGGCCTGGGATAGATAGTGATTCCCACATTGATATGTTTGCATTTGTCTTCTTCATCTAATTAATGATATTGAATGGGGATGAAGTATCCTTTTGCTGTCCCTTGGCCTACACATTCATCCCTTGTATATGGGCAACAACAACTAGCATTTGAGTTGGCCTAGGAACTGTTTTAGGCAGTCCTTGTGTGCTTGGGATTACACTTTGCTTGCCAATAGTTTGTGGAGTGACAAAAGGTTGTGAATTACTTGGGGCCAATGGCTGTTCTTCACCCAAATTTATTCTCTTTGACCTTGTGTTGGATGCAACACTTTGGGAAACTGTCTGGTTCATGCCACAAAAATCTTCTGCCTGCCAGTTTACAAGTGTGGTATCATTTGGAGCTAATTGCTGCTGGAATGTTTCTTATTACTGGTCTTTTGTTTGACTACCTTCACCCTCCACACCAGTTGTTGTCACCATTAATGCTTGATTCAAGGCACCGTTGAAGCACATGGACTGGTTATGAGGTTCATTGCATGGGAAACACCAATCATACTCTTGAGCCATATTGTTTTGTACTGGCACTAATGCTTTAGAGGCAGATGTAGCATTGGGATTATAGGGCTGAAATGGTCTATTGGCAGGAGGCCTTGGTTGATTTAGATTTGCAGCTAGATTGGGTGGTCTATGAGGTTGATATGGCTGCCTGTTAGGCTGAGCTTGAGGCTGGAAGGAATGTCTAAAACCTTGAGCTTGCTACCTTTTGAGTGTAACCAGCTCATTACCTAGATTTTACAATTGCTTCATGACTTCTTGAAGTTCATTTGAGGCACTAGAAGATGAAGTGGAAGCTTCACTTGATTTATAATTTCTAGGAGTGGGAATAGACACTAAATTAGGCACTTGGCTAGTACTTGGGCTCTCTAAACTTGTGTTGTTGCAAATCAGCAACACTCCTGGATGCAAATCAAGGTTCTAAATGATGTTTAGAGCATCCAGTGTGATTGCACAACATGGAAACCTTTGTCCAAGTGTGGGACTTGTGAAAATGAGAGAGAAATCTCCAGAATAGAGGTTGGTTCCTCAAAATCCTCTGATTTAGATCTATATTTTACACAACTACAGAGGTTCTAATCCTAATTCTACCCTAGATTACAAGGAGATAGGGATAAAAATGCAAAAATGAAACTAAACTAAAGATGGTGATGCACCAAAAGGAGTGGTGAAACATTTTTTTCCATGTAAATAGACACAAATTCATGAAATGCAACAAGGGAAAATATACACAAGCTGATAGATGTAATTAGAGGTCTTAAAATGAAGTAAAACAATACAAACAAAGGACTGAAAGCATTCACAGAGTTTGCACTGTCAATTCCATGTAAAAATCTCTTGCATTCCACCATCAAAGAGGTATAAACCTATTACAAACTGTGAAAAAGGTCTGATTCTTACAACTATCACTTCCTGGAGGTGAAAAAAGAAGTTTGCAATGCCAAAAAGTGTTCAACCATGAAGGAATGAGCCAAATATGGCTTTTACAGTGCATGGGTTGAGCCCAAGAGAGAGAAAATGTAAAAAACATGGGAGCCCATTCCTCATTGATGGAAAATGCATTAAAAAATCCTGGAGGACCTTACAAACCCATACCCTATCATTTTTTACCATATTGGAGAAGAATGCGACCCATTCTGTATTAAATTTCGTTGTTGAAATGCCATTTCTGGCCATGGACACGTACCAGAACCATTTTTGAATTTTCTCTCTCCAAACTGAACCAAAATTATAAATTTACCATGGAATAATGTAGATAATTTTAACATCTTTCCAATGATATAAAGAACGTGAAAATCCGAGCTTTGGATCAAAAGATATGATCGTTTGAAGATTTAGGGCAAAAATGGACCAAAAACGGATCAGCGGGAAAAATTTTCAAATTTTACCTTTTTTCTGTCTTTAGAAAAAATTTCAAAAATTCCCCGCACTCCGCTAGTCAGATGCCACGTGGCAAGCTCTGATTCGCTCTAGAATTCTCTCTCCTTCTCTTTTCCACGGGGTTTCCTTTGAAAATCGACCTTTTTATACTCTTTTGAAAAAAAATTCATATTTGCCTCCGACCCCCGAACTCCTCTACCATGTGGCAGCTTCCTATTGGTTGTGGGCCTCAAATGGGAAAATTTTCCACAAAAACTCCGCTGAGCCATAACTTGAAAAATATAAGGAGTTAGGAGGTAAACTTTACCTTTCTGGAAAGCTGAGAGAGAGCTCTATCTGATGGTGCCATTTTAAGAAATCCTTGAGTGCCTGAAAATCAAAAAAATGTAGAGTGAGGCACAAGAGAAGCAAGAACACAAGGAGTTAGCCACAAAAATGAGCTGGGGCACAATTTTGGATAACAATTTTCGTGACTCAGAGGGATCATCTGCCTGCTAGATGAAACTACCGGTTGCCTGAAGCAGTCCATTGGGCATGGAGTCATCAAATATTCTGTTTAGAACCTCAACTGACTTAGAATGTGCAAGGAGGAAGATGGAATATCACATGATGGAAGCAAGGACTGTAAAACATCTCCAGGGACAGCAAGCTGTGCCAAAGCACTTAGGGAAAGCAAAACTAACCTATAGCAAAACAATGTGCAAAGTACTTGGACGAATGAAAATCTAATATAATATTTACAAGGTGGTAAATTTCCCTCTAGAAGCAACACTTGAGATAGATTCCATTGACTGGAATCTACAGTTCTTCACCATCCAATGAGGCCAATTGGAAAGCATTACTATTCTTGCACTTCGTGACCATGTATGGGCCACTCCAAATGGCATCAAATTTTGAATGCCTTCTCAGTTTTTCTCTATCCACATCCCATTTCAACACTAGATCTCCAACCTAAAAAGATCTATCCTTGGCCTTCCTATCAAAGGTCTTTTTGATCAAAGCTTGATCCTTTTCCATTGCTTGGGATGCCTGATTTCTGACCTCCTGCAGCTCCATCAACTCTGCATATCTCACCTCCATGGGCTCAAACTCTAGCAACTCTAATTGCTTCATGAGTTCCAATGTTGGCAACTCAAGTGGCATGGGCAAGATTGCCTCTCTTCCATAAACAAGCTTGAATGGAGAGTTACCTGTGGATCTCTTGGGAGTTATTCTATCAGCCCATAAGGCTGATTTTAGTTTGGTATGCCAAGACCTTTGATTCTCATCAAGATTCCTCCTAATGATCCTCAACAAGTTCTTGTTTGTAGACTCGGCCTGGCCATTACCTTGAGGGTAATAGTTTGATGAAGTGCTTAGGTAGATCCCGTTCTTGACAGCCCACTCAGTCACCTTGGATCCAATGAATGCCAATGCATTATCTGAGATTATTGTAGTAGGTATACCAAATATGGTTGCTATCCCCTCATAAAAGTCTAAGATGCTGGACTCATTTGCTTCTTTGAGTGCTACTACTTCAGTCCACTTGGTGAAGTAGTCCGTGGCTGTCAAAATCCATTTTTTCCCTTGACTTGAATTAGGATTAATGACTCCAATGAAGTCTAAACCCCATTGCATGAATGGTTGGTCAACTGAGATTGGATGCAATGGAAGGGCAGTAAGTCTCTCTTTTCCTGTGAAGAATGCACAATTCTTACACCTCTTGATCCATGCATAGCAATCACTGAAAATTTTAGGCCAATAATAACCACCCTTCATGATTTTTAGAGCTGTCACTCTCGGTGCAAAATGACCACCAGCTGATCTACCATGGAACTCTTTCAACACCCTATGAATCTGATTTGTGCTAATGCATCTCAGCAGCACTCCATTCACATCTTTCTTGAACAAAACTCCATCAACAATGGCATATGGGATAGCCTGTAATCTGAAGTGTCTTCTTTGGGTCTTGTTCAACTCCGGGGGGCATAGCCCTATGCTTAGGAAGTGTATAATACTATTGTTGCAAATCAGCAGCACCCCCTAGATGTTGATCAGATTTCTAGTTTGATCATACTAGCATCAAGTGTGATTGCACAACATTGAATCCTCTTCCCAAGTGTGGGACTTGCAAAAATGGAAGAGAAATCTCTAGATTAGAGGCTGGTTCCTCAACTCCTCTGATCAGATATTTTACTTGCACAATTGCAGAGGTTTAAACTCCTAAATCTACTCTAAATTTCAAAGGGACAAGGATAGAAAATGTAAAAGAAAAGAACTAAAACTAATGCTAATAGGTGATGCACCAAAGGAGTGGTGAACATTTTTTACTTCTGCAAATTGACACAGTTCATAAAATGAAACAAAAACAACATGCACAAACTGATAGCTGTAATGAATTGTTAGAAATTAGGAAAACAACACCGGCAAAGGATAAAAACTAATCACAGGGCATGTATTGTTATTTTAACATCAAAATCACTTGCATTCAAACACCTGAAAGGAAAAAATACAGTTTCAGTTTCTAGAAAAGGTCTATTATTCCACTAAATCACTTCCAAGGTGAAAAAGGGAGCTTGCCATACACAAAAAATGTTCAACCCTTTGAAAAATGAGCCAAATCTGGCTTTTACAGTGCAAGGGACGAGCCCAGGAGAGAAACATAGGAAAACGTGGAAGGGATTCAACCATTGACCAAAATTCCATCAAAACAGCATGGGTGACCTGACAGACCCATTCCCTGACATTTTTAACCATGCTAGGAGAGAATGCGAGCCATTCTTCATTAAAATCAGTGGTTGAAACGTTATTTCTGTTCATGACCACGTGCCAGAATCATTTTTTGATTTTCTCTCTCTAAACTCCACCAAAATGTAAAATTGAAACCCTAAATATTGTAGATAATTTCACCATCTTTCCATTCATATAAAGAACGTGAAAAACTGAGCTCTGGATCAAAAGATATGGTGATTTGAAGTTTTAGGGAAAAACAGGGCCAAATCGGGTCGCTTTGATATTTTTGGCCTGGACACGTGGCGAGTTCTAATTGGCTGCGGGCCTTCTAGGGGAAAATTTCCCACAAAAACTCCGCTGAGCCATGACTTGAAAAACACATGAGTTAGGAGGAAAACTTTACCTTTCTGGAAAGCTAAGAAAGAGCTCCATCTAATGGTGCCATTTCCAGAAGGTTTTGAGTGCCTGAAAAGCAAAATTTTGTGACTGAGGCACAAGAGAGGGAAGAATGAGATGAGTTATCCAAAAAATGAGCAGGGGGCACATTTTGGATAACAAATACCTTGGGTCCAGTAAGGAGTGGGGGCAGCATTGTCTTCTTCTTTACTATCACTTGGCTCATGGCTGTCCTGGACTGTCAAAACAGCCTCTCCTTCATTGCATGCTTCTTTTTGCTTCCCAAAAACCAGCTGCTCACACAATCCTTTCCCTCTTACCAACTTGGTGATCTTGATCTCAATGTCATACTCCATGACACGGGTGATCCAACTTGCCCTTTTCTCATTCAAATCTGTGTTGAGGAGGAAGTCCTTAACCCCAGCATGTGAGACCAGCAACTGGACCTTGTTGTTTGAGACTAAATGCTTGAATTTCTTCAAGCTTCTGATTACTGCCAGCACATGCTTCTCAATAAAAGAGTACTTCACCTCATAGTCATCTAGGCTCTGGCTGAAGAAGGCAATTGGCTGCTCATCATTATCCTTGTTCTGCTGTACCAAAATGGTAGAAATAGTGTCATTACCTCCAAATGCATAGAGAATGAAATCCTTGGAGAATTCCGGGTTGATGAGAGTTGGTGCTTGAGAAACGGCTTCTTTGATTGCTTCAAAAATCTCCTTTCCTTTTGCTATCCACTTGAAATCCATGCTCTTCTTTAACATTTTGGTGATGGGCTTGATAAGGGCTACAAAATCTGGGACAAACCTCCGAACAAAGTTTATCCTCCCCAAGAAAATATCAAGGGCTTTCTTGTCAAAGGCTGCCCCTTCTTTTAGCACCTGAGTAGATCATTCTTGGCAGCATGTTGTCCCTTGACCTGATTTACAATCAATTCACTGTCACCAAAGACTTGCAAGTTCTTTATTTTCTTCTTGATTTCCCAATGCATCCCTTGCACTAAGGCTTCATATTCAGCAGTGTTATTGGAGCATGCAAACTGAAATCTAAAAGCTCAATAGTACCTTACTCCTTGAGGTGAAACAAGCATAGATCCACCTCCTGCAACTTGTCTACTTCTTGATCCATCAAAAAATAGCTGCCATACCTCATTTTCATCCTTGTGGTTTGGCTTGGTGATGTTAGGAATAGGTTGATTTTCTTCATGTATATAATAGACCCCTAGCTCACATTCTTCTACTTCTTGATAAGGATCAAACACATTTACCTTGTTTTCCCATTCATCAAGAGTTAGATCCGGGATGCTCCCAACCTTGGTGTCAGCTTCATCGGTGCTTCATTCTGAACAACATGTGTGACCAATCAGCAAACAAATATCCCCCAATCTTGGTTGTGAAGTCCCTTGACAAGCATAGGGAAAAGAGTGGTGGAAGGTCTATGACTGATACATCTTGTGAAACAACAACATTTGGACATGCATGCAAGGTAAGACTCAAGTTTCTAATCACCCCAACTATTGTTACTGCTGTCCCATCCAGCTGCACTACCCATTTGGATATGGTTTCATACTGGAGCCCTAGCTGATTAGCTATTGTTTAGGCATCACTAAGCTACTTGCCCCAGAATCTATCATGCAATTGTGCACTAACTGATTTCCAATGATTAATGAAACATAGAAAGGAGGGGCTTTAACATTTTACCTTGTTGTCCTCCATGATTTCCCTCAGGCTGGGCAGCATTTGTGAGCACTTTCTCTTGCATCTAAACTTACTGATTCAAAGTTGGCCAGTCCTTCATGGCAGCTTGTAACAATTCTCTTTGGCCTGGGATAGATAGGTATTCCCACATTGATATATTAACATTTGTCTTCTTATCTGATCAATGATACTGAATGGTGATGAAGGATCTCTTTACTTTCCCTTTTCTTGTACATTCACTCCTTGCACGTGGGAAGTAATAACTGGTATTTACATTGGTCTAGGAGCTGTTCTTGGCTACCCTTGTGCATTAGAAATTAGATTTTGCTTGCCAACCATTTGTGGAGCCATGGAAGGTTGTGGATTGGTTGGAGCTAATGGCTTTTCTTCACCCAAATTCCTTCTTTTTGACCTTGTGTTGGCTGCAACACCTTGAGAGACTGTTTGATTCATGCCACAAAAATCCTCTGCTTGCCAATTTATAAATGTGGTGTCATTTAGAGCTGATTGCTATTGGAATGTTTCTTGTTGTTGGTTGTTTCCTTGACTACCCTCACCCTCCACACCAGTAGTTTTCACCATTAATGCTTGATTCAAAGCACCATTGAAGCACATGGGTTGGTTATGAGGTTCATTGCATGGAAAACACTAGTAATACTCCTGAGAAATGTTGTTTTGTGTTGGTACCAATGCCTTAGAGGCAGATATGGCATTTGGATTGTAGGGCTGAAATGGTCTATTGGCAGGAGGCCTTGTTTGATTCATATTTACAGTTGGATTAGGCGGTCTTTGTGGTTGGTATGGCTACCTGTTGGGCTGAGCTTGGGGCTGGTAAGAAGGTCTAAAACCTTGGGCTTGCTGCCTCTTGAGAGTGACTAGCTCATTGCCTAGGTTTTGCAATTGCTTCATGACTTCTTGAAGCTCATTTGGGGCACTTGGAGATGAAGTAGAAGCTTCATTTGAACTCTAATTTCTAGGAGTGGGAGAAGGAGCCAAATTAGGTGCTTGATTGGTATTTGGACTCTCTAAAGTTGGAAACAATGGCATGGGAGGTCTAGGGGCTAGTTTTCCAGCTTGGATCAAACAATTTTCAGCCCTAATGGCAATGTTATAAGCCATAGGGATAGTTATGCCTCCCATGGACTGAATCAACATAGAAATATCATAATTTAGAGCTTTGAGATAGCAGAGAAAAGAACCTTCTGCTGTTGGTTTGACTGCCACTGGAATTCTCTCCCAAGTCTTTTGAAATCTGAAGTTGAAATCAGTCAGCTGCTCATTGGGAGCTCTCTTGATGGTTGTCAGCTGCTCCAAAAGAGACAAGTTGTCTCCCTTCTCTCCAAATTGCTCATGAAGTGCTATACATAGATGATTCCAATTTGTGATGGAACCAGCTCCAAGGCTTCTAAACCATTGCAATGCTTTCCCCTTGAATGAAGATGCCAGCAATTTGATAGCCACTTGCATCTCATTGATTTCATGAATTGCACAAAGATTGGCAATGTCTTTAACATGATCACCTGGAGTAGTCTGATTTTCTCCAGTGAAGTAGGGAATGTTCTTCAAGGCTACAATTAGAATTGAATGTTTTGCATTGAGGGCAAGTGGGCTGCTACCTATGAAGTTGACATAGGGATTGTTTTGTGCCATTCTAATTGGTCTTAGAACCCTTGTTGATTGAATGAAAGGCCTACTAGGTGGAGGAGTTGAGAGAGTTATGTTTGGTGGAGATGGAGACCTTTGGATTCTCCTCCCACTTTTTCTTACTCTTGGAGATAACTGCAGATATTCAAACAACACCTCTTCTTCTCCAGCTCTTGACCTTGTAGTGATTCTTCTCATGAGTTTTCAGGCCTGCACTGCTGAAACCAGTTGATTCTTCCCCTTGGAGTCGCCAGATATGAAAATTATAGCTCTTTTCAAGCAAGAAAATTGTAGCAGATGCACATCAACTTTGCTGCAGTAAAAATGAGACCTCTAAGGTCCCATCAGGTGTGCCAAAACTGTTGTT
Organism: Taxus chinensis; assembly: GCA_019776745.2. Lineage (NCBI taxonomy): Eukaryota > Viridiplantae > Streptophyta > Pinopsida > Cupressales > Taxaceae > Taxus > Taxus chinensis. Next base: position 530,143,856 of record CM034146.1, on the reverse strand, counting down.
GCAAATCAGCAACACCCTTGGATGCAAATCAAGGTTCTGAATTGATGTTTTAGGCATCCAATGTGATTGCACAACATGGAAACCTCTCTCCAAGTGTGGGGCTTGTGAAAATGAGAGAGGAATCTCTAGATTAGAGGCTGGTTCCTCAAATTCCTTACTCTTGGAGATAACTGCAGATATTCAAACAACACCTCTTCTTCTCCATCTCTTGACCTTGTAGTGATTCTTCTCATGAGTTTTCAGGCCTGCACTGCTGAAACCAGTTGATTCTTCCCCTTGGAGTCGCCAGATATGCAAATTATAGCTCTTTTCAAGCAAGAAAATTACAGCAGATGCACATCAACTTTGCTGCAGTAAAAATGAGACCTCTAAGGTCCCACTAGGCGTGCCAAAACTATTGTTGCCTCTTGAGTGTACCAGCTCATTGCCTAGCTTTTACAGTTGCTTCATGACTTCTTGAAGCTCATTTGGGGCACTTGGAGATGAAGTAGAAGCTTCATTTGAACTCTGATTTATAGGAGTGGGAGAAGGACACAAATTAGGTGCTTAATTGGTATTTGGACTCTCTAAACTTGGAGGAGTTGAGAGAGTTATGTTTGGTGGAGATGGAGACCTTTGGATTCTCCTCCCACTTTTTCTTACTCTTGGAGATAACTGCAGATATTCAAACAACACCTCTTCTTCTCCAGCTCTTGACCTTGTAGTGATTCTTCTCATGATTTTTCAGGCCTGCACTGCTGAAACCAGTTGATTCTTCCCCTTAGAGTCGCCAGATATGCAAATTATAGCTCTTTTCAAGCAAGAAAATTGCAGCAGATGCACATCAACTTTGCTGCAGTAAAAATGAGACCTCTAAGGTCCCACCAGGTGTGCCAAAACTATTGTTGCCTCTTGAGTGTACCAGCTCATTGCCTAGGTTTTGCAGTTGCTTCATGACTTCTTGAAGCTCATTTGGGGCACTTGGAGATGAAGTAGAAGCTTCATTTGAACTCTGATTTCTAGGAGTGGGAGAAGGAGAAAAATTAGGTGCTTAATTGGTATTTGGACTCTCTAAACTTGGAGGAGTTGAGAGAGTTATGTTTGGTGGAGATGGAGACCTTTGGATTCTCCTCCCACTTTTCTTTACTCTTGGAGATAACTGCAGATATTCAAACAACACCTCTTCTTCTCCAGCTCTTGACCTTGTAGTGATTCTTCTCATGAGTTTTTAGGCCTGCACTGCTGAAACCAGTTGATTCTTCCCCTTGGAGTCGCCAGATATGCAAATTATAGCTCTTTTCAAACAAGAAAATTGTAGCAAATGCACATCAACTTTGCTGCAGCAAAAATGAGACCTCTAAGGTCCCACTAGGCGTGCCAAAACTGTTGTTGCAAATCAGCAACACCCTTGGATGCAAATCAAGGTTCTGAATTGATGTTTTAGGCATCCAATGTGATTGCACAACATGGAAACCTCTCTCTAAGTGTGGGGCTTGTGAAAATGAGAGAGGAATCTCTAGATTAGAGGCTGGTTCCTCAAATTCCTTACTCTTGGAGATAACTGCAGATATTCAAACAACACCTCTTCTTCTCCAGCTCTTGACCTTGTAGTAAAAATGAGACCCCTAAGGTCCCACCAGGCGTGCCAAAACTGTTGTTGCCTCTTGAGTGTACCAGCTCATTACCTAGGTTTTGCAGTTGCTTCATGACTTCTTGAAGCTCATTTGGGGCACTTGGAGATGAAGTAGAAGCTTCATTTGAACTTTGATTTCTAGGAGTGGGAGAAGGAGACAAATTAGGTGCTTAATTGGTATTTGGACTCTCTAAACTTGGAGGAGTTGAGAGAGATATGTTTGGTGGAGATGGAGACCTTTGGATTCTCCAAGTGTGGGGCTTGTGAAAATGAGAGAGGAATCTCTAGATTAGAGGTTGGTTCCTCAAATTCCTCTGATTTAGATCTATATTTTGCACAACTACAGAGGTTCAGATCCTAATCCTACTCTAAATTGCAAGGAGACAGGGATAAAAATGCAAAAATGAAACTAAACTAAAGATGGTGATGCACCAAAAGGAGTGGTGAAACATTTTTTACCATGTAAATAGACACAAATTCATGAAATGTAACAAGGGAAAACATACACAAGCTGATAGATGTAATTAGAGGTCTTAAAATGAAGTAAAAAAATACAAACAGAGGACTGAAAGCATTCACAGAGTTTGCACTATCAATTCCATGTAAAAATCTCTTGCATTCCACCATCAAAGAGGTGTAAACCTATTACAAACTGTGAAAAAGGTCTGATTCTTACTACTATCAGTTGCTGGAGGTGAAAGAAGAAGTTTGCAATGCCAAAAAGTGTTCAACCATGAAGAAATGAGCCAAATCTCGCTTTTACAGTGCATGGGTTGAGCCCAGGAGAGAGAAAACGTAAAAAATGTGGGAGCCCATTCCTCATTGATGGAAAATGCATTAAAACAGCATGGAGGACCTTACAAACCTATACCCTGTCATTTTTGACCATATTGGAGAAGAATATAACCCATTCTGTATTAAATTTGGTTGTTAAAATGTCATTTCTGGCCATGGACACGTACCAGAACTGTTTTTGAATTTTTTCTCTCCAAACTGAACCAAAATTAGAAATTGACCATGGAATCATGTAGATAATTTTAACAGCTTTCCAATAATATAAAGAACATGAAAATCTGAGCTCTGGATCAAAAGATATGATCGTTTGAAGATTTAGGGCAAAAACGGCCCAAAAACGGATCGGCGGGAAAAATTTTCAAATTTTACCTTTTTTTTGTCTTTGGAAAAAATTTCAAAAATTCCCCACGCTCCACTGGTTAGATGCCACGTGGCAAGCTCTGATTCACTCTAGAATTCTCTCTCCTTCTCTTTTCCATGGGTTTTCCTTTGAAAATAGACCTTTTTATACTCTTTTGGAAAAAATTCAAATTTGCCTCCGACCCCCGAACTCCTCTGCCACGTGGCAGCTTCCAATTGGCTGCGGGCCTCAAATGGGAAAATTTTCCACAAAAACTCCACCGAGCCATAACTTGAAAAATATAAGGAGTTAGGAGGCAACCTTTACCTTTCTGGAAAGCTGAGAGAGAGCTCTATCTGATGGTGCCATTTCCAGAAAGCCATGAGTGCCTGAAAATCAAAAAATGTAGACTGAGGCACAAGAGAGGCAAGAACACAAGGAGTTAGCCACAAAAATGAGTTGGGGCACCATTTTGGATAACAGTCCCTTTGGTAGTTTGTTGGTTCTCAGCTGCACCACTTGGTCACCATACTACTGCTCTAACTTTTCCTGATTTTTGGCTGAGAATTCAACCTCTTCTTGGAAGAAATGGATGATTTATTGATCATTTTCAAACACTTGCCAACTTACATTGTTATCTGGAACTGAAGGTCTCATAATCACATGGATGTTTGGTTGTACCTTGTCTTTTTGAATGCTCTCCACAACGTCAAAGGCTGCCCCAACTGCTGCAAGCCTGTCAGCGGCTTGGTTCTCTTTCCTAGGAATGGATTTGATGCCAAAACCCTCAAAATCTTAAATGAGGTCCCACCACCCTGTTCTTGTAGGCACTTGAGTAGATCATTCTTGACAACATGCTACCCCACCTTGACTTGGTTGACAATCAACTCATTGTCACCAAAGACTTGCAAGTTCTTTATTCCTCTCTTTGATTTCCCAATGCAGTCCTTGCACACCAAGGCTTCATATTCAGCAGTGTTATTAGAGCTTTTTTTGCAAACTGAAATCTAAAAGCTGATTAGTACTTAACTCCTTGAGGTGAAACCAGCATGGATCCTCCTCCTACACCTTGTCTACTCCTTGATCCATCAAAAACAACTTCCATACCTTATTGTCATCTTTGTGGTTTCGCTTGGTGATGCTAGGAATAGGCTGATTTTCTTCATGTATGCAATAGACTCCCAGCTCAGATTCTTCTATTTCTTTATAAGGATCAAAAGCATGCACCTTGCTTGCCCATTCATCAAGAGTTAGATTTGGGATGCTTTCCTACCTTGGTGTCAGCTTCATCAGTGCTTGGAATAATCTTCTTGATCAAATTGAACAATTGGTATTGATCTGACTGGGAGTGTAAGGCTCGATGTGAAAGTTTACAATAGGTTTAGACCTGATTGTGGCTTTGGTTCCATATCTTGTTCTGAACAGCATGTGTGACCAATCAGCAGACAAGTAACCTCCAATCTTAGCTGTGAAATCCATTCAACAACATAGGGCAAAGAGTGGTGGAAGGTCTATTACTGAGACATCTTGCAAAACAACCATGTTGGGACAGGCATGCAAAGTAAGACTCAAGTTTTTAATCACTCCAATTGTTGTTACTTCTATCCCATCCAATTGTACCACCCCTTTAGATATGGTTTCATACTGAATTCCCAACTGATCAACTATTTGCTAGGGCATTACTGAACTACTTGCCCTGGAATCAATCATGCAATTGTGCACTAATTAGTTCCCAATGATCAATGAAACATAGAATGGAGGGGGCTTCAACATCTTACCTTGTTGTCCTCCATGATTCCCCTCAGGCTGGGTAGCATTTGTGAGCACCTTCTCTTGCATTTGGACTTGTTGATTTGAAGTTGACCAGTCCTTCATGGCAGCTTGTAGTAAATCTCTTTGGCCTAGGATAGATAGTGATTCCCACATTGATATGTTTACATTTGTCTTCTTCATCCGATTAATGATATTGAATGGGGATGAAGTATCATTTTGCTGTCCCTTGGCCTGCACATTCATCCCTTGTATATGGGCAGTAACAACTAGCATTTGAGTTGGCCTAGGAACTGTTTTAGGAAGTCCTTGTGTGCTTGGGATTGCATTTTGCTTGCCAATAGTTTGTGGAGTGATAGAAGGTCATGAATTACTTGAGGCCAATGGCTGTTCTTCACCCAAATTTCTCCTCTTTGACCTTGTGTTGGTTGTAACACTTTGGGAAACTGTCTGGTTCATGCCACAAAAATCTTTTGCTTGCCAGTTTACAAGTGTGGTATCATTTGGAGCTTATTGTTGCTAGAATGTTTCTTATTGCTGGTCATTTGTTTGACTACCTTCACCCTCCACACCAGTTGTTGTCACCATTAATGCTTGATTCAAGGCACTGTTGAAGCACATGGACTGGTTATGAGGTTCATTGCATGGGAAACACCAATCATACTCTTGAGCCATATTGTTTTGTACTGGCACTAATGCTTTAGAGGCAGATGTAGCATTGGGATTATAGGGCTGAAATGGTCTATTGGCAGGAGGCCTTGGTTGATTTAGATTTGCAGCTAGATTGGTTGGTCTATGAGGTTGATATGGCTTCCTGTTAGGCTGAGCTTGAGGCTAGAAGGAAGGTCTAAAACCTTGAGCTTGCTGCCTTTTGAGTGTAACCAGCTCATTACCTAGATTTTGCAATTGCTTCATGACTTCTTGAAGTTCATTTAAGGCACTAGAAGATGAAGTGGAAGCTTCACTTGAATTCTAATTTCTAGGAGTGGGAATAGATGCTAAATTAGGCACTTGGCTAGTACTTGGGCTCTCTAAACTTGGAAATAATGGCATTGGAGGCCTAGGAGCCAGCTTGCCAGCTTGAATCAAACAATTTTCAGCTCTAATGGCAATGCTATAAGCAATGGGGGATAGTTGTGCCTCCCATAGGACTGAATTAACATAGAAATATCAGAATTTAAAGCTTTAAGGTAATAAAGAAAAGAACCTTCTGCTGTTTGCCTGACTGCCACTGGAATTCTCTCCCAAGTCCTTTGAAATCTGAAATTAAAATCAGTCAGCTGCTTATTGGGAGCTCTTTTGATAGTTGTCAGCTGCTCCAAAAGGGACAAGTTGTCTCCCTTTTCCCCAAACTGCTCATGGAGGGCTATACATAGCTAATTCCAATTTTGAATAGAACCTGAGGTAAGACTCCTAAACCATTGCAAATCTTTCCCTTTGAATGAAGATGCAAACAGTTTGACAGCAACTTGCATCTCATTGATCTCATGGATTGCACAAATGTTAGCAATATCCTTAACATGATCACCAGGTGAGGTCTGATTTTCTCCAGTGAAGTATGGAATGTTCTTCAATGCTGCAACTGGGATTGGATTTTGTGCATTGAGAGCAAGTGGGCTGTTGCCAGTGAAATTGACATAGGGGTTGTTTTGTGCCATTTTTATTGGCCGTAGAACCCTTGTTGATTGAATGAAAGGCCTACCAGGTGGAGGAGTTGAGAGAGTTCTGTTTGGTGGAGATGGAAACCTTTGGATTCTCCTCCCACTTTACCTTATTCTTGGAGATAACTACAGATATTCAAACAACACCTCTTCCTCTCCAGCTCTTAACCTTGTGTTGACTCTTCTCATGAGTTTTCAGGTCTGCACTGCTAAAACCAACTGATTCTTCTTCCTTGGAGTCGTCAGATGTGTAATTTATAGCTCTTTTAAAGAAAGAAATTTGCAACAAATGCACATCAATTTTGTTTTGCAATGAAGATGAAGACCTCTAAGGTCCACCTGGGCATGCCAAAATTGTTTGCAAATCAGCAGCACCCCCTAGATGTTGATCAGATTTCTAGTTTGATCATACTAGCATCCAGTGTGATTGCACAACATTGAATCCTTTCCCCAAGTGTGGGACTTGCAAAATGAGAAAGGAATCTCCAGTTTAGAGGTTGGTTCCTCAATTCCTCTGGTCAGATTTATCACTTACAAGTTGCAGAGGTCTATATTCTTCCTAACCCTACCCTAAATTCCAAAGGAGACAGAGATAGAGAATGCAAAAAAGCTAAAACTAATGCTAATAGGTGATGATGTACCAAAGGAGTGGTGAGCATTTTTTTTTACTTCTGCAGATTGACACAATTCCATAAAAATTCAACAAAACCTCATGCACAAAACTGATAATTGTAATGAAGGATCATAAATTAACCAAACACAACACAGGCAGAGGATGAAAAAAATCACAGAGGCTGTATTGTTATTTTAATCATCAAAATCACTTGCATTACAACACCTGAGAGGTAAAATAAAGTTGAAGCTCTTAGAAAAGGTCTGATATTCCATCAAAATCACTTCCAAGGTGAGAAATGGGACCTGCAATACACAAAGAATGTTCCACACCTTGAAAATGAGCCAAATCTGGCTTTTTACAGTGCAAGGGACGAGCCTAGGAGAGAGAAACACGGGAAAAATGGAGAGAGGTTCAATCATTGACCAAAATTCATTCAAAATAGCATGGGCATCCTTACAAACCCATTCCCTGACATTTTTAACCATGCTGGGAGAGAATGCGAGCCATTCTTCATTAAAAACGATGGTTGAAACGTCATTTCTGCTCATCACCACGTGCCAGAGACGTTTTTTGATTTTATCTCTCCAAAATCCATCAAAATGCAAAATTGACCCTAGAATATTGTAGATAATTTCACCATCTTTCCATTGATATAAAGAATGTGAAAAATTGAGCTCTGAATCAAAAGATATGGCCATTTGAAGTAATAGGGCAAAATAGGGCCAAATCGGGTTGGCGGGCAAAAATTTGAATTTTTGCACCTTTTTGGTCATTTGGAAAATTTCCAAAATTTCCCCCCATGCTCCACCACTCTAGGTGCCACGTGGTGGCATCTCATTAGCCGTGGGCCTTTCAGGGGAAAATTTTCCCAAAAAACTCCGCCGAGCCATAACTTCAAAAATACATGGAGTTAGGAGGAAACCTTTACCTTTCTGGAAAGCTGAGAAAGAGCTCTATCTAAAGTCATTTTTAGAAGGTTTTTTGAGTGCCTAAAAATCAAAATATTATGTCTGAGGCACAAGAGAAGGATAGATGAAAGGGAGTTAGCCACAAAATGAGCAGGGGGCACATTTTTGATAACAAGGCCCACCAGGCGTGCCAAAACTATTGTTGCAAATCAGCAGTACCCATGGATGTTGATCAGAATTCTAGTTTGATATTTTAGATATCTTGTGTGATTGCACAACATTGAATCCTCTCCCCAAGTGTGGGACTTGTAAAATGGGAAAGGAATCTCCAGATTAGACTCTCCATCTGCTGTCCCAAGTGTTGAATCCATTTCTCCATTCCCTAATCTTCCACCCCATCTCAATTCTTCTATCCTTTTCCCTTCCAAACAGCCATTCCCTCCAAAGAAACAAGAGTTCCTACCTCCTCCACCACCACAAAAAATTTTAAAATCAATTGAGTTACAATCCACTTCTCCTCTTGCATTCCCAAATCCATGTTGGGAGGATAAAAATCAGAATGCCAATCAAGGAAAACAGCAGCAGAAAGAAGAGCCAAACAAGGATGAAGAAATTCCAAGTCTGAAGAGTTGGGCTCTTAAATTCGGGATTACAAAAATCCCCTTGATGGTGAAACCAATAGAGGATGTTGAAGTTGGAACAAGTGGAAAACAAGGTTGATTTGATAACAGCAGTGAAGCGAGAAAAACAACAGTTTGTTGGTGATGAGTTGGGTGTCCATGTTGGCACTTTGCCCAAAGAAAATGCTGATCCAATTTGCATTGCAAAATCAGCCATTGAGAAGGAAGGAAAACCATCTTAAAACCCCATCTTTGAGGAGCAAATGGATGAGGTCAAGTCAGTTTTTACGACAGTAGAAGAAGGAAGCATTATTGATACATTTTTGCTTTCATTTGAAGGGGCTGATTTGTTTGATGAAGCCATTATGGAGGTCAACAAAACAGGTCCAAATTGTGAGAAAAAGGCACAAGAAATTTCATGCTTCTCTCCCACTTCATCTCTCCAACAATATGATTTTTGGGATGAGTTTGGATTGACAAGTTTCATGTTTGAAAATGAAGTTATACAGGGTGAAGAAAATGCAGATTTGGAGGCCACCATACAAGAGGGAGAGACTTTGCTACAGCAAGACATTCAAGAGTTTTATTTGCCATCAGACTTAGAAGAATGTTTAGATGAAGAGCTAGCTGAAATTACCATATTTCCTTCTTCACCATTCGCTCTCCAACAACAAGAACTTGTTGTCATGGACAAAAGAGTTCAAGGACAACAACCTATAGTTTGCAACATGCCTCTTGAATCAAAGCTGGAAGAATTTGATCTTCCAAAAGCTACAATGGAGGAGCTCCAAAGCCAACAATGTATTACAGTAGGTAACAACAATGCAAAATCAACTTCATTGGATGTTGCAATCAATAACGAGGAGTTGCACACTATAGAAGAGTTCCATGTTGCCATGAAGGAAGAGAAAGGGCAGAAAAGTCCTACCATTACTTCCACATCACCCACCCAAGAAGGTCTACAAGAAGACTCCATTTTTGGAGTTGAAAATCAGAGCTATGGGCATATCAAACGGATCATACCTTGCCCAATAAGGTATTTGACTTCATTGGAGTCAAAGGAGAAGTCATAACCAGTCATGCTTGCTTCTAAGCATGAGGGTGAGCTACAAAGTACCAAGGATCAGCTATCATACCTCTTCAATCCAAATGCAGAGCAAATAAAAGAGGTATTGGATTTGTTTTCAGTTGACACCTTGATGATTTGGGTAGAAGACCAGCTTCTTGTTGATTTTCCACTCATCCAATCAGCCATGTTCAATGCCAAATTAGTTGCATGGTTACCAACTTTTTGAGAAAGGGAAGCTATTTCTCCCAACCAGTTACAGGGTTTGTTTAGCCCACTTTTGCTTCCAGTTAGAGTAGGATAGGTAGTTTTTCTTTCAGTAAAATAAGTGCTTGTGCACACTCTGCATGTTCCATTTTGGATCATATATGACCTTTAGTTTTGTACATAGTTTTTGTGGTGCTGGTTTTGCTCTTGCACAGTCCATTTCAGTGGGTTTCCAAGTGGCTTAGAGAGAAGGTTTTCAAAGCTCAGATCAGTTTGCAGGCTACAAATCATGTGTAACATCCCCATTTTAAGATACTAGAACAAGGGAAAAAATAAATTTATACAACGTTCCCTGTTATGAATTATATAATTCAAACACACGTTCAAGTTTTAATAATTGTTCTCTGTCCAATTAATGTAGTTTGGATCACACAATTTCCTTTTAAAACTAATATTCTCTATTCACATATTTGCAATATGGAACACACATTCAGTGCCATTCAATCAAATAACAGATACCATATGCTGTTGTAAATGACTCGAAGAACTATTGACCTCCCACTTTATGGCTCGGAGTTTCAGTGATCTCTCATTTCATGACTCGGTGACTTACCGATCCTTCATGTTAATTCATGCATAGTATAATGAATATACAGGGTTATTTTACCATTTCCGGTTATCGAAGTGATCCATTTAAGAAGCCTATCTGAATATCTGTTACTGATATTCATCTGACATCCTGCATCTTAAACTAGGTGATTAGGACAATACAACCAGCACTTGCGATACTTTAGCCAAAGATTTTCACATTCTTTGCATGATCATATTCCTAGATGTGATACACACCAATGGAATATGTCCTTCACCTCACTTCGTCTGTTATCTAGAATGGTCTTTCCTGGTCTCTACCAGTCCTTCCATTTAAGGTCAAACTCTAACCCCAACTAGCAATATGAATGAGTATAGGAAGTTACTCATGGTAACTAAAGATACGTAGACATACGGTGTCATTGCTAGATGACTCTGTGTGTCTAGTTACCTTTAGTCCTCCGGAGTCACTCCATATATGTGATCACATTCCTATCCCCAGCCAAGAACTTAGTATCCAGCTTATGTAAACTTGATGATTAAATTCGGGAGGGCATTGTAATATGTCAGCTATAACATTGTGTCGTCATGAAGGCCCCGCCTTCACGAAGACACCGTATTGTAGCTGGCGTATGTCAATGTCCTACAGAATCCTCTCATCAAGGGTACACATCCAGCTCAATTGTGATTTGGTTATAATCTTAGTATTTAAGATCAACTTCCAGCAGCCATGCTGATCCTTTATCCTTATTTTTGTTACAGTTGTATGTAGCTAAGAGAGACTTAATCTATCTTCTAGCTTAATACACATCTCCTCCTTCATACCGAAGGGTTGCATTTTCACTTCTTGGTTCCTTTCTTAATCTTTGGACTAACCAGTCCATTATCGATAAACTTAATAATTTTAACCTATTAAACTTAACCAAGTTTTCCACAACTATAAAAAATTTTAGAATTCCATCTTATTAGACGTCATTTAAACGAGGTCTAATTCTAAATGAATTTATTCATTTATCCTCCTTAATCTTACTTAGTTAAGGTCTGTTAACAATAGATATGATTTCCCATATCTATATTTTCTAAATTTAAACATCGAGGCTATTAACGGAGTCCGAATACAAGGTTCGGGTGCCCCTAAGTCATTTGATATCCCTTAGCTTTCAAACTAATCCCAAATACCTTCCAATTAGGATTTCATGTTTATCTAAATCTTTTTAATGTCAATTCAAAATTCATCTTAACCCAAGTATGAACTAATTGCACATTTCAACGTAAAAGTTGCATTCAGGTAAAGAATAGATGTTATTTCCTTTTAAATTCATCCATTAACATTTTAATAATTCAAAGTTAAGGGTTAATATTATATTCTCAAACTTATTCAACAATATCAAACTAATACATTTATTGAAAATATCACACTTTTACTTATATTCATCCATCAGATTTACAATCTATACATTTGCCAGTCCAAACGACTGGACTTTGTTTATATCAAACAACATTACAACTCATAAAGATAGAAGAATGTAACTTCTTCCTTTCTCATTTCCTCGTGGAGGAGTAATAGCTATCAATACAATCCATCTTCATTTAATCAAAGAAGTATCAGAAAACAACCATGTCTTCATTTATACTCAAGTTTCATCTGCAAAATTACTTGCACGGGTCAGTTCATTAAACTGAGCATATTAAGCACTTGTCATTAAAATGAGGTGATTTTAATTAACTGTCTCAATAAAAGAACCCTGCTTTTATGAAACGTTAATATGAACATCATTCAATAATTAAATACTAAAAAGGATGAACAGCATATCAACTCAACCATCCAATAACCCTCCTAATCAGACAAAGGATTACTACCCTCTTTCCCAAATAATTATTACAAGAAGTAATTTCATTCAATAGTTCCAGATTACAAACATCTGTAAGAACTAAAAACACAATTATGCAACTGTTGTTCTAACATAAATGCTATCAATTCCATTCTCTTACAATAGTTGTGAATTCAAAAGATAGATCTTAACTAAAATCTAAACTGAATTATTGTCCCTTCTTTCATACAACTCATCTGATTTCAAGAAATCAAATGCTAAAGAGAACAAGCAAACAACAATTAAATACAAATGCTTAACCCAAGCAGTACGAAATTCGTTCCATAACAATTATATATTTCCAACTGTATGAGAGAAAAATGATCATTAATTCAAATTATCCATTCACACTCTCTTTCTTTTCCTCATAGTTATACTAGAAGTTTTTAATCCAAACGTGATATCAATCAATGATAACAGTCCAAAGAGAAATAAACAAAAATCAATAATCGAATATAAGGGAGCAAGATCATATCACCTCTTCTTACTATCTATCCAAATACCTCTTATTTAGAGAAGACATACTCCAATAGTATAATTCATTCAAAGTAGTATATTCAGTAATTGAAAACTACTATTACCTTTCCAAAAAGTTGACCAGAGTTCATTGCAACTGGTCTATAAACATTAGTACCAAAATAACCTATAACGTAATCATTTCCTTTTAAACATATCACTCTACAGACATTCACGTTTTTATAACATGCAAGAGTGTACAATGACTACAACCAATCACACTTTCATCCTAATAATGAGAGTTTTCACTTTCCAACAACAAAGAATAATTCCATTCATATTTTGTTCTTAATGAAAATGATGAAAAGTCCACAATCCTTATATATATATATATATATATATATATATATTATATATATTATATATATATATATATATATATATATATATATATATATATCCTTGAGTTCAGCAAGACACAATATAATTTGCATGCTCTACTCAGTTTATTATATAGACTGATTTTCTGTTCCTCATCAGATTAAAACTTCCTTCCAAAAAGTCCTATATGAATACTAAGAACCAGCAGGAAGAATACCATATCAAATTAGTACAGCAAATTAAGATGCTACAATAACCTTGCTGTCCCAGGGAACCCGTGTTTTATGCAATGAAAAACATCAAGGAATTATAACTCACATAATAGTCTATTAATATCACCACAGCTTTGTTTTTCCCAAACTTTTCCACACACTGAACTCAGAAATACAATATTCGCATAACAATGTCTTTATCAATGCAAACCTGCATAGGGTAATAGATGCACAAGCAAGGTACAGTAAAAACAATCTCAACAATAAGCCAAATCTCATTTGTTTCATTCATTTACACAAAAACACTAAGCCATGTTCATTTTCATGATGACAGTTCAGACTAGAAGATCAAACCGCATCCAAAATGCACAATAAAATCCTCTTTCCCATTACCTTCAGATTTCGAAGCAGCAAAGAGAAAACATAATTCATTAATGATTTCAATAAGAAGAACAATCATTTTCTTCAAACAACCGAGAATACCCAAGTCGTGTTCATTCTTTTAAGGACAGTTCAACCAGACATACAAATCATCTCATCTTTTCATTTTCACCAGAATGCTCAGAACTTAGAAGTCATATTCATTTAGCTAATGTATTTATTAGCATAACCCAAAATGGTAATAAAGCGAATACCCAACACTGCCGAAATGAACCACACAGCAAGGACAGTGTATTCAACTTAATCGTTATGCAAAGAATGCTCAAGCCGTGTACAGCAAAAGAAAACGAATCAACTCGAAATCATCTCAACGTAACAGCCAAATCAAATAACCAAAACCCCCATCATAAGAGTAGGGTTGTTTTAATGAGACTATTAAGCAAAAGCAAGTGGTTTAAGGAGAAGGGCTTAATATGCCTGTTAATTTTTCTTGTGACTCAAAGAAAACCATGCCCACTGGAGTTGTTTCTCTCCACGACGTCCTCAGCCAGGCTTTCCAACCAGTCACTACCTTCCATAGTCTCAAGAATAGCCTTTGTTTTTCCAAAGAACAGAGATAATAATCAAAACACAGCTAGTTCGACAGAATCATGGAGAAACAAAATGCAGAGCAACTAAAATCCAAATGCACACAGCAACAAACAATTTTCCTTTTTCCTCTATCCTCTTTCCAAGGCAAGCTGGATGCTAAGACCAAGATAATTAATTCATTTAATGCACTACCTTTCCTCATTCCTCACGCCACCTCCGACTCAGGTTGGTGAGTTTCCAAATTTCAAATTTGCATATAAATTCCATTTAGTTTCTAAGCTAGTTAGACGCCTCCAACTTTTCTTTGTTCCCACCAAATTTGGCGTTGTACATGTAAGGACTTCATTTACCGTCCCATTAAATTTCCTACCTTCCCCCCTTATCCTTTCCATCCACATGGGTCTATGCATCCCCTTCCTTAGGTTAGGATTTTAATAGTCCATATCTAGGTCATTCGCCTAGTTCATAGGTTAATGGAATTTATATCTATTTTCTCCCTTATGAAATCTAAAATCCATATAGGATAGTAGTTAGGGTATAAGATAAAACTTAGGGGTCGGTTAGGGTTTTAATCCCTTAATATTTAATTAACTAATTTCCATATCAAGTCTTTTCGCCCGACAGTCATATTCAACATTAAGCAGGACATTTTGTCCTAAGTTCCACATACCTGTGCCACTTGCATCCAGGCCCTTATCATCTTACATTGTCTAGCGTTACAACGGTGTGTGGTTCGAGAATCAAACCTTTCTCAGTGGCATCTACGTACCAGATATTCATACCTAAAATCAGGTGCTGCAACATTTATATCAACCTTCAGTCTGGTTTAAAATTAAATCGACAAAGTGATCATAAGAAGGCCACAACATACCTTGGATCAATGGAATTGATTCAAGGTGTGCTGTCATCCTTGGATCTCTGTCCGATATGATCAATTCGGGTATTCCATGCAATCTGAAAACTTCATGTACAAATCTTCTTGCTAACACTGGTGCATCATCTTTCAAATTACCAGAAATGAAGTGTGTCGCTTTGGTTAATTTGTCAACGACAACCAGGATGATATCATGGTTATTCCTTGACATAGGAAATCCTTGAATGAAATCCATCATTATCACTTGCCATTTATACTGTGGAACGCTGTGGGGATACAATAATCCAGCGGGATGCATATGTTTCGCCTTAACACACTGACATTCCAAGCAGTGTGTTACAAATTCCACCACATCCTTTTTCATTCCCTTCCAGAAGTATTCCTTCTTAAGATCAGCAAACATTTTCGTAATGCCAGGGTGTCCAGAAAAAGGTGAATTATGAAATCCAGTTAACAATTTCCTTCTTAAATCATTTTCCAAGGGTATATAGACCCTGTTTTCGAACCTCAGAATTCCTTCGCTATCAAAGTGAAATCCTTTATACCTCACATCCTTTGGATCTGCAGCAAGTGCTATTTTATCTTGCTGGAAATAAGGATCTGATTCCAAGGCATCTTTCACCTCATCCTTAAACTGAGTTCTTAACGTTATAAGAGCAGAGATGTGCTTCCTTCGACTCAGAGCATCTGCCACTCTATTTTCCTTGCCTTTGATGTAGCTTATATCAAAATCATACTGAGACAGAAATTCTAACCATCTTCATTATCTTGCATTCAAATTTGGCTGAGTAAAAATATACTTCAACCCCAGATGGTCAGTTTTTAACTCAAAAGGTTTGCCTAAAAGGTAATGCCTCCACATTTGAAGTGCATGTACAATGGTAGCGAACTCTAGGTCGTGTGGAGCATAATTCTGTTCATGTAACTTACGCTTTCTGATTTCATAAGCTATGACATGGTCATTCTGTAACAGAATACCTCCAAGGCCTTCTCCCGATGCATCCGTTACAACCATAAAATTTCCATTTGGATCTGGTACAGTTAAAATAGGTGTTGTAGTTAACTGTTCCTTTAAATTTTTAAAGGCAGATTCACATTTTTTAGTCCAGAAAAATTTCTTATCCTTCTTTTGCAGTGAAGTGATTGGGGCTGCAATTTTTGAAAAATCTTTAACGAACTTTCTATAATATCCTTCCAAGCCCATGAAGCTTCTTACTTCATGCACGTTCTTAGGCGCAGGCCACTCAGTTATAGCTGCAATCTTTGAAGGGTCTATAGCTATTCCATTCTTTCTTATAACGTGTCCCAAATAATGCACCTCTGCATCATAAAAGGAACATTTAGACAGTTTACCATACAACTTCCTCTTTCTTAAAACTTCCAGCACTACCCTTAAATGTTCTTGGTGCTCTTCGACATTTTTAGAGTATATAAGAATGTCGTCTAAGAATACAAGCACAAAATTGTCTAGGTATTATTGAAAAATATTGTTCATCAGATTCATGAAGGCGGCAGGTGCATTTGTCAACCCAAAAGGTAACAGCGTGAATTCATAATGCTCGTACCTTGTTCTAAAAGTTGTTTTATGAATATATTCTTCCTTTATTCTCAGCTGATGATACCTAGATCGAAGATCTATTTTTGAATAGACTGATGCTCCATGCATCTGATCGAACAGATCATCAATCCTAGGAAGTGGGTATCAATTCTTAATAGTTGCCTTGTTCAACATTCTGTAATCAATGCACAATCTCAATGTGCCATCCTTTTTCTTTACAAAAATTACCGGCGCTCCCCATGGTGAGACGCTCGGTCTTATCAGCCCCTTAGTCAAAAGTTCCTGTAATTGAGCCTTTAGCTCTACTAACTCGAGGGTGGTCATTCTATAAGGTGCCTTAGATATGGGTTCAGTTCCTAGCTTGATTTCTATTGCAAAGTCAAACTCTCGTCTAGGTGGAAGACCTGGTAATTCCTCCAGAAATACATCACTGAAATCCCTTAATAATAGATATCTTTCCATGAAATCATTATCCTCCTCAACATTTTCTGTCATTTTTACTGCATGCAAGGTGCAACCTCTATTTTTAGCCCTTTTTAGTTACATAGCTGTTAGTTTCCTAACTGCAACTTCACGCTTTACACCTTGAATGACTACTGCTTTCTACTAGTCATCAAAACAACAATTTTTTTTTTCATAACAGTCAACCTTTGCCTTATGTTCTACCAACCAGTTAACTCCAACAATGATATCATATGATCCTAAAGGAGTGACATACAGGTCAACTTCGGTGGAGAAACTAGGCAAGTCAAGAATTGCCCCAAAAAGGCACATTTCGACTGTATGGACAACATTATTCCCATAATGCACTGTCCATGTCTTATCCATTCATTCAACCTTTCTTTTTAATTTCATTACAAGTTTAGTAGAAATAAAGCATTCAGTGGCTCCAGTATCAAAAAGTATGACTACAGGTGTACCGAATAACTTACCTGAAACTTCTATAGGCATAACTTACTTTTCAGCTTCTCTATTAGCCACCACAGCGTGTATCCTATGCTGCTGATTGCGATCATCCTTTTTCAGAGGAAAGTGACTCGCGTAATGGTCCTTTCCACAGTTGAAGCATCCTCCAACTGGCCCTTTCCTAGGCTCAAATTTGTTACCAACTTTGAAGTTATCATTCTGGCTCCCATAGGACTTTTGTCCATTGCCACTAACTTTTGCGAAGCTGTTCCGCACACTATTTACAGGTTTTTTCATTACAGATTTCTTGTTGTTATCTACAACAATTTTGTTTTTCACACCAAACCTTTTCCAAGGCCCCCTTTTGTGTGTGAGAGATGAAGAAGAATTGGGAATCTTCTTCCTTATCTCTTCCCTATGAGCAGAAATTACTCTCAATTTCTATTCCTGTCTTATTGCCTTTTCAACAACTCCTTCCATGGTGGTTAGACCGTGGACATCCACTTCACCACCAATGATGGGATTTAGTCCCATTATGAACTTTCGTATTCTGAACTTCTCGTCAGCTTGGTACTGCGGCACATACTTAAGGAGTTTAGTAAACTCTTCCCAGTATTCTTTCACCGTCAGTCTTCCTTGCAACCAGTTCTGAAATTCAGTCATTTTCCTATCAAAATAGAGTTGAGGCAGCCACCGTTGCCTAAAGTAACCCTTCAATTGATCCCAAGTTATGTCTGATTTGACAATATTCAACTCAACCTTATGGTTGTCCCACCATGATGATGCTTCATGAGAAAGCTGATATGCTCCCCATATCGCTTTGGTCTCCTCGGAGAAGTTTCTTATTGCAAAGTACTTCTCCATGTCACTGAGTCAATTCTCAGCTCCATCCCCAAGGGTTGTTCCATCAAACTTTGGAGGACTTATTCTCTTTATATCATTTGTAAGTTCAGCTTCTAATCTTTCCCTTTTATTTTCAGGATGATTAGGAGCATTCACATTACTATTATCAACACCCAGATTCCCTCCATTGGTGTTGTCCACAGGAGGTGGCTGATCATTTATATCAGCTTCTTCTTCCTCCTCTTTATTTCCCATTGACCGCTGTTCCAAAATAGTCAAACGATCTCTCGTGTCTAGTAGGGTAGTAAGGATTTCATCCAGCTTTTGAGCAGTAGCTGCTTCTCCACCCGGTAACGGGTTGTTCGCAGCATTTCCTCTTGTTTTGACCATTTTTTGTTCAATAAGAAAATGTAAACCTTATTAAATTGTGAACTCATTAGGTCTAAGATCTGCAACCTTTAGCTCTGATACCAAGATGTAACATCCCCATTTTAAGATACTATAACAAGGAAAAAAAAAAATATTTATATACAACGTTCCCTGTTATGAATTATATAATTCAAACACACGTTCAAGTTTTAATAATTGTTCTTTGTCCAATTAATGCAGTTTGGATCACACAATTTCCTTTTAAAACTAATGTTCTCTATTCACATATTTTCAATAAGGAACACACATTTAGTGTCATTCAATCATATAACAGATACTGTTGTTGCAAATCAGCAGCACCCTTGGATGCAAATCAAGGGTCTAAATGATGTTTAGAGCATCCAGTGTGATTGCACAACATGGAAACCTCTCTCCAAGTGTGGGACTTGTGAAAATGAGAGAGGAATATCCAGAATAGAGGCTAGTTCCTCAAACTCCTCTGATTTAGATCTATATTTTGCACAACTATAGAGGTTCTAATCCTAATTCTACCCTAGATTATAAGGAGACAGGGATAAAAATGCAAAAATGAAACTAAACTAAAGATGGTGATGCACCAAAAGGAGTGGTGAAACATTTTTTGCCATGTAAATAGACACAAATTCATGAAATGCAACAAGGAAAAACATACACAAGCTGATAGATGTAATTAGAGGTCTTAAAATTAAGTAAAACAATACAAACAGAGGACTGAAAGCATTCAAAGAGTTTGTACTGTCAATTCCATGTAAAAATCTCTTGCATTCCACCATCAAAGAGGTATAAACCTGTTACAAACTGTGAAAAAGGTTTGATTCTTACAACTATCACTTGCTGGAGGTGAAAGAAGAAGTTTGCAATGCCAAAAAGTGTTCAACCATGAAGAAATGAGCCAAATCTGGCTTTTAAGTACATGGGTCGAGCCCAGGAGAGAGAAAACGTAAAAAATGTGGGAGCCCATTCCTCATTGATGGAAAATGCATTAAAACAGCATGGAGGACCTTACAAACCCATACCCTGTCATTTTTGACCATATTGGAGAAGAATGTGACCCATTCTGTATTAAATTTGGTTGTTGAAATGTCATTTCTGGCCATTGACACGTACCAGAACTGTTTTTAAATTTTATCTCTCCAAAATGAAATAAAATTATAAATTGACCATGGAATCATGTAGATAATTTTAACAGCTTTCCAATGATATAAAGAACGTGAAAATCTGAGCTCTGGATCAAAAGATATGATCGTTTGAAGATTTAGGGCAAAAATGGCCCAAAAACGGATTGGCGGGAAAAAATTTCAAATTTTACCTCTTTTTTGTCTTTGGAATTTTTTTTAAAAATTCCCCGCGCTCAGCTGGTCGGATGCCACGTGGAAGCTTCCTATTGGTTGCGGGCCTCAAATGGGACAATTTTCCACAAAAACTCCGCCGAGCCATAACTTGAAAAATATAAGGAGTTAGGAGGAAAACTTTACCTTTCTGGAAAGCTGAGAGAGAGCTCTATCTGATGGTGCCATTTCTAGAAATCCTTGAGTGCCTTAAAATAAAAAAAATGTGGACTGAGGCACAAGAGAGGAAATAACACAAGGTGTTAGCCACAAAAAATGAGCTGGGGCACATTTTGGATAACAATTATGGCGACTCAGAGGGGTCATCTGCCTGCTAGATGAAAGTACCAGTAGCCTGAAGCAGTCCATTGGGCATAGAGCCATCAAATATTCTATTTAGAACCCCAACTGACTTAGAATGTGCAAGGATGAAGATGGAATATCACATGATGGAAGCAAGGACTGCAAAACATCTCCAGAGATAGCAAGCTGTGCCAAAGCACTTAGGAAAAGAAAAACTAACCTACAGCAAAACAATATGCAAAGCACTTCGAGGAATGAAAATCTAATCTAATATTTACAAGGTGGTAAATTTCCCTCTAGAAGCAATGCTTGAGATAGATTCCATTGACTGGAATCTGCAGTTCTTCACCATCCAATGAGGCCAATTGGAAAGCATTGTTGTTCTTGCACTTCGTGACCATCTATGGGCCACTCCAAATGGCATCAAATTTTGAATGCCTTCCCGGTTTTGCTCTATCCACATCCCATTTCAACACTCGATCTCCAACCTAAAAAGATCTATCCTTGGCCTTCCTATCAAAGGTCTTTTTGATCAAAGCTTGATCATTTTCCATTGCTTGGGATGCCTAATTTCTAACCTCCTATAGCTCCATCAACTCTGCATATCTCACCTCCATGGGCTCAAACTCTAGCAACTCTAATTGCTTCATGAGTTCCAATGTTGGAAACTCAAGTGACATGGACAAGATTGCCTCTCTTCCATAGACAAGTTTGAATGGAGAGTTACCTGTGGATCTCTTGGGAGTTATCCTATCAGCCCATAAGGCTGATTTCAGTTTGGTATGCCAAGACCTCTGATTCTCATCAAGAGTCCTCCTAATGATCCTCAACAAGTTCTTGTTTGTAGACTCGGTCTGGCCATTACCTTGAGGGTAATATTTTGATGAAGTGCTTAGGTAGATCCCATTCTTGACAGCCCACTCAGTCACCTTGGATCCAATGAATGCCAATGCATTATCTGAGATTATTGTAGCAGGTATACCAAATCTGGTTGCTATCCTCTCATAAAAGTCTTAGATGCTAGACTCATTTGTTTCTTTGAGTGCTACTACTTTAGTCCACTTGGTGAAGTAGTATGTGGTTGTCAAAATCCATTTGTGCCCTTGACTTGAATTAGGATTAATGACTCCAATGAAGTCCAAACCCCATTGCATGAATGGGCTGGTCAACTGAGATTGGATGCAATGGAAGGGTAGCAAGTCTCTCTTTTCCTGTGAAGAATGCACAATTCTTACACCTCTTGATCCATGCATAGCAATCACTAAAAGATTTAGGCCAATAATAACCAGCCTTCATGATTTTTAGAGCTGTCACTCTTGGTGCAAAATGACCACCAGCTGGTCCACCATGGAACTCTTCCAACACCCTATGAATTTGATTTGTGCTAATGCATCTCAGCAGCACTCCATTCACATCTTTCTTGAACAAAACTCCATCAACAATGGCATATGGGACAACCTGCAATCTGAAGTGTCTTCTTTGGGTCTTGTTCATCTCCGGGGGGCATAGACCTGTGCTTAGGAAGTGTATAATACCTTGGGTCCAGCAAGGAGTGGGGGCAGCATTGTCTTCTTCTTGACTACCACTTGGCTCATGGCTGTCCTGGACTGTCAAAAACAGCCTCTCCTTCATTGCATGCTTCTTTTGCTTCCCCAAAACTAGCTGCCTGCACCTACAATCCTGTCCTCCGTACCAATTGGTGATCTTGATCGCGAAATGTCAGACTCCATGACATCAACGGTGATCCAACTGCCCTTTTCTCATTCAAATCTTGTTGATGAGGAAGTCCTTAACCCCAAGCATGTGAAGACCAGCAACTGGACCTTGTTGTTCGAGACTAAATGCTTGAATTCTTCAAGCTTCTGATTAAATACTAGCACATGCGTCTCAAGAAAAGAGGACTGCACCTCAGTAGTCATCTAGGCTCTGGCTGAAGAAGGCAAGGGGGCTGCCGCTCACATTATCCTGTTTTGCTGTAAACCAAATGGTAGAAATAGTGTCATTACCTCCAATGCTAGAGGATGAAAATCCGTAAAAAAACTAACCTACAGCAAAAAATATGCAAAAGCACTGTCGAAGAATGTAAAAATCTAATCTAATATTTAAAAGGTGGTAAATTTCCCTATAGACTAGCAAAGCTTGAGATATATTCCATTGACTCCGGAATCTGCAGTTCTTTCACCATCAAATGAGGCCAATTGGAAAGCATTGTTGTCTTTGCACTCGTGACCATCTATGGGACCCCTCCAAATGGAATCAAATTTGAATGCATGCCGGTTTGCTCTATCCACATCCCATTTCAAACACTCGATCTCCAACCTAAAAAGATCTATCCTTGGCCCTTCCTATCAAAGGTCTTTTTGATCAAAGCTTGATCATTTTCCATTGCTTGGGATGCCTAATTTTCTAACCTCTATAAGCTCCATCAACTCTGCATATCTCACCTCCATGGGCTCAAACTCTAGCAACTCTAATGCTTCATGAGTTCCAATGTTGGAAACTCAAGTGACATGGACAAGATTGCCTCTCTTCCATAGACAAGTTTGAATGGAGAGTTACCTGTGGATCTCTTGGGAGTTATCCTATCAGCCCATAAGGCTGATTTCAGTTTGGTATGCCAAGACCTCTGATTCTCATCAAGAGTCCTCCTAATGATCCTCAACAAGTTCTTGTTTGTAGACTCGGTCTGGCCATTACCTTGAGGGTAATATTTTGATGAAGTGCTTAGGTAGATCCCATTCTTGACAGCCCACTCAGTCACCTTGGATCCAATGAATGCCAATGCATTATCTGAGATTATTGTAGCAGGTATACCAAATCTGGTTGCTATCCTCTCATAAAAGTCTTAGATGCTAGACTCATTTGTTTCTTTGAGTGCTACTACTTTAGTCCACTTGGTGAAGTAGTATGTGGTTGTCAAAATCCATTTGTGCCCTTGACTTGAATTAGGATTAATGACTCCAATGAAGTCCAAACCCCATTGCATGAATGGCTGGTCAACTGAGATTGGATGCAATGGAAGGGTAGCAAGTCTCTCTTTTCCTGTGAAGAATGCACAATTCTTACACCTCTTGATCCATGCATAGCAATCACTAAAAGATTTAGGCCAATAATAACCAGCCTTCATGATTTTTAGAGCTGTCACTCTTGGTGCAAAATGACCACCAGCTGGTCCACCATGGAAACCTCTTCCACACACCTATGAATTTGATTTGTGCTAATGCATCTCAGCAGCACTCCATTCACATCTTTCTTGAACAAAAACTCCATCAACAATGGCATATGGACAACCTGCAATCTGAAGTGTCTTCTTTGGGTCTTGTTCATCTCCGGGGGGCATAGACCTGTGCTTAGGAAGTGTATAATACCTTGGGTCCAGCAAGGAGTGGGGGCAGCATTGTCTTCTTCTTGACTACCACTTGGCTCATGGCTGTCCTGGACTGTCAAAACAGCCTCTCCTTCATTGCATGCTTCTTTTTGCTTCCCCAAAACTAGCTGCTCACACAATCCTTTCCCTCTTACCAACTTGGTGATCTTGATCTCAATGTCATACTCCATGACACGGGTGATCCAACCTGCCCTTTTCTCATTCAAATCTTTGTTGAGGAGGAAGTCCTTAACCCCAGCATGTGAGACCAGCAACTGGACCTTGTTGTTCGAGACTAAATGCTTGAATTTCTTCAAGCTTCTGATTACTACTAGCACATGCTTCTCAATAAAAGAGTACTTCACCTCATAGTCATCTAGGCTCTGGCTGAAGAAGGCAATTGGCTGCTCATCATTATCCTTGTTTTGCTGTACCAAAATGGTAGAAATAGTGTCATTACCTCCAAATGCATAGAGGATGAAATCCTTGGAGAAGTCCGGGTTGATGAGAGTTGGTGCTTGAGAAATGGCTTCTTTGATTGCTTCAAAACTTTCATTGCCTTCTACTGTCCACTTGAAAGCCATGCTCTTCTTTAACATTTTGGTGATGGGCTTGACAAGGGCTTCAAAATCTGGGACAAACCTCCGAACAAAATTTATCCTCCTCAAGAGACTCTGAAGGGCTTTCTTGTGGCTTGGCAATGGTAGTGCTCTTATGGATTCAACCCTCTCTAGATCAATTGCTAATCCTTCTTTGGAGACAATATGGCCAAGGAGCTTTCCTTCATGTGTAAGAAAGATACACTTTCTAGGATTTAAAGACACTCCAAATCTCCTGCACCTCATGAAAAATGGTCTCAAATGAGAGAGGTGGTCTGCCGCATTTTTTGAAAAAACAGTGATATCATCAAGGTAAATCAGCACTATGTTGTTAATCAAACCTTTGAACGCCATGTCCATTGCCCTTTGGAAGGTAGCACCAGCATTGGACAGCCCAAATGGCATTTTCCTGTATGCAAAAGTTCCTCATTTGGTTGTGAAGGCTGTCTTGAACTGGTCTTCCTCCTTCACCATAATCTGATTGTAGCCTGAGTAGCCATCAAGTAGTGAAAACCTCTCGGAGCCAGCCACAACTTGCAAGATTTGCTCCATGGAAGGGAGTGGGTAATGGTCCTTGAGAGATGCTCTATTTAAGTCTCTGAAATCAACACACAATCTGATCTCCCCACTCTTCTTTCTGACTGGAACCAAGTTGGCAACCCAAATAGAATGCTTGATTGGGAATATGATTCTTGACTCAATCAGCTTGTCTAATTCTTTCCTCATAAGAGGCTCCATGTGTGGATTGACTGGTCTTTGTTTCTACCTGACAAGCTTAGTATTTGGATCCAATTCAATGGTATGTTGAGCTAAGTTGGGATTGAAAGCTTTCAAATATTCGTAGCTCTAAGCAAACACATCTAGGAATTCTTGACATAGCTGCATAAATTCATACCTTTCTTGTTCAGTTGTCATCTTTCCAATTTGCAATGGTTTGTTCTCTTCTACCAAGATGGATACTGAATCCTCTCTCTTGACTTGAATGTTTACTTTCTCCTTTCTAAATTGATCATTGGGATTAAAAATGGACTCCAAAGTGATAAGTCCCTTGGGCAGCTTGTTAGTTCTCAGCTGTACCACCTGGTCACCATATTGTTGTTCCAAATTTTCTTGATTCTTAGCTGAGAACTCAGCTTCTTCTTGCAAGAAATGGATGATTTGCTGGTCATTCTCAAACACTTTCCAACTGACATTTTTATCTGGCACTGAAGGCCTCACAATCATGTGGATGTTTGGCTATACCTTGTCTTTTTGAATGCTTTCCACAATGTCAAAGGATGCCCCTACTGCTGCAAGCCTGTCAACAGCTTGATTCTCTTTCCTAGGAATGGATTTGATGCCAAAACCCTCAAAATCTTCCATGAGGTCCCACACCCTGTTCTTGTCACCAAATTTACAATCAATTCACTGTCACCAAAGACTTGCAAGTTCTTTATTTTCTTCTTGATTTCCCAATGCATCCCTTGCACCAAGGCTTCATATTCAGCAGTGTTATTGGAGCATGCAAACTGAAATCTAAAAGCTGAATAGTACTTTACTCCTTGAGGTGAAAAAAGCATGGCTCCACCTCCTACACCATGTCTACTCCTTGATCCATAAAAAAACAGTTGTCATACCTCATTCTCTTCTTCATGGTTTGGCTTGGTGATGCTAGGAATAGGATGATTTTCTTCGTGTATGCAATAGACCCCTAGCTCAGATTCTTCCACTTCTTGATAAGGATCAAAATCATGTACCTTGTTTGCCCATTCATCAAGAGTTAGTTCCGGGATGCTTCCAACCTTGGTGTCAGCTTCATCGGTGCTTGGGTGGTCTTCTTGATCAAATGCTGAACGATTGGCGTTGATCTGACTTGGAGTGTGAGGCTCAATGTGAAAGTTTGTAATAGGTTCAGACCTGATTGTAGCCTTGGTTCCATACCTCATTCTAAACAGCATGTGTGACAAATCAGTAGACAAATATCCCCCAATCTTGGCTATGAAGTCCCTTGACAAACATAGGGCAAAGAGTGGTGGAAGGTCTATGACTGATACATCTTGTAAAACAACAACATTTGGACATGCATGCAAGGTAAGACTCAAGTTTCTAATCACCCTTTGGACATGCTTTCCCCTTGAATGAAGATGCCAGCAACTTGAAAGCCATTTGCATCTCATTAATTTCATGAATTGCACAAAGGTTAGCAATATCCTTAACATGATCACCTAGAGTAGTCTAATTTTCTCCAGTGAAGTATGGAATGTTCTTCAAGGCTGCAATAGGAATTGGATGTTGTGCATTGAGGGAAAATGGGCTACTTCTTGTGAAGTTGACATAGGGGTTGTTTTGTGCCATTCTAATTGGTCTTAAAACCCTTGTTGACTGAATGAAAGGCCTACCAGGTGGAGAAGTTGAGAGAGTTATGTTTGGTGGAGATGGAGACCTTTGAATCCTTCTTCCACTTTGCCTTACTCTTGGAGATAACTGCAGATATTCAAACAGCACCTCTTCTTCTCTAGCTCTTGACCTTGTAGTGATTCTTCTCATGAGTTTTCAGGCCTACACTGCTGAAACTAGTTGATTCTTCCACTTTGGAGTCTCCAGATATGCAAATTATAGCTCTTTTCAAGCAAGAAAAATTGCAGTAGATGCACATCAACTTTGCTGCAATAAAAATGAAACCTCTAAGGTCCCACCCGACGTGCCAAAACTATTGTTGCAAATCAGCAGCACCCCTAGATGCAAATCAAGGTTCTAAATGATGTTTAGAGCATCCAGTGTGATTGCACAACATGGAAACCTCTCTCCAAGTGTGGGACTTGTGAAAATGAGAGAGGAATCTCCAGAATAAAGGTTGGTTCCTCAAACTCCTATGATTTAGATCTATATTTTGCACAACTACAGAGGTTCAAATCCTAATCCTACTCTAAATTACAAGGAGACAAGGATAAATATGCAAAAATAAAACTAAACTAAAGATGGCGATGCACAAAAAGGAGTGGTGAAACATTTTTTGCCATGTAAATAGACATAAATTCATGAAATGTAACAAGGGAAAACATACACAAGCTGATAGATGTAATTAGAGGTCTTAAAATGAAGTAAAACAATACAAACAGAGGACTAAAAGCATTCACAGAGTTTGCACTGTCAATTCCATTTAAAAATCTCTTGTTTTACACCATCAAAGAGGTATAAACCTATTACAAACTGTGAAAAAGGTCTGATTCTTACAACTATCACTTGCTGGAGGTGAAAGAAGAAGTTTGCAATGCCAAAAAGTGTTCAACCATGAAGGAATGAGCCAAATCTGGCTTTTACAGTGCATGGGTCGAGCCCAGGAGAGAGAAAATGTAAAAAACATGGGAGCCCATTTCTCATTGATGGAAAATGCATTAAAACAGCATGGAGGACCTTACAAACCCATACCTTGTCATTTTTGACCATATTGGAGAAAAATACGACCCATTCTGTATTAAATTTGGTTGTTGAAATGTCATTTCTGGCCATGGACATGTACCAGAACCATTTTTGAATTTTCTCTATCCAAACTAAACCAGAATCAGAAATTGACCATGGAATCATGTAGAGAATTTTAACATCTTTCCAATGATATAAAGAACGTGAAAATCTAAGCTCTGGATCAAAAGATATGATCATTTGAAGTTTTAGGGAAAAAACGTATCGGCGGGAAAAAATTTCAAATTTTACCTCTTTTTTGTCTTTGGAAAAATTTTCAAAAATTCCCCGCGCTCAGCTGGTTGAATGCCACATGGTAGCTTCCTATTGGTTGCGGGCCTCAAATGGGACAATCTACAAAAACTCCACCGAGCCATAACTTGGAAAATATAAGGAGTTAGGAGGAAAACTTTACCTTTCTGGAAAGTTGAGAGAGAGCTCTATTTGATGGTGCCATTTCCAGAAAGGCTTGAGTGCCTTAAAATCAAAAAATGTGGACTAAGGCACAAGAGAGGCAAGAACACAAGGAGTTAGCCACAAAAAATGAGCTGGGGCACATTTTGGATAACAGATACCATATGTTGTTGTAAATGACTTGAAGAACTACTGACCTCCCACTTTATGGCTCAGAGTTTTAGCGATCTCTCATTTCATGACTCGGTGACTTACTGATCCTTCATGTTAATTCATGCATAGTATAATGAATATACAGGGTTATTTTACTGTTTCCGGTTATCGAAGTGATCCATTTAAGAAGCCTATCTGAATATTTGTTACTAATATTCATCTGATATCTTGCATCTTAAACTAGGTGATTAGGACAACGCAACTAGCACTTGCGATACTTTGGCCAAAGATTTTCACATGCTTTGCATGATCATATTCCTAGATGTGATACACACCAATGAAATACGTCCTTCACCTCACTTCGTCTGTTATCTAGAATGGTCTTTCTTGGTCTCTACCAGTCCTTCCATTTAAGGTCAAACTCTAACCCCAACTAACAATATGAACGAGTATAGGAAGTTACTCATTGTAACTAAAGATATGCAGACATATGGTGTCATTCCTAGACGACTCTATGTGTCTAGTTACCTTTAGTCCTCCGGAGTCACTCCGTATACGTGATCACATTCCTATCCCCAGCCAAGAACTTAGTATCCAGCTTATGTAAACTTGATGATTAAATTCGGGAGGGCATTGTAATATGTCAGCTATAACATTGTGTCGTCATGAAGGCCCCGCCTTCACGAAGACACCATATTGTAGCTGACGTATGTCAATGTCCTATGGAATCCTCTCATCGAGGGTACACATCCAGCTCAATTGTGATTTGGTTATAATCTTAGTATTTAAGATCAACTTTCAGCAGCCATGTTGATCCTTTATCCTTATTCTTGTTACAATTGTATGTAGCTAAGAGAGACTTAATCTATCTTCTAGCTTAATACGCATCTCCTCCTTCATACCGAAGGGTTGCATTTTCACTTCTTGGTTCCTTTCTTAATCTTTGGACTAATCAGTCCATTATCGATAAACTTAATAATTTTAACCTATTAAACTTAACCAAGTTTTCCACAACTGTAAACAATTTAAGAATTCCATCTTATTAGATGTCATTTAAAAGAGGTCTAATTCTAAATGAATTTATTCATTTATCCTCCTTAATCTTACTTGGTTAAGGTCTGTTAACAATAGATATGATTTCCCATATCTTTATTTTCTGAATTTAAACATTGAGGCTATTAACAGAGTCCGAATACAAGATTCGGCTGCCCCTAAGTCATTTGATATCCCTTAGCTTTCAAACTAATCCCGAATACCTTCCAATTAGGATTTCATGTTTATCTAAATCTTTTTAATGTCAATTCAAAATTCATCTTAACCCAAGTATGAAATAATTTCACATTTCAACGTAAAAGTTGCATTCAGGTAAAGAATAGATGTTATTTCCTTTTAAATTCATCCATTAACATTTTAATAATTCCAAGTCAAGGGATAATGTTATATTCTCAAACTTATTCAACAATATCAAACTGATACAGTTATTGAAAATATCTCACTTTTACTTGTATGCATCCATCAGATTTACAATCTATATAATTTCCAATTCAAACGACTGGACTTTGTTTATATCAAACAACATTACAACTCATAAAGATAGAAGAATGTAACTTCTTCCTTTCTCCTTTCCTCGTGGAGGAGTAATAGCTATTAATACAATCCATCTTTAGTTAATCAAAGAAGTATCGGAAAACAACCATGTCTTCATTTATACTCAAGTTTCATATGCAAAATTACTTGCACGGGTCAGTTCATTGAACTAAGCATATTAAGCACTTTTCATTAAAAAGAGGTGCTTTTAATTAACTATCTCAATAAAAGAACCCTGTTTTTATGAAATGTTAATATGAACATCATTCAAGAATTAAATACCTTAAAGGATGAACAACATATCTACTCAACCATCCAATAACACTCCTAATCAGACAAAGGATTACTGCCCTCTTTCCCAAATAATTATTACAAGAAGTAATTTCCTTCAACAGTTCCAGATTACAAACATTTGTAAGAACTAAAAACACAATTATGCAACTGTTGTTCTAACATAAATGCTATCAATTCCATTCTCTTACAATAGTTGTGAATTCAAAAGATAGATCTTAACTAAAATCTAAACCGAATTATTGTCCCTTCTTTCATACAACTCATCTGATTTCAAGCAATCAAACGCTGAAGAGAACAAGCAAACAACAATTAAATACAAATGCTTAACCCAAGTAGCACGAAATTCGTTCCATAACAATTATAGATGTCCAACTGTATGAGAGAAAAATGATCATTAATTAAAATTATCCATTCACACTCTCTTTCTTTTCCTCATAGCTGTACTAGAAGTTTTTAATCCAAACGTGATATCAATCAATGATAATAGTCCAAAGATAAATAAACAAAAATCAATAATCGAATATAAGGGAGCAAGATCATATCACCTCTTCGTACTGTCTATCCAAATACCTCTTATTTAGAGCAGACATACTCCAATAGTATAATTCATTCAGAGTAGTATATTCAGTAATTGAAAACTACTATTACCTTTCCAAAAAGTTGACCAGAGTTCATTGCACTTGGTCTATAAACATTAGTACCAAAAGAACCTATAACGCAATCATTTCCTTTTAAACATTTCACTCCTCAGACATTCACATCTTTATAACATGCAAGAGTGTACAACGACTACAACCAGTCACACTTTCATCCTAATAATGAAATTTTTCACTTTCCAACAACAAAGAATAATTCCATTCATATTCTGTTCTTAATGAAAACGATGAAAGGTCCGCAATCCTTAAATATATATATATTATATATATATATATATATATATATATATATATATATATATATATATATATATATATATATATATATATATATATCCTTGAGTTCAGCAAGACACAATATAATTTACATGCTCTACTCAGTTTATTATATAGACTGATTTTCTGTTCCTCATCAGATTAAAACTTCCTTCCAAAAAGTCCTATATGAATACTAAGAACCAGCAGGAAGAATACCATATCAAATTAGTACAGCAAATTAAGATGCTACAATAACCTTGCTGTCCCAGGGAACCCGTGTTTTATGCAATGAAAAACATCAAGGAATTATAACTCACATAATAGTCTATTAATATCACCACAGCTTTGTTTTTCCCAAACTTTTCCACACACTGAACTCAGAAATACAATATTCGCATAACAATGTCTTTATCAATGCAAACCTGCATAGGATAATAGATGCGCAAGCAAGGTACAGTCAAAACAATCTCAACAGCAAGCCAAATCTCATTTGTTTCATTCATTTACACAAAAACACTAATCCATGTTCATTTTCATGATGACAATTCAGACTAGAAGATCAAACTGCATCCAAAATGCACAATAAAATCCTCTTTCCCATTACCTTTAGATTTCGAAGCAGCAAAGAGAAAACATAATTCATTAATGATTTCAATAAGAAGAACAATCATTTTCTTCAAACACCCGAGAATACCCAAGTCGTGTTCATTCTTTTAAGGACAGTTCAACCAAACATACAAATCATCTCATCTTTTCATTTTCACAAGAATGCTCAGAACTCAAAAGTCATATTCATTTAGCTAATGTATTTATTAGCATAACCCAAAATGGTAATAAAGCGAATACCCAACACTACCGAAATGAACCACACAGCAAGGACAGTGTATTCAACTTAATCGTTATGCAAAGAATGCTCAAGCCGTGTACAGCAAAAGAAAACGACTCAACTCGAAATCATCTCAACGTAACAGCCAAATCAAATAACCAAAACCCCCATCATAAGAGCAAGGTTGTTTTAATGAGACTATTAAGCAAAAGCAAGCGGTTTAAGGAGAAGGGCTTAACATGCCTGTTAATTTTTCTTGTGGCTCAAAGAAAACCGCGCCCACTGGAGTTGTTTCTCTCCACGACATCCTCGGCCAGGCTTTCCAACCAGTCACTAACTTCCACAAGCTCAATAATAGCCTTTGTTTTTCCAAAGAACAAAGATAATAATCAAAACACAACTGGTTCAACAGAACCATGGAGAAACAAAATGCAGAGCAACTAAAATCCAAATGTACACAACAACAAACAATTTTCCTTTTTCCTCTATCCTCTTTCCAAGGCAAGCTGGTTGATAAGACCAAGATAATTAATGCATTGAATGCACTGCCTTTCATCATTCCTTACGCCACCACCGAATCGGGTTGTTGAGTTTCCAAATTTCAAATTTGCATATAAATTCCATTTAGTTTATAAGCTAGTTGGATGCCTCCAACTTTTCTTTGTTCCCACCAAACTTGGCACTGTACATGTAAGGACTTCATTTATCGTCCCATTAAATTTCCTACCTTCCCCCCCTTATCCTTTCCAATCACATGGGTCTATGCATCCCCTTCCTTCGGTTAGGATTTTAGTAGTCCATATCTAGGTCATTCACCTAGTTCATAGGTTAATGGAATTTATATCTATTTTCTCCCTTATGAAATCTAAAATCCATATAGGATAGTAGTTAGGGTATAAGATAAAACTTAGGGGTAGGTTAGGGTTTTAATCCCTTAATATTTAATTAAATAGTTTTCATATCAAGTCTTTCCGCCTAACAGTCATATTCAACATTAAGCAGGACATTTCGTCCTAAGTTCCACATACTTGTGCCACTTGCATCCAGGCCCTTATCGCCTTACGTTGTCTAGCGTTATAATGGTGTGTGGTTCAAGAATCGAACCTTTTTCATTGGCATCTACATACCATATATTCATACCTGAAATCAGGTGTTGTAACATTTATATCAACCTTCAGTCTGGTTTAAAAGTAAATCGACAAAGCGATCATAACAAGGCCACAGCATACCTTGGATCAATGGAATTGATTCAAGGTGTGCTTTCAATCAACGAATAGAGTTCATCAAGCATACGCCAAGTCTGTTGTCTCATTAGCAATCACACAAGCAATAATAACTTCTGTCCCAAGTATCAAGTTACAGCAAACAAGGGTCTAGATCAGCAACACATTCCTCTAAGATCAAAAGATGTGTCTTAACATATTTATCTTCATTTCTGCAGTTACAACATCATGAAAGGTAATTACCATGATAACTTACAGAAATCAAGGTGTTACATCATGACTCCATGCCCAATGGATGCTTGAGGAAATTGGTAACTTCATCCAGCAGGTAGATGACCCCTCTGAGTCGCCAAAATTGTTATCCAAAATGTGTTCCCTACTCATTTTGTAGCTAACTCCCATTCATCTTTCCTTCTCTTTTGCCTCAGACATAATATTTTTATTTTCAGGCACTCAAAACCTTTTATAAATGACACCATTAGATAGAGCTCTTTCTCAGCTTTCCAGAAAAGTAAAGTTTTCCTCCTAACTCCATGTATTTTTGAAGTTATGGCTCGGCGAAGTTTTTTTTTTTTGAAAAATTTTCCCTTGAAAGGCCCGTAGCCAATGAGATGCCGCCATGTGGCACCTATAGTGCTGGAGCATGGGGAAATTTTGGAAAATTTTCCAAATGACCAAAAAGGTGCAAAAATTTGAATTTTTGCCCACCAACCCGATTTGGCCCTGTTTTTCCCTAAAACTTCAAATAGCCATATCTTTCGATCCAGAGCTCAGTTTTTCACGTTATTTATATCAATGGAAAGCTGGTGAAATTCTCTACAAGATTCCAGGGTCAATTTTGCATTTTGATGGAGTTTTGAGAGATAAAATCAAAAAATGTCTCTGGCACGTGGTGATGAGCAGAAATGACGTTTCAACCACCGTTTTTAATGAAGAATGGCTCGCATTCTCTCCCAGCATGGTTAAAAATGTCAGGGAATGGGTCTGTAAGGATGCCCATACTATTTTGAATGCATTTTGGTCAATGATTGAACCCCTCCCACGTTTTCCCACGTTTCTCTCTCCTAGGCTCGTCCCTTGCACTGTAAAAGCCAGATTTGGCTCATTTTCAATGTGTGGAACATTCTTTGTGTATTGCAGGTCCCCTTTCTCACCTTGGAAGTGATTTTGGTGGAATATCATACCTTTTCTAAGAGCTGTAACTTTATTTTACCTCTCAGGTGTTTTAATGCAAGTGATTTTGATGATTAAAATAACAATACAGCCTCTGTGATTAGTTTTCATCCTCTGACTGTGTTGTTTGGTTAATTTATGATCCTTCATTACAATTATTATTTTGTGCATGAGGTTATTTGTTGCATTTTTATGGACTGTGTTAATCTACAGAAGTAAAAAATACTCACCACTCCTTTGGTGCATAACCTATTAGCATTAGTTCTTTCTTTTTTGCATTTTCTATCCTTGTCCCTTTGAAATTCAGAGTAGATTTAGGATTTAACCTCTGCAATTATACAAGTGAATTACCTGATCAAAGGAGATGAGGAACTAGCCTCTAATCTAGAGATTCCTATTCCATTTTACAAGTCCCACACTTAGGGAGAGGATTCAATGTTGTGTAATCACACTGGATGTCTAAAATACCAAACTAGAAATTTGATGAACATCCAGGGGTGCTGCTGATTTGTAACAACAGGTTCCAGAACAAATTCTGATTAACCAAACATAAGATTTCTATTTTTATCTTATAACAAGTTTACTAGGTTCCAATTTTGAGGTTACAAGTTTTATTAAGGTTCAAGGAGAAATTTATCGCTAGGCCTGCTCTCTATCAAGCCCTGAACTTCAACTAGATTTCTCACAAACTTAGAGTTATCAAAACTTTCCTAAACTAAGCTCATTGGATAGGAAATTTCCTCACCTTTCCAACCATATAAATAATTCCTCCTAACTCCTTGTAAAACTCAGGTTATGGCCGGGCGGAGTTTTAGGGGAAAATTTTTCCCTTGGAGGTTCGCGGGGATAGGGAGAAAACTGGGAAAATTTTCCGAAGTGCCACGTGTCATCACGTGATTGATGCGGGAGAGCAGGTCATGGGGAAAATTTTGAAATTTTTCCCAAAACCAAATTCTCTATTTTCCAAAGGAAAATTTTCCTCCATGCCCCCGCACTTGCTCAAATGGCCACGTGGCACTTTGTGATTGGCCGAGGGCCGGCGGAAGAAAAAATGAAGTTTTTCCAAAAGTGTAAAAAGTTAAGTTTTCAATTCTAAATCCTCATTCCTCCCTGCCATGTGTCAGCATGTGATTGGTGCGGGGCTGAGGAAATTTTTAGGAAATTTTTCCAAAGTTCAAAATTTAAATTTTTCTACGGTCGAATTATTTCTTTTTTTTGGTTTGGGATGGCCATTTTGAAGTAAAACTTCAAATGGCCACAAATTTTGATAGGAAGCTCCATTTTAGGAAAACTAGGACTTTCCAGAAAGATCTCGGAGTCCTCTTTGCACATGAATCATCAATTTTAGATTTTTGATAAAGTTTTCAAGGGTCAATTTTGAATAAATTGATCTGCAGGGTTTTTAATTACAAAATTGGCTGTTTTTCTAACTTTTAAGATTTGATTCAATTTTGATATTTCTTCCTCCTCAGACATGCAAAATTAAGCAAGGAGGAAATGATCCTGGATAATTTTAGGTATATTTTCAAAGTCTGAATTTAGCAGATTAGAGTTGAAATTTGATATAACTTTTACAACTTTTGACAGGGAGTTGGGTTGTGAAATTAAAATTGAATTCAATAAAGTTTTAGAGATGTTTTCTTAAATATGAGAGTTCAATGTAGGTTCAATCGGACCTAATACATTTAAAATGACTTTGTCTCCTTTCATTAATTTTAACTCAAAAATCTGAACTGTACATTAACTACATGGATTTTCAAATGCCAGAATTATACAAGGATAACATAGATCATTTCCCTTCCACAGGTTTGCATTAATTAATGTGTACATGTTCCAAACATGGAAAGGCATGCCAAATTCCTTTATCAAAGGCATTCCACTGATTCAACAACACACAGACACACACACACAGATATATATATATATATATATATATATATATATATATATATATATATATATAGTATGTAATGTTAGTTTCTAATCTTTAACAACTCTTTTCAAAAGATCAAATTTCTGTCATTTCCTTTAAACGAGTTCCCTTTCCAAAACAGAATTTTACGATATAACAATCATTAAATCGGATCTAATACAACAATGAAATTTTGAGCAAAGGAACATAATTCTTTCATTTGATATCCAATAATAATATCGACAACTTAAACTCTTTCTTTACAATTCCAATTTGAATGCTTACAATACTGTATGATGTTCTTTCTTCCAAAATAGAGAAAGGAAATTAACTCTTCACATTTCAAAATGGACATAATTTAGGATATCATTTACATTTCTCTTATTCACTATACAACCTTCCAATTTCAATATAAGATGTCTTCATCATTACAATTATTAATACAAATCATCCACTTCAAAGTGGGAAAAGGTTACAATGACATTTGTTCAAGAAAGGAAGACTGTCAAAACTGATTTCTCCAAGCTTCAAACAGCAACATGCTGATTTTTTCATCTTTTATCTTTTAATCACAACAAGAAGGGGGAAAGGCAACGTTCTCAACCCAACCAAGATACCCAATGGGAAGAGTGAAGCCATATTTCTCCATTGGCCCCTAAACCCCAACCATATTGAAATGGAGCATGATGAAACAACACATGGCAATAAGGCTTCTTTTGCATACAAGAAACACTCATATTTCACAAATAAACACAAAGCAAGAGGATGTAGTTCTCAACTACAACAATCAATTCCAAACAAAACAAAGGCTCCTTCTCTAAGCACGCAATCCAAGCAAAAGCAAGAACTATGGAGGTCTCCTTATGCCTCCCAAGTTTAATTTTGGGCATCCACCAAGAGCAAACCACCAAGATCATAGCAATCCCATAAACCTTATCCCATAAACCTTATCCCTCCTCCAAATTTATCCCTTATACCTCCCCCAAAGTAGGAAATGCAAGCAATTTCCTTTCCTAGGTGGATCCCAAACCAACATTCCCTCCAAGAACAAATAACAATGGCAAATCCCTTATCCCTCCTCTGATAAACCTCATAGTCTTCTCTCCACACCATGCCCTAAGCATTCTACCCATCCCTCTAAGAATTGCAAACAAAAATACATTCAAAATTCATGCTAAAAGAGGGAAAAACAACAATTTTAAAAAAGTGAGAGCCTACCTCTCCATAATGGGGATATTGCTCCCAAAACAATAGTCTTTATTTCACCAAAAACTAGTCCCAAATCAGCAAGGTAAATGTATGCACAAGTAAATCCACTTCTTCCACCAAGCAAGCTCCAAAATGCAAGAAATTTTTTGACCCAAGAGTGAAATCTCCAACCTTCAACAACCTCAAAATGAGGAGGAATTCAAATTTTAAAGGAGAGGGTGGAAGAGGATGATGTGGATTCCAAGTGGGATGCCACATCATTTTTCCTCATCCCCAAAAAGCAATCAACATCAAGGTAATTAAATCCCAATCAATGTGAATGACAAACCACTTACATACTTCATTTTTTCCCATCCTAAAAAAGAATGCATTTAAAATTTGTAAGACAAGTGCAAAAAAATCTTACAATAAATCATGTCAAAATGCAATAAAATAAGTTGATTTTGACTCCAAATTAATAAATAAGGTTGGTGGTGGATTTTGAGAGGTGTGGGACAAGTTTAACTTGTCCCACAAGCCTCCAAATTTGTCCTCCAAGCTCAAATTCGAATTTCAAGAGGGAGATGGAGTGATTGACCTTCCAAAATCTTCTTACAACCTCTTACAAAATCTTACACAATCTATCACTTCACTTACACAACCCATACTTGGTAACTTACACACTCTTTTAAAATGCATTTATTTCTATGAAATTTGATTATTACAAACTTTAGACACAACCATATATTTAATTACCATATGGTTATAAAATATATAAATAAATTTCATTTTCAACTTAAGACAATAACATTTAATTTCACCTTCCACATCCTATTTAATTTAATTAAATTTTAACTATATGACTCTCACATTATACTATCACATTAAAATAATTAAAATAAAGAGCACATTACAAATAAAATACATACAACAATAATTTTAAAAAGGGACACAACAAATAAAGCACACATATACCCCATGGTCACAATAATGGAAATCCCCCCATGGGAAATCCTAACAAAACACAACATACAGCTCAAACACAGTTGCCATGGTGACCTTGTTGATTTCACACTGAATTCCAATATGGTTAGTCTCAAGTCCCCCCAACATTGTTGTGATTTTAACCTGCAAAATCTAAAATACCTCCTTCAGCCTCGTGGCCACATCAGAACATCCAAATGATATAAGCAACATAAAATTATTAATTTTAAATCACAACAATATCAAGGATTCAATATTTATCATTAAAATTCAATTTGTAACTATATCATCATCCAATGATTTCTATACTAGAGCTATTCATAATAATCAATGTCACATGTCTAAAATTAACATCAATAACCTGTCCATGTCAACTAGTATATCATTATCCACATAATAATAAAAATGTCTCAATGATCCTCAAGCATAATAACTTAATCCAGATCAATATTAATCCATAGTCTAACATCTAACCATCATGCTAATCAAAACATATTAATGTCCATAATAATCCATGAGCTAGTATATACACATCCTATTACATCAAAATATAATAATATCCAAAATATGATCAATAGAGTCAGGATCAGTATCTAAACAGTGTCAAAGGGAAGTGGGCACTACATCCCCCTCCCCTTAAACTAGACTTCCTCCTGGAAGTCACTGGAACAAATGTGGAAACTGCACTCGTAAAGCAGTAGCATCCTCCCAAGTGGCTGCAGTCTCATCATATCTGTCCCAATTCCCTTGTACCTGATCAATCTCTCTACCTTGAAGGCCCAAGGTCTTGCAATCGATGATACAGATGGGCTCCACCATCACCTGCCCCTGATCCTGTACCTGCAATGATGTCCAATCCAGCACATGAGAAGGATCTGTGATGTATCTCCTAAGAACAGAAACATGAAACACATCATGTATGCGAGACAAGCTGGGTGGCAATGCTAGACGGTAAGCCAACGGGCCGATACGCTCCAGGATCTCAAAAGGTCCAACGAACTGAGGGGCTAACTTAGAACCTTTTCCATAATGGATCTGCCTCTTATGTGGCCTAACACGAAGGAAAACCTTCATGCCCACATCAAAATTATGCTCAGTTCTATGCTGATCAGTGTACTTCTTCTGCCTATCTTGTGCCTCCTGCAATCTCTGCCTGATCAACACTACCTGTTGCTCCATGTCCTGCAAAAGGGCTGGTCCAAGAGATACTCTATCCTCCAACCTTTCCCAGCTAAGGGGTGTCCTGCACTCCCTACCATATAAGGCCTGAAAAGGAGACATGCCTATAGAACTCTGGAAACTATTATTGTAGGC
The DNA here is from genome assembly GCA_019776745.2 of Taxus chinensis. Lineage (NCBI taxonomy): Eukaryota > Viridiplantae > Streptophyta > Pinopsida > Cupressales > Taxaceae > Taxus > Taxus chinensis. The sequence goes on along the minus strand of CM034146.1, from coordinate 530,104,175 downwards.
AAATTCCACAAGATACAGATACTCCTCCCACCTAGATTGCTGATCCATCACGTACATCCAGAGCATATCCTCCAAAATATGATTCACCCTCTTAATCTATCCATCTGTCTCAGGGTGATAAGTTGTGCTGAAGTTAATCTTTGTCCTGAGAACATACTGCATGGTGGTCCAGAAATGAGAAGTGTACAAAGGATTGTGGTCATAAATGATCTTCTACGGAATCCCGTGCAACCTGACAATCTCATCCAAGTAAACATGTTCCACTGCACTAGCTTTATAGGTGGTCTTTACCAGAGAAAAGTGAGCTACTTTTGTCAATTTATCAACCATGACCATGATGGCGTCATGGTGATATCTCGACATCGGTAATCCAACAATGAAATCCATGGAAATGGTGTCCCATTTCCACTCTGGTAAAGCATGAGGATATAGAAGGCCAGCTGTATGCTGATGCTCGGCCTTCACTTTCTGGCACTCTAAACAACGTGACACAAACTGAGCCACGTCCCTGCAAAGTCCTCTCCAGTGATATAACTATCTCAAGGTGGCGTGCATCTTCTTCACCCCAGGATGGGCTGAATAGGGTGCATGATGTGCCTCTGTCAAGATGTCCTACCTCAAGCCTCTGTCTCTAGGAACATAAATCTGACCTCTGTTCCTGAGAAGACCATCTGCCTCTAGTGAGAAACCATCAAATTTCCCCTCAAGGGGTCTCTGGGACTCAATCTCTGCTCGGGCTGCAATGTAGAAACTATCAAGAGGAAGCTGCTGAAGGATCCTGCTCCGTAAATCTATGCTCACTAAAGTAGCCATGCTCAAATGCCTCCATCTACTGAGGGCATCTATAACCACATTCTCCTTCCCCTTCACATGCTATATCTTCATGTCGTACTCACAAAGAAACTCCATCCAACGTCTCTAACGAGCGTTTAGATTGGGCTGCGTGAAAAGGTGGCGAAGACTCAAATGATCTGTCCTGAGTGTGAATCTCTGACCAAGAAGAAAGTGTCTCCATCAAACTAAAGCATGCACAACTGCCGCAAGCTCAAGATCATGGGTAGGATAATTAATCTTGTGATCCTTGAGTTTGCGAGACTCAAAAGCTACAACTCTACCCTCCTGCATAAGAACACCTCCAAGGCCTGCCAACGAAGCATCTGTGCATACAAAGAACTCACCATGTGGATCTGACACTGCAAGAATGGGTGCTGTAGTGAGATATTCCTTCAGTGTCCTAAAGGCCTTCTCACACCTGTCTGACCAAACAAATTTCTTCCCTTTCCGCTGAAGGGAAGTGATGGGGTGTGCTATCCGAGAGAAGTCCTGCACAAATCTCCTATAATACCCTGCTAACCCCATGAAGCTGCACACCTCTGTCACTGTAGTGGGTACTGGCCAATCCATAATGGCTATAATCTTAGAAGGATCGACTGTGATTCCTTCACTTGAGATGATATGGCCCAAGTACTGAATCTCTGACTGAAAGAAAGCATACTTCTCCAAGTTCCCGTAAAGTTGCTACTCACGAAGACACTGAAGAACCTGATGAAGGTGCCCCTCGTGCTCCTCACGCGTACGTGAGTAAATCAGAATGTCATCAAGAAAAATGAGCACGAAGTGATCTAAAAATTTCCTGAATACCCCATTCATCAAACTCATGAATACTGCGGGGGCATTCGTCAAACCAAAGGGAACCACTGTGAACTCATAGTGCCCATACCTCGTACGAAAAGCAGTCTTATGGATGTCTGTCTCCGTAATCCTCAACTGATGGTACCCAGACTTGAGATCAATCTTAGAGAACACCGTGGCTCCCTTCATTTGATCAAACAAGTCATCGATGCGAGGAAGAGGATAACGATTCTTGATCGTTACCTTATTCAGCTGGCGGTAGTCTATGCACAACCGTAAGGATCCATCCTTCTTCTTAACAAAAATAACTGGTGCACCCCAAGGGGATACACTAGGACGGATAAGGCATTTTTCTAAAAGGCCTTCCAGTTGCAACTTGAGCTCACAGAGCTCTAGGGTGGTCATCCAATAAGGAGCTCGTGAGATAGGCTCTGCTCTGGAACCAGATCAATATGGAAATCAATCTCACATGGGAGTGGCATCCCCGGTAGCTCCCCTGGGAAAACATCTGCATACTCTCTCAAAATGGGATGGTCATCTAGCGATGGCCCACTAGACCCATCCTCTACCCAGTCACTGACTGTGACTGCATACATCTGAAAACCCCATCGTACACACCGCTTGAGCTGCATAGCAGAGATAGTGCGAATAGAAACAGGTCTCCTGACCCCAGAAATCACCGACTCAACTCCAAGATCGTCTACACAAGATATAGTCTTATGATAGCAATCCATCCTGGCCCTATGTGTAGACAACCAATCCATGCCTAAAATGACTCCATACGAGCCCAAAGGAAGTATACGGAGATCTGAAGTGGTGGTGAAAGGTCCCAAGTTAACAACACACTCCTTTACTAAGGAGTCTACCAAGACCTTGGCTACCAAAGCCATCTCGACATCCCAAATATGACCTTGTCTAACAGCCACCAACCTGCATCGCTCTACTAAGGATGGTGCAATAAATGAATCAGAAGAACCAGAGTCAAACAATATGGAGGTAGGAACACCTCTGATACTACCTGGGGTCTCAATGACCATGCTCTGGTGCTCGGCCTAGCGGTTCTCAACCGCTACATAGATCCTGTGACTCCGTCCCATGTCTCCGACTGTAGGCTCTGAGATGGGTGCCTTACCCTTATTAGGGTTCTGGGGGCAATCTCTCCAAAAGTGTCCTGCTACTCCACACCCGAAGCAACCACCTGAAGTCCTCCAAACTGCAGCACCTCCAGAAGGTGCCCTAGAGGTAGGTGTTGTGGATCCTGATGATCCAGCTATAGTCTGTTGCGGCCTCTGTGGTCGAGCTCCTACCAAATGAGCTCTAGCTCCACCCTGTGTCCTGGTGGGTCCCCTAGGAGGAGGCCCCATACTGCGACCTCTCTGTGCATCAGCTCTCTGAGGAGGCCTAAATGGTAGGTGGGACTGTTGCTACTACTGTGGTCTGAAAGATGACTGCAAAGAATGGATACCACCATGAGGAAGAGGAGATGACCCCCTCGATCTACTATCCTGCAACTGCTGAATACGGCTCCTGACCCGGTCTCTAGCCTGCTGGGTTTTACCCCGAGTCTCCTCTGTAATGTAGGCCTTCTCAACGGCCTCCGCTAACGTCTGCGGGCAGTGGATCCGAACTGCACCTCCAATGTCTATATTAAGGCCCCGGATGAACCTTTGGATCCGCACCTGCTCATCCTGCATGTAATCAACGTACTGAAGTAGGTCTAGGAACCTACTCTCATACTCGGCCACTGTAAGGGAAGCCTATCGAAGGTCGTGGAACTCATCGATCCTCTGCTGTATGAATCTCCGTGGCAAGTATCTACTCCTGAATCTCTCCTCAAATAGCTCCCAAGTGATTGTCTCTGAATCTATATGGAGCTTCTACTCCTCTGTCCTCCACCATACTCCAGCTCCGTCCTTCAGTAGATGGATCACAACACGAGCTTTCGTGTTGCTAGAACAAGGACAAAGCTTAAAGCAACCACTCAAGCTAACCAGCCAGGCCTCTTCCTGGAAACCACCTGTATCTCCTGAATAATGTGAGGGCCTAAGCTTCAGGATCTCCCTGATATGATCCGCAGCTGGGGTTTGACGGCCTCTGGTCCTCTCTGCCTGCCTGTCCTTGAGCCTAGGGCTCCGAGACCTCTCTCTCTCTCTCTCCTGAAATATGGTCACCATGTCCCCTCAAAGGAGACTCTGCTCTAGCTGACTCTCCATGAAAATTCTCTCCTCCATCTTCCTCACCATGTGGAGGAGGTGCATGTCCCTCAATGGAATTATCTCTGTCTTGTCTGCCCGAGTGCCCTCCTACTGATCCTCTGCGTAAGGCGGCATTAACATCCTGGAGGTTCTGTAAAATCTGTGGTAGGATAGCTACTAAACCCTGGTCTGGTGGTGGTGGTGGCGGTGGTGGAGGTGGTGGTGGTGGTGACTCTGAGCCTCTGTGAATGTTCCTCCTGCTCCGTCTGAGCTCCCTGCACAGACCAGAGTGGGAGTTAGTTCATTACCTTGAGTTTTCTTCAGTTTTCTAAGTTTACTAACATGTTCAATTTTCAATTAGTTTTGTTTTCTAGATTATCAATTTACTAGTTTTAGGTTTCAAGTCTCAATGTTTCTAGTGTGCCCAATGGTCCAAGCTTTTGAACCACTCCTCTGATACCAAAGTGTGATGCCTGCTTCAACTACCACTTGAGACCAAGAAACAAATTAGGAAAATTATGGAATAAATTTTTTTTATAGGAAGAGTCTACAACCAAGTTGCAAGACACTAGTTTGAAACTAAATAGGTTCCAGAACAAATTCTGATTAACCAAACACAAGATTTCCATTTTTATCTTATAACAAGTTTACTAGGTTCCAATTTGGAGGTTACAAGTTTTATTAAGGTTCAGGGAGAAATTTATCGCCAGGCCTGCTCTCTATCAAGCCCTGAACTTCAACTAGATTTCTCACACACTTAGAGTTATCAAAACTTTCCTAAACTAGCTCATTGGATAGGAAATTTCCTCACCTTTCCAACCATATAAATAATTCCTCCTAACTCCTTGTAAAACTCAAGTTATGGCCGGGCGGAGTTTTAGGGGAAAATTTTCCCTTGGAGGTCCGTGGGGATAGGGAGAAAACTGGGAAAATTTTCCCAAGTGCCACGTGTCATCACGTGATTGATGCGGGAGAGCGGGTCATGGGGAAAATTTTGAAATTTTTCCCAAAACCAAAGTCTCTATTTTCCAAAGGAAAATTTTCCTCCATGCCCCCGCACTTGCTCAAATGGCCACGTGGTGCTTTGTGATTGGCCGAGGGCCGGCAGAAGAAAAAATGAAGTTTTTCCAAAAGTGTAAAAAGTTAAGTTTTCAATTCTAAATCCTCATTCCTCCCTGCCACGTGTCAGCACGTGATTGGTGTGGGGCCGAGGAAATTTTTAGGAAATTTTTCCAAAGTTCAAAATTTAAATTTTTCTAAGGTCAAATTATTTCTTCTTTTTTGTTTGGGATGGCCATTTTGAAGTAAAACTTCAAATGGCCATAACTTTTGATAGGAAGCTCCATTTTAGGAAAACGAGGACTTTCCGGAAAGATCTCGGAGTCCTCTTTGCACATCAATCATCAATTTTAGAATTTGGTAAAGTTTCAAGGGTCAATTTTAAGAAATCGATCTGCAGAGTTTATAATTTTAAAACTGGCAATTTTCAACTTATAAGATTTCATTCAATTTTGATATTTCTTCTTCTGAGCATGTAAATTGAGCATTGGGAAATGGTCATGGATAAATTTAAGTATATTTTCAAGGTCCAATTTGGACATTGGGTTGCATTTGGTAAATTTTTTACGTTTTTTGACAGTAAGTTGGATTGTGAAGTTAAAATTGGATTTGATAGAGTTTTTGAGATATTTTCTTAAATATGAAGTTCAATGTGGGTTCAATAGGACCTGATACATCTAAAATACTTTGTTTCCTTTCTCAATTTTAACTAAAAATCTGAACTGTACATTTTTTATGGAAATTCATTGCCAGAATTAAAGAAGGAAACAAAGATCATTTGCTAACAAGTTTATTAACCAATTTACATCTTCCAAATATGGGGAGGCATTTTAAAATCTTATCTAAGGCATTTGATTGATTCAAAAAATTAATTGACAGTTCATATTCAAGTTTAAACTCCAGTTTTGATTTCAAACACAGTACATTTACTGACAATGCTATTTCTTAATATCTTTCAAAGCAGAGTTTTCATTTCACAACAGCAACTCAGATCTAATACAACAATGAAATTTTGAGAAAGGAATGTAATTCTTTATTTGATTTCCAACAATAATTCGACAGTTTATCTCTTTCTTTAAAATTCAAATTACAATGCACAATACATATTTCTTTCTTTCACATTCTTCTCATAACACAGTATGGAATAATAATTCTTTACAATTCATTTATCACTTTCAACCTTTTAATTTCAATACAAGATGTCTTCTCATTACAATTAACAATACAAATCATCCACTTCAAAGTGGGAAGGTTATAATGAACTTGCTAAAAAGGAAATGACTGTCAAACTGATTTCTCTAAGCTCCAAACAGCAGCAGGCTGATTTCTTCATCTTTTATCTTTTAATCACAACAAGGAGGGGAGAAAGGCAACACTCTCCACCCAACCAAGATACCCAATGGGAAAATAGAAGCCATCTTTCCCCATCGGCCCCCGAGCCCCAACCATATTGAAATGGAGCATGATAATACAACACATGGCAACATGGCTTCTTCACATACAAGCATAAATTCACAAACACAAATAAACACAAAGCAAGAGGATGTAGTTCTCAACTACAACAATCAATTCCAAACAAAACAAAGGCTCCTTCTCCAAGCAAGCAAGCCAAGCAACATCAAGAACTATGGAGGTCTCCTTATGCCTCCCAAGTTGAATTTTGGGCATCCACCAAGAGCAAACCGCCAAGATCATAGCAATCCCATAAACCTTATCCCTCCTCAACCCCTCCTTATCCCTCCTCCAAATTTATCCCTTATACCTCCCCCAAAGTAGGAAATGCAAGCAATTTCCTTTCCTAGGTGGATCCCAAACCAACATTCCCTCCAAGAACAAATAACAATGGAAAATCCCTTATCCCTCCTCTGATAACCTCATAGTCTTCTCTCCACACCATGCCCTAAGCATTTTACCCATCCCTCTAAGAATTGAAAACACAAATACATTCAAAATTCATGCTAAAAGAGGGAAAAACAACAATTTTAAAAAAGTGAGAGCCTACCTCTCCATAATGGGGACTTGCTCCCAAAACAACAGTCTTTATTTCACCAAAAACCAGTCCCAAATCAGTAAGGTAAATGTATGCATAAGCAAATCCACTTCTTACACCAAGTAAGCTCCAAAATGCAAGAGAAATTTTGACCCAAGAGTGAAATCTCCAACCTTCAACAACCTCAAAATGAGGAGGAATTTCAATTTTAAAGGAGAGGGTGGAAGA
>CM034146.1:530044571-530064571 GCA_019776745.2 Taxus chinensis | reverse complement strand
CATTCCATGACTCGGTAATCTACCGATCTATTCATGAGTAATAAGAGTTGGTGTTTTTATTTAACACTTTACTCTTGCGGTTCTCTTCCCTACTCTGGGATTCAGAATGCTCTGTCCAAGGAACCTAACTGAATAAATGTTACCATTATTCATCGGCATCTCATCCCTTAGACTAGGTGAATTAGGACAACGCAATCAGCAGCTTGCGATACTTTGGCCAAAGATTTGAAACATACTGTTTATGTCTCGTATTCCTTAACGGCATACTCGTCAATCTGGAATACGCCCTTCACCCCATTCTTATGTTATATAGAATGTCCTACACTGACTACTGTCAGTCCTTCCTTTCACAACTGAATCACTCGGAGGTAGATTAACAAGGTGATAATGTTATATGGATGCCCACGAGGATTAGGGATATGGTGACATACTGGTTCAACCTTGCAGTTCAACCAGTGTGTCATGATACCCCGAATCTCCTAGGCAGCCTTATAACATGACCACGTTCTTAATCGGACCCTGAGTAACTCGTGCGAGATCAAAGTGTAAATCTTAGCGATCAATGCAAAGGGTGTCGCCATAAGTCACCTGCATTGTTGTAACTTCGAGAAGATCCTAATCTTCTCGGAGGTACAACCCTGCAGTTGACTTGTGTCGTCAACCTTTAAATCCACCTCGAAAAGATCTACTTAATCACATGTGTTACGCACTTGAGTTTAAATTACTTTAAAGACTTTTCCCTAAGGTTAGCCTTTCCCCGATCCCTGGATTCTTCGTCTTAAGACGACCTTCCTCTATAAAACCCATTACATGGTGGAGGTATTAAGGTCAAGCTCTCATCAAGGAGTCATTAGAATACACCTGATTCTAAAACAACAGAATTGGACAATATCTCATAACCTTTACTTGAGATTGCCATCTGAACCCCATTTGATTTATATCAGTTCTCTTAACTGAATTTATATCATACTTATTAGTATAAAGATATAAATGATTAAGAATCCAAATTAATATTGTCCTGTCATACTCGGGACTAGGGATTAGTAATTTAATTCGGCTTGTTTAGCGTTCTGCTTAGGTTCATTTTTAACCTATCTTTTAGAAAGACAATTGTTTAAATTCTATATTGCTTTCGCTAGAACAATAAGATCTGCTAAACACTCATATGAATTCAACCACATTTTCTTATAAGCTTTCATTGTCAATCACAAAAGCATCCAAATTACACAAAGATAACATTGCCACTCTGGTATATAAACCGAAGAAGGTCAACTATCAGAGATAGAATACAACACAAGTATCAAATACTTATTTCCATTCCTTTCAGAACTATACAATTACATTTTATGCAAACAACATACTTGATACAATGCTTAACGGAAAAGAAACATCTTTCCACATATAGTACATTTATAAAATCAAGCTGTAATTCATTATAAAACAATTAAATAATCTGATCATCCTGTCAGATCTGCATTGCTTTTACCACTTACGGCAACCATCTGCAAAAATAGTCAACATGAGTCAGTTCGATGAACTGAGCATGATAAGCACTAACTGTTTAAAACAATTGCAATCCATCAATTGTTTTCATTAAACACCCTGTTTAAATGAGATCAATAATCCAAACAAGTAAACATATTCAGACTATGCCTTTGTAATACAAAATGACTACAAATATGTAACTCTATCATCGTTACAGAATAGTCCTAAACACTTCTCAAATATTTCATCAAATATTAAGAATCAAGGAACGAATGTATCCAAACAATCATTTGAATCCAAAATCACAACATTGGACAGATCGTTTCATTCATCCAAAAAGGAAATATCATAACAATTCATGATTCCACCAATATGTTACAAAACAATTCCCACTGTTAGACAGATATCAACAAATATTACAATAATAGAAGAGAAAGAACCAAATCATTCATACTTCCTTTCACACAAGTTCACTACTGTACCGTCTACACATACGGAATACATTCATCCAGTATGTATACGAACAAGTCCGTCAAACCACATGAAGAATCACTGTCATAATAAAAATCGAACACAACAAGGCTTTTCGACCCAAGTTCGAAATCAAAGAACCTCTAGTATTGCGGTCAACAATAGACTACATTGCATTAGGCTATTGGATGTTTCCCTAAGACTAAGCCAAGTCAATCACACAAAATTTCCGAACATGCTCAGTCTCAATCAGACAGGATCTATCTCAGTATGATTTTGATATAAGCTACATAAAGGCAAGGAAAATAGGGTAGTAGATGCTTTGAGTCGTAGGAAGCACATCTCTACTCTTATAACATTAAGAACTCAGTTTAAAGATGAGGTGAAAAGATGTCATGGAATCTGACTCTTATTTTCAGCAAGTTAAAACAACACTTGCTGCAGATCCAAAGGATGTGAAGTATATAAAGGTTTCATTTTGACAATGAAGGAATTCTGAGGTTTGAAAATAGGGTATATATACCCTTGGCAAATGATTTAAGAAAGAAACTATTAGCTGAATTTCATAATTTACCTTTTTCTGGACACCCTGGCATTATGAAAATGCTTGCTGATCTCAAAAACAATATTTCTGGAAGGGAATGAAAAAGGATGTGGTGGAATTTGTGACACACTGCTTGGAATGTCAGCGTGTTAAGGTGGAACATATGCATCCCACCGGATTATTGTACCCCCATAGCATTCTGCAGTACAAATGGCAAGTGATAACTATGGATTTCGTTCAAGGATTACCTATGTCAAGGAATAAACATGATATCATCTGGTGTGTCGACAAACTAACTAAAGTAGCACACTTCATTACTGATAATTTAAAAGGTGATGCACCAGTGTTAGCAAGAATATTTGTACATGAAATTTTCAGATTGCATGGAATACCCAAATTGATCATATCGGACAGAGATCTGAGAATGACATCAAGATTTTGGTAAACGCTTAATGCGGCCTTGGGAAATAAACTAAATTTCAGTTTTGCATATCATCCAGAAACGGATGGAAAGACTGAAAGAGTCAATCAAGTTTTAGAGGATATGTTAAGAATGTATTGCATGGACCAGCAGTAGTATAAATGGGAGGAATACCTTCCACTGGTTGAATTTCCTATAATAATACATACCACACCTCTTTAAAGATGGCAACTTTTGAAGCATTGTATGGAAGAAAATGTAGAACCCCTGTTAGCTGAGACAACGTGGAAGATAGAGAGGTAATTGGGCCAAAAATCCTTACGGAAATGGAACAACAAATTAAAATGATTCCTGAACATTTAAAGGAGGTTGTCAATATGTAAAAGAGTTATGTAGACTTAAAGCGGGTTGATAGGAATTATAAACTTGGTGAGAAGGTCTTTCTTTGGGTCAAGCCGAAAAAGAGTTCTATAACTTTTGGCAAGGCTGCCAAGTTATCGCCTCATTATGTGGGACCTTTTGAAATTGTTGAAATAATCAACCCTGTAGCTTATCGTCTAGCATTACCTCCTGCTTTATCACAAATGCATGATGTTTTTCATATTTCTTTGCTTAAAAAATATGTATCAGATTTATCACATGTGCTGAATTGGAATTCCTTGTAGGTCTAAGACTAGGGAATAATCATGGTTAAGCCCATTCGAGTGTTGGGAACTCGCCAGTTGTACTTCAGAAATTGTGAAGTGAATCAATGTAAGGTCCAGTGGGACTAGTTTAGTGAAGAAAGTGTAACTTGGGAAAAATCTTGAAAAAATGAGATCTTCTTTTCCATACTTGTTTGATCGAAATTAAATTCAAAAAATTGATAATTCTACAAAATATGGACAATTACTGGTCTATTTTACAGTTATCTTAAAACACTATTTTGATGATTAAATCTGTTTTTGGTATGAACTAATGAATGGAAGGATGATAATTGAATTTTTTCCTAAAAACTCTATGAATTGGCTAATTTGATCATCGAGACGATGATTCTTTAAGAAGGGAGGAATGTAACATCTTGATTTTTAGAAGCTACTATGATAACCTCTTTTCGTGATGTTGTAACTATGGAAATGAGGATAATTATGTTAAGATATATCTTTTAATCTTAAAAAGAATGTGTTACTGATCTAAACCCTTGTTTACTATAACTTGTTTACTTCGGACGAAGGTCATTATAACTTGTGTTTTGCAAAGTGTGAAACAACAGACTTGCTTTTGCATTTGATGAACTCATATTATTGTTGACAACACACCTTGAATCAATTCCACATTGATTCAAGGTGTGCTCCGGCCTTCTTTTTGATCGCTTTGTCGATTTAGTTTCTAAATGGAATGAAGTATGAAACTAGACTGAAGGTCATTATAAATGTTATAGAACCTGGTTACAGGTATAATTGTTGTTGCAAATCAGCAGCACCCCTGGATGCAAATCAAGGTTCTGAATTGATGTTTTAGGCATCCAGTGTGATTGTACAACATGGAAACCTCTCTCCAAGTGTGGGACTTTTGAAAATGAGAGAGGAATCTCTAGATTAGAGGATGGTTCCTCAAACTTCTCTAATTTAGATCTATATTTTGCACAACTACAGAGGTTTACATCCTAATCCTACTCTAAATTGCAAGGGGACAGGGATAGAAATGCAAAAATTGAAACTAACTAATGATGGTGATGCACTAAAGGAGTGGTGAAATTTTTTTTGCCATGTAAATAGACAAAAATTTATGAAATGCAATAAGGGAAAACATACACAAGCTGATAGATGTAATTAGAGGTCTTAAAATGAAGTAAAACAATACAAACAGAGGACTGAAAGCATTCACAGAGTTTACACTGTCAATTCCATGTAAAAATCTCTTACATTCTACCATCAAAGAGGTATAAACCTGTTACAAAATGTGAAAAAGGTCTGATTCTTACAACTATCACTTGCTGGAGGTGAAATAAGAAGTTTGCAATGCCAAAAAGTGTTCAACCATGAAGAAATGAGCCAAATCTGGCTTTTACAGTGCATGGGTCGAGCCCAGGAGAGAGAAAAAATAAAAAACATGGGAGCCCATTCCTCATTGATGGAAAATATATTAAAATAGCATGGAGGACCTTACAAACCCATACCCTGTCATTTTTTACCATATTGGAGAAGAATGTGACCCATTCTGTATTAAATTTGGTTGTTGAAATGCCATTTCTGGCCATGGACACATACCAGAACCGTTTTTGAATTTTATCTCTCCAAACTGAACCAAAATTATAAATTGACCATGGAATCATGTATATAATTTTAACATCTTTCCAATGATATAAAGAACGTGAAAATCCGAGCTCTGGATCAAAAGATATGATCATTTGAAGATTTAGGGAAAAAAAGGGCCAAAAAACGGATCGGCGGGAAAAAATTTCAAATTTTACCTCTTTTTTGTCTTTGGAAAATTTTTCAAAAATTCCCCATGCTCCACTGGTCAGATGCTAGGTGGCAGCTTCCTATTGGCTGCGGGCCTCAAATGGGAAAATTTTCCACAAAAACTCCGCCGAACCATAACTTGAAAAATATAAGGAGTTAGGAGGCAAACTTTACCTTTCTGGAAAGCTAAGAGAGAGCTCTATCTGATGGTGACATTTCAAGAAAGCCTTGAGTGCCTTAAAATCAAAAAATGTGGATTGAGGCACAAGAGAGGTAAGAACACAAGGAGTTAGCCACAAAAAATGAGCTGGGGCACATTTTGGATAACAATTTTGGCGACTCAGAGGGCTCATCTACCTGCTAGATGAAAGTACCAGTAGCCTGAAGCAGTCCATTGGGATTGAAACCTTTCAAATATTCATAGCTCCATGCAAACACATTAGGGAACTCTTGAAACAGCTGTACAAACTCATACCTTTCTTGATCAGTTGTCATCTTTCCAATTTGCTATGGTTTGTTCTCTTCTACCAAGATGGATACTGAATCCTCTCTCTTGACCTGAATGTTTGCTTTCTCCTTTCTAAACTGATCATTGGGATTAAAAATGGACTCCAAAGTGATAATTCCCTTGGGTAGCTTGTTAGTTCTCAGCTATACCACTTGGTCACCATACTGCTGTTCCAATTTTTGTTGATTCTTAGTTGAGAACTCGGCTTCTTCTTGCAAGAAATGGATGATTTGTTGGTCATTCTCAAACACTTGCCAACTGACATTGTTATCTGGCACTGAAGGCCTCATAATCACGTGGATGTTTGGATGTACCTTGTCTTGTTGAATGTTTTCCACAATGTCAAAGGCTGCCCCTACTGCTGCAAGCCTGTCAGCAGCTTGATTCTCTTTCCTAGGAATAGATTTGATGTCAAAACCCTCAAAATATTCCATGAGGTCCCACACCCTGTTCTTGTAGCACCTGAGTAGATCATTCTTGGCAGCATGTTGTCCCTTGACCTGATTTACAATCAATTCACTGTCACCAAAGACTTGCAAGTTCTTTATTTTCTTCTTGATTGCCCAATGCATCCCTTGCACCAAAGCTTCATATTCACCAGTGTTATTGGAGCATGCAAATTGAAATCTAAAAGCTGAATAGTACCTTACTCCTTGAGGTGAAACAAGCATGGCTCCACCTCCTACACCTTGTCTACTTCTTGATCCATCAAAAAATAGCTGCCATACCTCATTGTCATCCTTGTGGTTTGGCTTGGTGATGTTAGGAATAGGCTGATTTTCTTCATGTATACAATAGACCCCTAGCTCAGATTCTTCTACTTCTTGATAAGGATCAAAAGCATGTACCTTGTTTTCCCATTCATCAAGAGTTAGATCCGGGATGCTCCCAACCCTTTTGTCAGCTTCATTGGTGCTTGGGTGGTCTTCTTGATCAAATGCTGAACAATTGGTGTTGATCTGACTTAGAGTGTAAGGCTCAATGTGGAAGTTTGCAATAGGTTCAGACCTGATTGTAGCCTTAGTTCTATACATCATTCTAAACAGCATGTGTGACCAATCAGCAGACAAATATCCCCCAATCTTGGCTGTGAAGTCCCTTGACAAGCATAGGGCAAAGAGTGGTGGAAGGTCTATGACAGATACATCTTGTAAAACAACAACATTTGGACATGCATGCAAGGTAAGACTCAAGTTTCTAATCACCCCAACTATTGTTACTACTGTCCCATCCAGTTGCACTACCCCTTTGGATATGGTTTCATACTGGAGCCCTAGCTGATCAGCTATTTGATGAGGCATCACTGAGCTACTTGACCTGGAATCTATCATGCAATTGTGCACTAACTGATTTCCAATGATTAATAAAACATAGAAAGGAGGGGGCTTCAACATTTTACCTTGTTGTCCTGCATGATTTCCCTTAGGTTGGGCAGCATTTGTGAGCACTTTCTCTTGCATCTGAACTTGTCGATTCAAAGTTGGCCAGTCCTTCATGGCAGCTTGTAACAAGTCTCTTTGGCCTGTGATAGATAGGGATTCCCATATTGATATATTAACATTTGTCTTCTTCATCTCATCAATGATACTGAATGGTGATGAAGGATCTCTTTGCTTTCCATTTACTTATACATTCACTCCTTGCATGTGGGCAGCAATAACTGGTATTTGAGTTGGTCTAGGAGCTGTTCTTGGCTACCCTTATGCATTTGAAATTGGATTTTGCTTGCCAACCATTTGTGGAGCCATGGAAGGTTGTGGATTGGTTGGAGCTAATGGCTGTTCTTCACCCAAATTCCTTCTTTTTGACCTTGTGTTGGCTACAACACCTTGAGAAACTCCTTGATTCATGCCACAAAAATCTTCTACTTGCTAGTTTACCAATGTGGTGTCATTTGGGGATGATTGCTGTTGGAATGTTTCTTGTCGTTGGTTGTTTCCTTGACTGCCTTCACCCTCCTCACCAGTAGTTGTCACCATTAATGCTTGATTCAAAGCACCATTGAAGCACATAGATTGGTTATGAGGTTCATTGCATGGAAAACACCAATCATACTCTTGAGCAACGTTGTTTTGTGTTGGCACCAATGCCTTAGAGGTAGATATGGCATTAGCATTATAGGGCTGAAATGGTCTATTGACAGGAGGCCTTGTTTGATTTACATTTGCAGCTGGATTAGGAGGTCTTTGTGGTTGGTATGGCTTCCTGTTAGGCTGAGCTTGGGGCTGGTAAGAAGGTCTAAAACCTTGGGCTTGTTGCCTTTTGAGAGTAACCAACTCATTGCCTAGGTTTTACAATTGCTTCATGACTTCTTGAAGCTCATTTGGGGCACTTGGAGATGAAGTAGAAGCTTCATTTGAACTCTAATTTCTAGGAGTGGGAGAAGGAGCCAAATTAGGTGCTTGATTGGTATTTGGACTCTCTAAACTTGGAAACAATGGCATGGGAGGTCTAGGGGCTAGTTTGCCAGCTTGGATGAAACAATTTTCAGCCCTAATGGCAATGTTATAAGCCATAGGGATAGTTATGTCTCCCATGGACTGAATCAACATAGAAATATCAGAATTTAGAGCTTTGAGATAATAGAGAAAAGTACCTTCTGCTGTTGGCCTAACTGCCACTAGAATTCTCTCCCAAGTCTTTTGAAATCTGAAGTTGAAATCGGTCATTTGTTCATTGGGAGCTCTCTTGATGGTTGTCAGTTGCTCCAAAAAAGACAAGTTGTATCCCTTCTCTCCAAATTGCTCATGAAGTGCTATACACATCTGATTCCAATTTGTGATAGAACCAGCTCCAAGGCTTCTAAACTATTGCAATGCTTTCCCCTTGAATGAAGATGCCAGCAACTTAACAGCCACTCAGCCACTTGCATCTCATTGATTTCATGAATTACACAAATGTTAGCAATATCCTTAAACATGATCACCTAGAGTAGTCTGATTTTCTCCAGTGAAGTATGGAATGTTCTTCAAGGCTGCAATAGGAATTGGATGTTGTGCATTGAGGGAAAGTGGGCTACTACCTGTGAAGTTGACATAGGGGTTGTTTTGTGCCATTCTAATTGGTCTTAAAACCCTTGTTGACTGAATGAAAGGCCTACTAGGTGGAGAGAGAGTTCTGTTTGGTGGAGATGGAGACCTTTGAATCCTTCTTCCACTTTGCCTTACTCTTGGAGATAACTGTAGATATTCAACCAACGCCTCTTATTCTCCAGCTCTTGACCTTGTAGTGATTCTTCTCATGAGTTTTCAGGCTTGCACTTCTGAAACCAGTTGATTCTTCCCCTTTGGAGTCGCCAGATATGCAAATTATAGCTCTTTTCAAGCAAGAAAATTGCAGCAGATGCACATCAACTTTGCTGCAATAAAAATGAGACCTCTAAGGTCCCACCGGGCGTGCCAAAACTGTTGTTGCAAATCAGCAGCACCCCTGGATGGAAATCAAGGTTCTGAATTGATGTTTTAGGCATCCAGTGTGATTGCACAACATGGAAACCTCTCTCCAAGTGTGGGACTTGTGAAAGTGAGAGAGGAATCTCTAGATTAGAGGTTGGTTCCTCAAACTCCTCTGATTTAGATCTATATTTGCACAACTACAGAGGTTCAGATCCGAATCCTACTCTAAATTGCAAGGGGACAGGGATAGAAATGCAAAAATTGAAAACTAAACTAATGATGGTGATGCACCAAAGGAGTGGTGAAACATTTTTTCCATGTAAATAGACACAAATTCATGAAATGCAACAAGGTAAAACATACACAAGCTGATAGATGTAATTAGAGGTTTTAAAATGAAGTAAAACAATACAAACAGAGGACTGAAAGCATTCACAGAGTTTACACTGTCAATTCCATGTAAAAATCTCTTGCATTCCACCATCAAAGAGGTATAAACCTATTACAAAACTATGAAAAAGGTCTGATTCTTACAACTATCACTTGCTGGAGGTGAAAGAAGAAGTTTGCAATGCCAAAAAGTGTTCAACCATGAAGAAATGAGCCAAATCTAGCTTTTACATTGCATGGGTCGAGCCCAAGAGAGAGAAAATATAAAAAATGTGGGATCCCATTCCTCATTAATGGAAATTGCATTAAAATAGCATGGAGGACCTTACAAACCCATACCCTGTCATTTTTGACCATATTGGAGAAGAATGCACCCCATTCTGTATTAAATTTGGTTGTTGAAATGTCATTTCTGGCCTATGGACACGTACCAGAACCGTTTTTTTTTAAACTTTCTCTCTAAAAAATAAACCAAAATTAGAAATTGACCATGGAATCATGTAGATAATTTTAACAGCTTTCCAATGATATAAAGAACGTGCAAAAATCTGAGCTTTAGATCAAAAGATATGATCGTTTGAAGATTTAGGGAAAAAACGGCCAAAAAAATGTATCGGCAGGAAAAAATTTAAAATTTTACCTCTTTTTGTCTTTGGAAAAATTTTCAAAAATTCCCTGTGCTCCACTGGTCGGATGCCACATGGCAGCTTCCTATTGGCTGCGGGCCTCAAATGGGAAAATTTTCCACAAAAACTCCGCTGAGCCATAACTTGAAAAATATAAGGAGTTGGGAGGTAAACTTTACCTTTCTGGAAAGCTGAGAGAGAGCTTTATCTGATGGTGCCATTTCCAGAAAGCCTTGAGTGCTTGAAAATCAAAAAAATGTAGATTGAGGCACAAGAGAGGTAAGAACATAAGGAGTTAGCCACAAAAACGAGTTGGGGCACTGTTGTTGCAAATCAGCAGCACCCCTGGATGCAAATCAAGGTTTTGAATTGATGTTTTAGGAATTTAGTGTGATTGCACAACATCGAAACCTCTCTCCAAGTGTGGGACTTGTGAAAATGAGAGAGGAATCTCCAAATTAGAGGCTGGTTCCTCAAACTCCTTTGATTTAGATCTATATTTTGCACAACTACAGAGGTTCAGATCCTAATCCTACTATAAATTGCAAGGAGACAGGGATAAAAATGCAAAAATGAAACTAAACTAAAGATGGTGATGCACCAAAAGGAGAGGTGAAATATTTTTTGCCATGTAAATAGACACAAATTCATGAAATGCAACAAGGGAAAACATACACAAACTGATAGATGTAATTAGAGGTCTTAAAATGAAGTAAAACAATACAAACAAAGGACTGAAAGCATTCACAGAGTTTGCACAGTCAATTCCATGTAAAAATCTCTTGCATTCCACCCTCAAAGAGGTATAAACCTGCTACAATAATTGAAAAATCTCTTATTCTTACAACTATCACTTGTTGGAGGTGAAAGAAGAAGTTTTCTATGCCAAAAAGTTTTCAACCATGAAGAAATGAGCCAAATCTGGCTTTTACAGTACATGGGTCGAGCCCAGGGGAGAGAAAACGTGAAAAACGCAAGGGAGCTATCCCTCATTAATGGAAAATGCATTAAAATAACATGGAGGACCTTACAAACCCATACCCTATCATTTTTGACCATATTGGAGAAGAATGCGACCCATTCTATATTAAATTTGGTTGTTGAAATGTCATTTCTGGCCATGGACATGTACCATAACCATTTTTGAATTTTCTCTCTCCAAAATAAACCAAAATTATAAAATTGACTATGGAATCATGTAGAGAATTTTAACAGCTTTCCAATGATATAAAGAACGTGAAAATCTGAGCTCTGGATCAAAAGATATGATCGTTTGAAGATTTAGGGCAAAAATGGCCCAAAATCGGACCGGCGGGAAAAAATTTCAAAATTTACCTTTTTTTTTGTCTTTGGAAAATTTTTCAAAAATTCCCCATGCTCCGTTGGTCAGATGCCATGTGGAAAGCTTTAATTCACTCTAGAATTCTCTCTCCTTCTCTTTTCCAAGGGTTTTCCTTTGAAAATCGACCTTTTTATACTCTTTAGGAAAAAAATTCATATTTGCCTCCGACCCCCGAACTCCTCTGCCACGTGGCAGCTTCCTATTGGCTGTGGGCCTTAAATGGGAAAAATTTTCCACAAAAACTCCGCCAAGCCATAACTTGAAAAATATAAGGAGTTAGGAGGCAAAATTTACTTTTCTGGAAAGCTAAGAGAGAGCTCTATCCAATGGTGTCATTTCCAGAAGGTTTTGAGTGTCTAAAAAGTCAAAATATGTATGACTGAGACACAAGAGAGGAAAGAACATGAGAGGAGTTAGCCACAAAAAATGAGCAGGGGGCACCATTTTGGATAACAATTTTGGCAACTCAGAGGGGTCATCTACCTACTACATGAAAATACCAGTTGCCTGAAGTAGTCCATTGGGCATGGAGTCATCAAATACTTTATTTATAACCTCAACTGACTTAGAATTTGCAAGGAGGAAGATGGAATATCACATGATGGAAGTAAGGACTACAAAACATCTCCAGGGACAACAAGTTGTGCCAAAGCACTTAGGGAAAACAAAACTAACCTACAACAATAACAATGTGCAAAGCACTTGGAGGAATAAAAATCTAATCTAATATTTACAAGGTGGTAAATTTCCCTCTAGAAGCAATGCTTGAGATAGATTCCATTGACTGGAATCTGCAGTTCTTCACCATCCAATGAGGCCAATTGGAAAGCATTGCTGTTCTTTGCACTTCGTGACCATGTATGGGCCACTCCAAATGGCATCGAATTTTGAATGCCTTCCTGGTTTTGCTCTATCCACATCCCATTTCAACACTAGATCTCCAACCTGAAAAGATCTATCCTTGGCCTTCCTATCAAAGGTCTTTTTGATCAAAGCTTGGTCCTTTTCCATTGCTTGGGATGCCTGATTTCTGACCTCCTACAGCTCCATCAACTCTGTATATCTCACCTCCATGGGCTCAAACTCTAGCAACTCTAATTGCTTCATGAGTTCCAATGTTGGCAACTCAAGTGACATGGGCAAGATTGCCTCTCTTCCATAAACAAGCTTGAATGGAGAGTTACCTATGGATCTCTTGGGAGTTATCCTATCAGCCCATAAGGCTGATTTCAGTTTGGTATGCCAAGACCTCTGATTCTCATCAAGAGTCCTCCTAATGATCCTCAACAAGTTCTTGTTTGTAGACTCGGCCTGGCCATTACCTTGAGGGTAATAGTTTGATGAAGTGCTTAGGTAGATCCCGTTCTTGACAGCCCACTCAGTCACCTTGGATCCAATGAATGCCAATGCATTATTTGAGATTATTGTAGCAGGTATACCAAATCTGGTTGCTATCCCCTCATAAAAGTCTAAGATGCTGGACTCATTTGCTTCTTTGAGTGCTACTGCTTCAGTCCACTTGGTGAAGTAGTCCGTGGCTGTCAAAATCCATTTGTGCCCTTGACTTGAATTAGGATTAATGACTCCAATGAAGTCCAAACCCCATTGCATGAATGGCTGGTCAACTGAGATTAGATGCAATGGAAGGGCAGCAAGTCTCTCTTTTCCTGTGAAGAATGCACAATTCTTACACCTCTTGATCCATGCATAGCAATCACTGAAAATTTTAGGCCAATAATAACCAGCCTTCATGATTTTTAGAGCTGTCACTCTTGGTGCAAAATGACCACCAGCTGGTCCACCATGGAACTCTTCTAACACCCTATGAATCTGATTTGTGCTAATGCATCTCAGCAGCACTCCATTCACATCTTTCTTGAACAAAACTCCATCAACAATGGCATATGGGATAGCCTGCAATCTGAAGTGTCTTCTTTAGGTCTTGTTCATCTCCGGAGGGCATAGGCCTGTGCTTAGGAAGTGCATTATACCTTGGGTCCAGCAAGGAGTGGGGGCAGCATTGTTTTCTTCTTGAGTGCCACATGGCTCATGGTTGTCTTGAACTGTCAAAACAGCCTCTCCTTCATTGCATGATTCTTTTTGCTTCCCCAAAACCAGCTGCTCACACAATCCTTTTCCTCTTACCAACTTGGTGATTTTGATCTCAATGTCATACTCCATGACACGGGTGATCCAACCTGCCCTTTTCTCGTTCAAATCTTTGTTGAGGAGGAAGTCCTTAACCCCAGCATGTGAGACCAGCAACTGGACCTTGTTGTTTGAGACTAAATGCTTGAATTTCTTCAAGCTTCTGATTACTGCCAGCACATGCTTCTCAATAAAAGAGTACTTCACCTCATAGTCATCTAGGCTCTGGCTGAAGAAGGTAATTGGCTGCTCATCATTATCCTTGTTCTGCTGTACCAAAATGGCAGAAATAGTGTCATTACCTCCAAATGCATAGAGGATGAAATCCTTGGAGAAGTCTGGGTTGATGAGAGTTGGTGCTTGAGAAATGGCTTCTTTGATTGCTTCAAAACTCTCCTTGCCTTCTGCTGTCCACTTGAAAGCCATGCTCTTCTTTAACATTTTGGTGATGGGCTTGACAAGGGCTGCAAAATCTGGGACAAACCTCCGAACAAAGTTTATCCTCCCCAAGAAACTCTGAAGGGCTTTCTTGTGGCTTGGCAATGGTAGTGCTCTTATGGCTTCGACTCTCTCTGGATCAATTGCTAATCCTTCTTTGGAGACAATATGGCCAAGGAGCTTTCCTTCATGTGCAAGAAAGATACACTTCTTAGCATTCAAAGACACTCCAAATTTCCTACACCTCGTGAAAACTTGTCTCAAATGAGAGAGGTGGTCTGCTGCATGTTTGGAAAAAACAGTGATATCATCAAGGTAAATCAGCACCACGTTGTTAATCAAACCTTTGAACACCATGTCCATTGCTCTTTGGAAGGTAGCACCAGCGTTGGACAACCCAAATGGCATCTTCCTGTATGTAAAAGTCCCCCATTTGGTTGTGAAGGCTGTCTTGAACTGGTCTTCTTCCTTCACCATAATCTGCTTGTAGCCAAAGTAGCCATCAAGTAGTGAAAACCTCTCGGAGCTAGCCACAACTTGCAAGATTTGCTCCATGGAAGGGAGTGGGTAATGGTCCTTGGGAGATGCTCTATTTAAGTCTCTGAAATCAACACACAATCTGATCTCTCCACTCTTCTTTCTGACTAGAACCAAGTTGGCAACCCAACTAGAATGCTTGATTTGGAATATGATTCTTGACTCAATCAGCTTGTCCAATTCTTTCCTCATGAGAGGCTCCATGTGTGGATTGACTGGTCTTTGTTTCTGCCTGACAGGCTTAGTATTTGGATCCAATTCAATGGTATGCTGAGCTAAGTTGAGATTAAAACCTTTCAAATCTTCATAGCTCCATGCAAACACATCAGGGAACTCTTGACATAGCTGTACGAACTCATACCTTTCTTGATCAGTTGTCATCTTTCCAATTTGCAATGGTTTGTTCTCTTCTACCAAGATGGATACTGAATCCTCTCTCTTGACTTGAATGTTTGCTTTCTCCTTTCTAAACTGATCATTGGGATTAAAAATGGACTCCAAAGTGATAAGTCCCTTGGGCAGCTTGTTAGTTCTCAGCTGTACCACTTGGTCACCATACTGCTGTTCCAGTTTTTCTTGATTCTTAGTTGAGAACTCGGCTTCTTCTTACAAGAAATGGATGATTTGCTGGTCATTCTCAAACACTTGCCAACTGACATTGTTATCTGACACTGAAGGCCTCACAATCACATGGATGTTTGGCTGTACCTTGTCTTGTTGAATGCTTTCCACAATGTCAAAGGCTGCCCCTACTACTGCAAGCCTGTCAGCAGCTTGATTCTCTTTCCTAGGAATGGATTTGATGCCAAAACCCTCAAAATCTTCCATGAGGTCCCACACCCTATTCTTGTAGCACCTGAGTAGATCTCTCTTGGCAGCATGTTGTCCCTTGACCTAATTTACAATCAATTCACTGTCACCAAAGACTTGCAAGTTCTTAATTTTCTTCTTAATTGCCCAATGCATCCCTTGCACTAAGGATTCATATTCAGCAGTGTTATTGGAGCATGCAAACTGAAATCTAAAAGCTGAATAGTACCTTACTCCTTGAGGTGAAACAAGCATGGCTCCACCTCCTGCACCTTGTCTACTTCTTGATCCATCAAAAAACAGCTGCCATACCTCATTGTCATCCTTATGGTTTGGCTTAGTGATGTTAGGAATAGGCTGATTTTCTTCATGTATACAATAGACCCCTAGCTTAGATTCTTCTACTTCTTGATAAGGATCAAAAGAATGTACCTTGTTTACCCATTCATCAAGAGTTAGATCCGAGATGCTCCCAACCTTGGTGTCAGCTTCATCAGTGCTTGGGTGGTCTTCTTGATCAAATGCTGAACAATTGGCGTTGATCTGAATTGGAGTGTAAGGCTCAATGTGGAAGTTTGCAATAGGTTCAGACCTGATTATAGCCTTAGTTCCATACCTCATTTTGAACAACATGTGTGACCAATCAGCAGACAAATATCCCCCAATCTTGGCTGTGAAGTCCCTTGACAAGCATAGGGCAAAGAGTGGTGGAAGGTCTATGACTAATACATCTTGTGAAACAAAAACATTTAGACATGCATGTAAGGTAAGACTCAAGTTTCTAATCACCCCAACTGTTGTTACTGCTGTCCCATCCAGCTGCACTACCTCTTTGGATATGGTTTCATACTGGAGCCCTAGCTGATCAGCTATTTGTTTAGGCATCACTGAGCTACTTGCCCCGGAATCTATCATGCAATTGTGCACTAACTGATTTCCAATGATTAATGAAACATAGAAAGGAGGGGGCTTCAAAATTTTACCTTGCTGTCCTCCATGATTTCCCTCAGGCTGGGCAGCATTTGTGAGCACTTTCTCTTGCATCTGAACTTGCTGATTCGAAGTTGGCCAGTCCTTCATGGCAGCTTGTAACAAGTCTCTTTGGCCTGGGATAGATAGGGATTCCCACATTGATATATTAACATTTGTCTTCTTCATCTGATCAATGATACTGAATGGTGATGAAGGATCTCTTTGTTGTCCCTTTTCTTGTACATTCACTCCTTGCATGTGGGCAGCAATAACTGGTATTTGAGTTGGTCTAGGAGCTGTTCTTGGCTGCCCTTGTGCATTTGAAATTGGATTTTGCTTGCCAACCATTTGTGGAGCCATGGAAGGTTGTGGATTGGTTGGAGCTAATGGTTGTTCTTCACCCAAATTCCTTCTTTTTGACCTTGTGTTGGCTGCAACACCTTGAGAAACTGCTTGATTCATGCCACAAAAATCCTCTGCTTGCCAATTTACCAACGTGGTGTCATTTGGGGCTGATTGCTGTTGGAATGTTTCTTGTTGTTGGTTGTTTCCTTGACTGCCCTCACCCTCCACACCAGTAGTTGTCACCATTAATGCTTGATTCAAAGCACCATTGAAGCACATGGATTGGTTATGAGGTTCATTGCATGGAAAACACCAGTCATACTCCTGAGCAATGTTGTTTTGTGTTGGCACCAATGCCTTAGAGGTAGATATGGCATTTGGATTGTAGGGCTGAAATGGTCTATTGGCAGGAGGCCTTGTTTGATTCATATTTGCAGCTGGATTAGGAGGTCTTTGTGGTTGGTATGGCTGCCTGTTGGGCTGAGCTTGGGGCTGGTAAGAAGGTCTAAAACCTTGGGCTTGCTACCTCTTGAGAGTGACTAGCTCATTGCCTAGGTTTTGCAATTGCTTCATGACTTCTTGAAGCTCATTTGGGGCACTTGGAGATGAAGTAGAAGCTTCATTTGAACTCTGATTTCTAGGAGTGGGAGAAGGAGCCAAATTAGGTGCTTGATTGGTATTTGGACTCTCTAAACTTGGAAACAATGGCATGGGAGGTCTAGGGGCTAGTTTGCCAGCTTGGATCAAACAATTTTCAGCCCTAATGGCAATGCTATAAGCCATAGGGATAGTTATGCCTCCCATGGACTAAATCAACATAGAAATATCAGAATTTAGAGCTTTGAGATAGTAGAGAAAAGCACCTTCTGCTGTTGGTCTGACTGCCACTGGAATTCTCTCCCAAGTCTTTTGAAATCTGAAGTTGAAATCAGTCAGCTGCTCATTGGGAGCTCTCTTGATGGTTGTTAGCTGCTCCAAAAGAGACAAGTTGTCTCCCTTCTCTCCAAATTGCTCATGAAGTGCTATACATAGCTGATTCCAATTTGTGATAGAACCAGCTCCAAGGCTTCTAAACCATTGCAATGCTTTCCCCTTGAATGAAGATGCCAGCAATTTGACAGCCACTTGCATCTCATTGATTTCATGAATTGCACAAAGATTGGCAATGTCTTTAACATGATCACCTAGAGTAGTCTGATTTTCTCCAGTGAAGTAGGGAATGTTCTTCAAGGCTGCAATTGGAATTGGATGTTGTGCATTGAGGGAAAGTGGGCTGCTGCCTGTGAAGTTGACATAGGGGTTGTTTTGTGCCATTCTAATTGGTCTTAGAACCCTTGTTGATTGAATGAAAGGCCTACCAGGTGGAGGAGTTGAGAGAGTTCTGTTTGGTGGAGATGGAGACCTTTGGATTCTCCTCCCACTTTTCCTTACTCTTGGAGATAACTGCAGATATTCAAACAACACCTCTTCTTCTCTAGCTCTTGACCTTGTGGTGATTCTTCTCATGAGTTTTCAGGCCTGCACTACTGAAACCAGTTGATTCTTCCCCTTGGAGTCGCAAGATATGCAAATTATAGCTCTTTTCAAGCAAGAAAATTGCAACAGATGCACATCAAATTTCCTGCAATAAAAATGAGACCTCTAAGGTCCCACCGGGCGTGCCAAAACTGTTGTTGCAAATCAGCAGCACCCCTGGATGCAAATCAAGGTTCTGAATTGATGTTTTAGGCATCCAGTGTGATTGCACAACATGGAAACCTCTCTCCAAGTGTGGGACTTGTGAAAATGAGAGAGGAATCTCCAGATTAGAGGCTGGTTCCTCAAACTCCTCTGATTTAGATCTATATTTTGCACAACTACAGAGGTTCAGATCCTAATCCTACTCTAAATTGCAAGGAGACAGGGATAAAAATGCAAAAATGAAACTAAACTAAAGATGGTGATGCACCAAAAGGAGTGGTGAAACATTTTTTGCCATGTAAATAGACACAAATTCATGAAATGCAACAAGGGAAAACATACACAAGCTGATAGATGTAATTAGAGGTCTTAAAATGAAGTAAAACAATACAAACAGAGGACTGAAAGCATTCACAGAGTTTACACTGTCAATTCCATGTAAAAATCTCTTGCATTCCACCCTCAAAGAGGTATAAACCTGCTACAATACTTGAAAAAGGTCTGATTCTTACAACTATCACTTGCTGGAGGTGAAAGAAGAAGTTTTCTATGCCAAAAAGTGTTCAACCAAGAAAGAAATGAGCCAAATCTAGCTTTTACAGTACATGGGTCGAGCCCAGGAGAGAGAAAACATGAAAAACGCATGGGAGCCATCCCTCATTGATGGAAAATGCATTAAAACAGCATGGAGGACCTTACAAACCCATACCCTGTCATTTTTGACCATATTGGAGAAGAATGCGACCCATTCTGTATTAAATTTGGTTGTTGAAATGTCATTTCTGGCCATGGACACGTACCAGAACCGTTTTTGAATTTTCTCTCTCCAAACTGAACCAAAATTAGAAATTGACCATGGAATCATGTAGAGAATTTTAACAGCTTTCCAATGATATAAAGAACGTGAAAATCTGAGCTCTGGATCAAAAGATATGATCGTTTGAAGATTTAGGGCAAAAAACGACCCAAAAACGGATCGGTGGGAAAAAATTTCAAATTTTACCTTTTTTTGTCATTGGAAAAAAATTTCAAAAATTTCCCGTGCTCCGCTGGTCGGATGCCACGTGGCAAGCTCTGATTCGCTCTGGAATTCTCTCTCCTTCTCTTTTCTGCGGGTTTTCCTTTGAAAATCGACCTTTTTATACTCTTTTGGAAAAAAATTCATATTTTCGACCAAAATACTTGACCCCCTGAACTCCTCTACCATGTGGCAGCTTCCTATTGGCTGCGGGCCTCAAATGGGAAAATTTTCCACAAAAACTCCGCCGAGCCATAACTTGAAAAATATAAGGAGTTAGGAGGCAAACTTTACCTTTCTGGAAAGCTGAGAGAGAGCTCTATCTGATGGTGCCATTTCTAGAAAGCCTTGAGTGCCTAAAAATCAAAAAATGTAGACTGAGGCACAAGAGAGGAAAGAACACAAGGAGTTAGCCACAAAAACGAG
>CM034146.1:530024571-530039571 GCA_019776745.2 Taxus chinensis | reverse complement strand
TGAGTATTCTTGTGTATTTTGAAGAAAATGAGTGTTTTTCTTACTACAACTATTAAGGAACTAGTTTCTCTTTTGTTGTTGGAAATCTGAAGCTAATGGTAAGTGGATTTTATTGTGTATTATGGATTTGGTCTTATGTAAACAATACTGATAAGGATATTGTTTTTATGAATGCTGTATGTGAATGGTTTTTGTAGAACCCTGAGAATAATAGATGGAACTATTGGGTGAGTTATTTTCTTGAGAGTATATAGTGCATAGAATATAAATACTTGAAACAGTGGGCTTGTTTCATCGTTTTACTGTCACTTCCTTTTTAAAATGATTAAAAAGCATCCGTGTTTGGTTGAATTCCATGAAAGACTTTGTTTAAAAGAATTAATTCTTGATTCTGGAACTGAGTATCTGGATATTTACCAGATAGATTAGAGTTCACTATTTTAGTCTTCTTTGGATTGGATGATGAATTATTTGCATAAATATGTGAATGTTTACCTATACAAACTGCCCTTTAGATTTCTTGTTGTTTCATCAAGGCTGAACTGAAGTGGAATTCTTACTTTGAATGTTTGGAAAGTGATTCTTTTTTTATTATGAGGAAGCTCATAATTTTGTAGCTAGCTGTACATTCATGTTTTTCAGGTCTAGCTGAAATGCTGGTTTTGATGAAACGATAGCTGATAAAACTAGATGTGCATTCTTGCTTGTCTATATCTAGACGTGAATGTCTATAGAGTGAAATGTTTAAAGGGAAATGATTGCGTTTATAGGTTCTTTTGGTACTAATGTTTATAAACCAGTTGCAATGAACTCTGGTCAATTTTTTGGAAAGGTAATAATAGTTTTCAATTACTGAATATACTACTCTGAATAAATTATACTATTAGAGTATGTCTGCTCTAAATAAGAGGTATTTGGATAGATAGTAAGAAGAGGTCATATGATCTTTCTCCCCTTTATTCGATTATTGATTTTCATTCATTTCTCTTTGGACTGTTATCATTGATTGATATCACGTTTGAATTAAAATTTCTAGTATAGTTATGAGGAAAGGAAAGAGAGTGTGAATGGATAATTGAATTAATGATCATTTTCTCTCATACAGTTGGAAATCTATAATTGTTATGGAACGAATTTCATACTGCTTGGGTTAAGCATTTGTATTTAAATTTATTTTTACTTTTATCTTTAACGTTTTATTGTTTGAGATTAGACAAGTTGTATGAAAGGAAAGGAAAATGGTTCTGCTGGAAGTTTTATTTAAAATCTAATTGTGAATCTTCCTCTAACTAATGTAGGGGAAAGGAATTGATAGCATTATGCTAGAACAACAGCTGCATAATTGTATTTTCAGTTCTTATGGATGTTTGTAATCTGAAAATGTTTGAAGGAAATTACTTCTTTTTATAAGTATTCAAAAAGAGGACAGTAATCCTTTGACCGATTGGGATGGTAATTAGATGATTAAGTTGATATGTTGTTCATCCTTTTTGGTATTTAATTCTAGAATGATGTTCATATTAACGTTTCATAAAAGCAGGGTTCTTTTATTAAGACAGTTAATTAAAAGCACCTCATTTTAAAGACAAGTGCTTAAAATGCTCAGTTCAATGAACTGACCCGTGCAAGTAATTTTACAGATGAAACTTGATTACAAACAAAGACATGGTTGTTTTCTGATACTTCTTTTGATTAACTGAAGATGGATTGTATTGATAGCTATTACTCCTCTATGAGGAAATGAGAAAGGAAGAAATTACATTCTTTTATCTTTCTGAGTTATAATGTTGTTTGATATAAAAAATTCCAGTCGTTTGGACTGGCAAATGTATAGATTGTAAATCTAATGGATGAATACAAGTACAAGTGTGATATTTTTAATAACTGTATCATTTTGATATTGTTGAATAAGTTTGAGAATATAACATTATTCCTTGATTTGGAATTATTCAAATGTTAATGGGTGGATTTAAAAGGGAATAACATCTATTCTTTACCTGAATGCAACTTTAAAGTTGAAATGTGCAATTAGTTCATACTTGGGTTAAGATGAATTTTGAATTGACATTAAAAAGATTTAGATAAACATGAAATCCTAATTGGAAGGTATTCGAGATTAGTTTGAAAGCTAAGGGATATCAAATAACTTAGGGGCAACAAAACCTTGTATTCAGACTCCGTTAATAGCCTCAAATGTTTAAATTCAGAAAATAAAGATATGGGAAATCATATCTATTGTTAACAGACCTTAACTAAGTAAGGTTAAGGAGGATAAATGAATAAATTCATTTAGAATTAGACCTCATTTAAATGGCATCTAATAAGATGGAATTCTGAATTTGTTTACAGTTGTGGAAAAACTTGGTTAAGTTTAATAGGTTAAACTTATTAGGTTTATCGATAATGGGCTGATTAGTCCAAAGATTAAGAAAGGAACCAAGTAGAGAAAATGCAACCCTCCGGTATGAAGGAGGAGATGCGTAAGCTAGAAGATAGATTAAGTCTCTTTTAGCTACATACAACTATAACAAGAACGAGAATAAAAGATCAACATGGCTACTGAAAGTTGATCTTAAATATTAAGATCATAACCAAATCACAAATGAGCTGGATGTGTACTCTCGATGAGAGGATTCCGTAGGACATTGACATGCGCCAGCTACAATTTAGTCTCTTCATGAAGGTGGGGCCTTCATGATGACATAATGTTATAGCTGACATATTACAATGCCCTCCCGAATTAAATCATCAAGTTTACATAAGCTGGATACTAAGTTCTTAGATGGGGATAGGAATGTGATCACGTATACGAAGTGACTCCGGAGGACTAAAGGTAACTAGACACACGGATTCGTCTAGGGATGACATCGTATGTCTGTGTATCTTTAGTTACCATGAGTAACTTCCTATGCTCATTCATATTGCTAATTGGGGTTAGAGCTTGACCTTAAACGGAAGGACTAGAAGATACCAGGAAAGACCATTCTAGATAATAGACGAAGTGAGGTGAAGGACGTATTCCAATGATGTGTACCACATCCACGAATATGATCATACAAAGCATGTGGAAATATTTGGCCAAAGTATCGCAAGTGCTGGTTGCGTTGTCCTAATCACCTAGTTTAAGATGCAGGATGTCAGACGAATATCAGTAACAGATATTCAGATAGGCTTCTTAAATGGATCACTTCAATAACCGAAAACGGTAAGAGAACCCTGTATATTCATTATACAATGCACGAATTAACATGAAGGATCGGTAAGTCACCGAGTCATGAAATGAGAGATCACTGAAACTCCGAGCCATAAAATGGGAGATCGGTAGTTCTTCGAGTCATTTACAGCAGCATATGGTAACTGTTATATGATTGAATGGCATTGAATGTGTGTTCCATATTGTAGGTATGTGAACAGAGAACATTGGTTTTAAAAGGAAATTGTGTGATCCAAACTGCATTAGTTGGAAAGAGAAAAATTATTAAAACTTGAACGTGTGTTTGAATTATATAAGTCATAACAGGGAACTTTGTATAAAAAAAAAAAATTCCCTTGTTCTAGTATCATAAAATGGGGATGTTACAGTAGGTGCGTGTGCATGTGTGTTAGTGTGTGTGGGTGTGCTTGTGCATGTGCGTGTGCATGTGCATGTGCTTCTGCACATCTGTGTATGTATGTGTTTGTGCGTGTGCACGTGCGTGTGCCTCTGTAGGTGCATGTGTAGGTGTGTGTGCATGTGTAGGTTGCATGCCATCTGGGTATACCAAATGCGTGTGTAAGGGTGTGTGCATGTGTAATGTTGTTCAGTGCTTGTGCGTGTGTGTGTGGAAATAAACTCTAAAATGTGTGCGTGTGCATGTGCGTGTGCCTGTGCGTGTGCGTGTGCGTGTGCGTGTGCGTGTGCATGTGTGTCTGCCTATGTATGTCTGCGTGTGCGTGTGTGTGTGTGAGCGTAAGTGTGTGGGTGTTACTTATGCGTGTCAATGATGCTAGAGAATTCAGATATCACACGCAGAAGAATATGACCTTCCCAAGAACATTCATCACAGTTAGGATCAATGATACCTTCATTCGATGATCCATGTCGATAATGAAGGCAAGATCAGATGTGCAATAATGGGTTAAAATGGATCCCACCACATACCTTCGATCAGTGGTGGCGTGGAAATTCCACTGTTGCCCAACACACACGAAATGCTTCGTGCATTGCGTGTGTGTGTGCATATGTGGTTCTTGTGTGGTTTTTAGTGCATAGAAGATGCGCGTGAGCATGCTCCTTAAGTGTGCGTGTCACTTCCGTGTCCATATGACCTATGTGGAACGTGTGTGTTGTTCCCAAGAACGATCGTGTGTTGTAACATCCCCATTTTAAGATACTTAGAACAAGGGACATTTTTTTTTATACAACATTCCCTGTTATGAATTATATAATTCAAACACGACGTTCAAGTTTTAATAATTGTTCTCTGCCCAAATAATGCATTTTGGAACACACAATTTCCTTTTAAAACTAATGTTCTTTGTTCACATATTTGTAATATGGAACACACATTCAGTGCCATTCAATCATATAACAGATTCCATATGCTGCTGTAAATGACTCTAAGAACTACCCGATCTCCCATTTTATGGCTCAGAAGTTTCAGCAATCTCTCATTTCATGACTCGGTGACTTACCGATCCTTCATGTTAATTCTGCATAGTATAATGTATATACAAGGTTTCTCTTACCGTTTCCGGTTATCGAAGTGATCCATTTAAGAAGCCTATCTGAATATCTGTTACTGATATTCGTCTGACATCTTGCATCTTAAACTAGGTGATTAGGACAACGCAACCAGCACTTGCGATACTTTGGCCAAATATTTTCACATGCTTTGTATGATCATATTCCTAGATGTGGTACACATCATTGGAATACGTCCTTCACCTCACTTCGTCTATTATCTAGAATGGTCTTTCCTGGTATCTTCTAGTCCTTCCATTTAAGGTCAAGCTCTAACCCCAATTAGCAATATGAATGAGCATAGGAAGTTACTCATGGTAACTAAAGATACGCAGACATACGATGTCGTCCCTAGACGAATCCATGTGTCTAGTTACCTTTAGTCCTCTAGAGTCACTTCGTATACGTGATCACATTCCTATCCCCATCTAAGAGCTTAGTATCCAGCTTATGTAAACTTGATGATTTAATTCGGGAGGGCATTGTAATATGTCAGCTATAACATTGTGTCATCATGAAGGCCCCACCTTCATGAAGAGACTAAATTGTAGCTGGCGCATGTCAATGTCCTACGGAATCCTCTCATCGAGAGTACACATCCAGCTCATTTGTGATTTGGTTATGATCTTAATATTTAAGATCAACTTTCAGCAGCCATGTTGATCCTTTATTCTCGTTCTTGTTACAGTTGTATGTAGCTAAGAGAGACTTAATCTGTCTTCTAGCTTACGCATCTCCTCCTCCATACCGAAGGGTTGCATTTTCTCTACTTGGTTCCTTTCTTAATCTTTGGACTAATCAGCCCATTATCGATAAACTTAATAAGTTTAACCTATTAAACTTAACCAAGTTTTTCCACAACTGTAAACAAATTCAGAATTCCATCTTATTAGACGTCATTTAAACGAGGTCTAATTTTAAATGAATTTATTCATTTATCCTCCTTAACCTTACATAGTTAAGGTCTGTTAACAATAGATATGTTTTCCCATATCCTTATTTTCTGAATTTTAAACATTCGAGGCTATTAACGGAGTCCAAATATAAGGTTCGGCTACACCTAAGTTATTTGATATTCCTTAGCTTTCAAGCTAATCCCGAATACCTTTCAATTAAGAGATCATGTTTACCTAAATCCTTTTTGATGTCCATTTAAAATTCATCTTAACCCAAGTATGAACTAATTGCACATTTCAATGTAAAAGTTGCATTTAGGTAAAGAATAGATGTTATTCCCTTTTAAATCCACCCATTAACATTTGAATAATTCCAAATCAAGGAATAATGTTATATTCTCAAACTTATTCAACAATATCAAATTGATACAGTCATTAAAAATATCACACTCGTACTTGTATTCATCCATCGGCTTTACAATCTATACATTTTCCAGTCCAAATGACTGGACTTTGTTTATATTAAACAACATTACAACTCATAAGTTAGAAGAATGTAATTTCTTATTTTCTCATTTCCTCGTAGAGGAGTAATAGTTATCAATTGCAATCCATCTTCAGTCAATCAAAAGAAGTATCAGAAAATAACCATGTCTTCGTTTCTACTCAAGTTCCATCTGCAAAATTACTTACACGGGTCAGTTCATTAAACTGAGCATATTAAGCACTTGTCATTAAAATGAAGTGGTTTTAATTAACTGTCTCAATAAAAGAACCCTGCTTTTATGAAACGTTAATATGAACATCATTCAAGAATTAAGTATCAAAAAGGATGACCAGCATAACAACTCAATCATCTAATTACCCTCCCAATCAGAAAAGATAGGATTACTGCCCTCTTTCCCAATAATTACTACAAGAAGTAATTTCCTTCAAACAGTTCCAGATTACAAACATCTGTAAGAACTAATAACACAATTATTGTAACGCCTTGATTTTTGTAAGTTATCATGGTGATTATTTTTCATAATGTTATAACTGCTGAAATAAAGGCAAACATGTTAAGATATATTTTGATCTTAAAGGAATGTGTTGCTAATCTGGACTCTTGTATATTGTAATTTGTTTACTTGGGACAGCAGTTATTATTGCTTGTATGTTGCTAATGTGACAACAGATCTGTTGTATGTTTGATGAACTCTATTCGCTGATTGACAACACACCTTGAATAAATTCCATTGATCCAAGGTATGCTGTGGTCTTCTTGTGATCGCTTTGTTGATTTACTTTTAAACCAGACTGAAGGTTGATATAAATGTTGCAGCACATGATTTCAGGTATGAATATCCGGTATGTAGATGCCAATGAAAAATGTTCAATTCTCGAACCATACACTATTGTAACGTGAGACCTCGTAAGGTGAAAAAGGCCTGGATGCGGGTGGCTCAGGTAGGTGGAACATGGGACGAAACGTCCTGCATAGTGTTGAATTTGGATGTCAGTCGAAAGGACTTGATTGGAAATTGATTAATTAAGTGAGAGGGGATTAGACCTTTAATCTACCCCTAAGTTCTACCTTATACCCTAACTACTATCCTATGTGGATTTTTAAATTCTATAATGGTGAAAATAGATCTAAATTCTATTAACCTATGACCTAGATTTGGACACTATTATAAATCCTAAACTAATCCTAACCTAAGGAAGGGGACGCACAGACCCATGTGAATGGAAAGGATAAGGGAGAATGGTGGGAAATTTAATAGGGCAATGAATGTGGTCCTTGCGTGGACAGCACCAAGTTTGGCGGGAACAGGGAAAAGTTAGAGGCATTCAGTTAGTCATGAGACCAAACTTAGTTTTCATGCAAAATTTGAATTTGGCAATTCACCAACCTGAGTCGGCGGTGGCATGAGGAAAAAGGAAAAGGTAGAGCCTTCAATGCATTTAATTTTCTTGGTCTTCATGACCATCCTGCCTTGGAAAGAGTATGGAGGAAATTTTGTTGGTCATTTTGTTCTTTCGGGTTTTTGGAAGTTGCTCTGCATTTGGTTTTTCACGGTTCTGTCGAACCCGCTGTGTTTGATTGTTATCTCTGTTTCTTTGGAAAATCTAAGGCTATTTTTGAGCCTGTAGAGGAAGGTGATTGTTCGGGGAGCTCTGCTACTGTCGTCGTGGAAGTAAATAACTCCTGTAGGCGTGGTTTTCTTTGAGCTTCAAGGAAGATTACAGGCATGTTAAGCCCTTCTCCTTAAACTGCTTGCTTTGCTTAAATGTCTCATTAAAACAACCCTGCTCTTCTGATGAGGGGGTTTTAGTTTATTCAATTTTGCTATCATGTAGAAGAGACATTGGGTTGAGTCATTTTTTTTGTTGTATGCGACTTGGGTAATTCTTTGCATATGGTATATTGAATGAAATTGTGCATACTGTGCGAGTTTGTTTTGACATTATTTCCTTACTGAAATTATTAAGGAAACGAGTTCCTCTTCTTTCTGTTGTTTTAGATTTTGAAGGAAATGGTAATTGGGTTTTATTGAGCATCATGGGTTCGGTTTGATGGAAGCGATAGTAATATTTCTAAGTGTTGTGCTTTTTCTTTTGTAAAAATGGATGGATGAATATGACTTAGGTATTCGTGGGAGTTGAAGAAAGTAATTGTTCTTCTTACTAAAATTATAAATGAACTATGTTTTCTCCTTGATGTGATGGAAAGTTAATTTTATTGTGTTTTATGGATGCGGTTTGATCTTCCAGTTCGAACTGTTGTCATGAAAACGATCATGGCTTAGTATTGTTGTGCAAATAAATGAAATACATGGGAATTGGCTTGCTGTTTGAGACTGTTTTGACTGTACCATGCTTGCGCATCTAATACCCTATGCGGGTTTGCCTTGATAAAGGTATTGTTATATGAATATTGTATTTCTGGGTTCTGCACATCATTGTGAAATAGGAGAATGCGGTTTTCGGATTTAAATGTTTGATCGAGAAGGAACTCGAACTGGGTATTTCTTTGCAAATGGCATATTGAATGAAAATTGTACATGATGTGCGAGTTTGTTTGACATTGTTGAACAATCATTCTATTGTCAATATGGGTTTGAGCTGTCATTATAAAACAAACACGACTTGGGTGTTCTTATTACATTTTGAAGAAAATGATTGTTTCTTTACTGAAATTATAAGGAAATGAGTTCTTCTTCTTTCTACTGTTTTAGATTTTGAAAGAAATGGTAATTGGGTTTCATTGAGCATTATAGGTTCGGCTTGATGGAAGTGATAGTGATATTTAGATTGTTTCCTGAGTGCTGTGTTTTTCTGTACAAATGGAAGATTGAAATGTTTCGTGTGATCTCTGATTTTGCACTGTCATTAAAAAAAAAGAACTCGACTTGAGTGATTCTTATTGCGTTTGAAGAAAATGGATGTTTTCTTATTGAAATAGTTAAAGGAATGAATTTTTCTCTTGTTGTTGTTTGAATTCTGGAAATATCCTCAAGAGAGCTTTACTGTACAATACGGGTTGGACTTGCTGTAGGTAACAACAAAGTGCAAATTGTTATTTATGAACTGTGTGCGTTCATAGGTATAGAAAGTCGTGTGAATATTTGATAAAGTGACTGTATAACTGTTCATTTGGTTATAATACAGTGAATGAAGTATGAATTCTTCTAGTACAGTAAGAGCATAGGATGCATCTTTATATTGCTTGTTCTATGATGGATACGATGTTTTACCAACTTGTTTTTGGTATTCGTATGTGCATGATTTAAAGGAAGTATTGATATGGATGATAAATTCTTCCTTGTTTTCATAAAAAGCAAAATATGAATGGAATTATTCCTTGCTGTTGGAAAGTGAATTCTGAATGGATTTCGTAAGTTTCACTCTAAACTGTTATCTTGATTGGTGTCTCGTTTGGATTAAATTTTCAATACAGTCATGAGGAAAGGAATAGGAGTGTGGATGGATAACTTGGAATAATGATCATTTCTTCTCTCATACAGTTGGAAACGTATAATCGTTAAGGAATGAATTTTGTATTGCTTTGGTTTAAGCCTCTACATTTTATTGTTGTTTGCTTTTCTCATCTGTACTTGATTGATTGAAATCAAATGAGTTGCATGAACTGAAAGGAAAGTAAATTGGTTTATATTTCAGTAAAATTTATCCTTTGATATTATAACTAATGAAAGGGAAGGAAATTGACAGCATTTAATGTTATACCAACATCATACATACTTGTATTCCTAGTTCTTACAAATGTTGTAATCTGGAACTATAGAAGGAAATTGCGTCTTGTAATGATTATGTGGGAAAAAGGGCAGTAATCCTTTGACTGAATTGGATGGTAATTAGATGTTTCAGTTGTTATGCTGATCATTCTTTTTGATACTTAATTCTTGAATGATGTTCTTTGTAACGTTTCATAAAAGCAAGGTTCTTTTATTGAGACAGTTAATTAAAAGCACCTCATTTTAATGACAAGTGCTTAATATGCTCAGTTCAATGAACTGACCTATGCAAGTAATTTTACAGATGGAACTTGAGTAAAAGGAAGACATGGTTGTTTTCTGATACTTATTTTGATTGACTGAAGATGGATTGTATTTGATAGTTATTACTCCTCTACGAGGAATTGAGAAAAGAAGAAACTACATTCTTCTATCTTATGAGTTGTAATGTTGTTTAATATAAACAAAGTCTAGTCGTTTGGACTGGAAAATGTATAGATTATGAAATGGATGGATGAATACAAATACAAGTGTGATATTTTAATGACTGTATCAGTTTGATATTTTTGATTAAGTTGGGAATATAATATTATTCCTTGATTTGGAATTATTCAATTGTTCATGAATGGATTTAAAAGGAAATGACATCTATCCTTACCTAAATACAATTTTTACGTTGAAATGTGCAATTAGTTCATACTTGGGTTAAGATGAATTTTTAATTGACATTAAAAAGGATTTAGGAAGAACATGATCTCTTAATTGAATGGTATTCGGGATTAGCTCGAAAGCTAAGGAATATCAAATAACTTAGGAGCAGTCGAACTTCGTATTCGGACTCCGTTAATAACCTCGAATGTTAAATTCAGAAAGTAAGGATATGGGAAAAATATATCTATGGTTAACAAACCTTAACTATGTAAGGTTAAGGAGAATAAATGAATATATTCATTAAGAATTAGACCTCGTTTAAATGACGTCTAATAAGATGGAATTCTGAAATTTTTTACAGTTTGGAAAACTTGGTTAAGTTTAATAGGTTAAACTTATTAAGTCTCAGTAATGGGCTGCTTAATCCAAGGATTAAGAAAAGAAACAAGTAGAGAAAATGCAAGCCTTCGGTACGAAGGAGAAGATGCATAGTAAGCTAGAAGATGGATTTAGTCTTTCTTAGCTACATACAACTGTAACAAGAACGAGGATAAAGGATCAGCATGGCTGCTAAAAGTTGATCTTAAATATTAAGATCATAACTAAATCACTTGAGCTGGATGTGTACTCTCGATGGGAGGATTCCATAGGACATTGACATACGCCAGTTACAACATGGTGTCTTCATGAAGGCAGGGCCTTTATGACGACACAATGTTATAGCTGACATATTATAATGCCCTCCCGAATTAAATCATCAAGATTACATAAGCTAAATATTAAGTTCTTGGCTGGGGATAGGAGTGTGATCATGTATACGGAGTGACTCCAGAGGACTAAAGATAACTAGACACACGAAGTCATCTAAGGATGACACCGTATGTCTACATATCTTTAGTTACCATGAGTAACTTCCTATACTCATTCATATTGCTAGTTGGAGTTAGAGTTTGACCCTAAATTGGAAGGATTGGTAGGGACCAAGAAAGACCATTCTAGATAACAGATGAAGTGAGGTGAAGGATGTATTCCATTGGTGTGTATCACATCCTGGAATATGATCATGCAAAGCATGTGAAAATCTTTGGCCAAAGTATCGCAAGTGCTGGTTGTGTTGTCCTAATCACCTAATTTAAGATGCAGGATGTCAGATGAATATCAGTAACAGATATTCAGATAGGCTTCTTAAATGGATCACTTTGATAACCGGAAATGGTAAGAGAACCTTGTATATACATTATACTATGCATGAAATAACATGAAGGATCAGTAAGTTGCCGAGTCATGAAATGAGAGATCGCTGAAACTCCGAGCCATGTAATGGGAGATCGGTAGTTCTTCGAGTCATTTACAACAACATATGGAATCTGTTATATGATTGAATGGCACTGAATGTGTGTTCCATATTACAAATATGTGAATAGAGAATTGTTATCCATATGTGCTCCCTACTCATTTTGTGGCTAACTCCCTTTCATTCTTTCCTTCTATTGTGCCTCAGTCATAAATTTTTACTTTTTAGGCACTCAAAACCTTTTGGAAATGACACCATTGGATAGAGCTCTTTCTCAGCTTTTTAGAAAGGTAAAGATTTCCTCCTAACTCCACGTATTTTTCAAGTTATGGCTCGGCAGAGTTTTGTGGGAAATTTTCCCTTGCAAGGTTCGTAGCCAATCAGAACTCGCCACGTGTCCAGGTCAAAAATATCAAAGCGATCCGATTTTGGCCTGTTTTTGCCCTAAAACTTCAAATCACCATAACTTTCGATCCAGATCTCAGATTTTCACGTTCTTTATATCAATGGAAAGCTGGTGAAATGCTCTATAAGATTCCATGGTAAATTTTGAATTTTGGTTTAGTTTGGAGGGAGAAAATAAAAAAACACTTCTGGTACGCGCCCATGGACAGAACTGACATTTCAACAACCAATTTTAATGCAAAATGGGTCGCATTCTTCTCCAACATGGTCAAAAATGTCGGGGCATGGGTTTGTAAGGACCTCCATGCTATTTTTAATGCATTTTTGTCAATGGGGAATGGCTCCCATGTTTTTTCACGTTTTCTCTCTCTTGGGCTCGACCCATGCACTGTAAAAGCCGGATTTGGCTCATTTTTCAAAGGGGGGAACACTTTTTTTACA
Source organism: Taxus chinensis (assembly GCA_019776745.2). NCBI lineage: Eukaryota > Viridiplantae > Streptophyta > Pinopsida > Cupressales > Taxaceae > Taxus > Taxus chinensis. The sequence goes on along the minus strand of CM034146.1, from coordinate 530,026,923 downwards.
CAGCAAGCTTCTATTTTCACTTTCAACAAGTGATTTTGGCAAGTATCAGACCTTCCAAGTATTGTAATAGGTTTTTTTGCCTCTTTGGTGTTGGAATACAAGGATTTTGATGTTGAAAATCACAATGCAGGCTCTGTGAATGCTTTTAGTCCTTTGTATGTGTTCTTTGCTTCATTTCAAACCCTTGTTTACAGATTATCAACCTATGCATGATGTTTTATGTTGCAATTTCTGATTTTTGTCAATTTGCATGAGTAAGAAGTGCTCACCACTCCTTTGGTGTATCACCCTTATCATTTTAGTTTTAATTTTTGCATTTCTTATCCCTGTCTCCTTGCAAATTAAGATAAAATTAGGATAGGAACCTCTGCAGTTATGCAAATAATAGATCTGATCAGAGGAGTTTGAGGAACCAACCTCTAATCTGGAGATTCCTCTCTCATTTTACAAGTCCCACACTTGGAGAGAGGTTTCAATGTTGTGCAATCACACTGGATGCCTGAAACATGAACTTAGAAACCTGATTTGCATCCAAGGGTGCTGTTGATTTGCAACAACAAGAACATTAGTTTTAAAGGGAAATTGTGTGATCCAAACTGCATTATTTGGACAGAGAATAATTATTAAAACTTAAACGTGTGTTTGAATTATATAATTCATAACAGGGAACGTTGTTTTAAAAAAAAAAATTCCTATTTCTGGTATCTTAAAATGGGGATGTTACAATTATGCATATTGTTGTTCTAACATAAATGCTATCAATTCCATTCCCTTACATTAGTTATAATTTCAAAAGATAAAATTGACTGAAAATATAAACCGAATTACTTTCCTTTCCATTCATGCTACCCATTTGATTTCAAGCAATCAAACACTGATGAGAAAAGTAAACAACAATAAAATGTAGATGCTTAAACCAAAGCAATACAAAATTTGTTCCATAACGATTATAAATTTCCAACTATATGAGAGAAGAAATGAAAATTAATTCAAATTATCCATCCACACTCCCTTTCCTTTCCTCACAACTATACTGAGAATTTAATCCAATGTGATATCAATCAATGATAACAGTCCAAAGAGAAGTAAATAAAATCAATAATCGAATAATAGAAAAAAGAATCATATTACTTCTTCTCACTGTCTAACCAAATATCCACTATTTAGAACAGACATAATCCAATAGTATGATTCATTCTGATTAGTATACTTCAGTATCCCAAAAAACTCTAAGCATAGTCATTTCCTTTTAAATATTTCACTCTATAGACATTCACGTCTAGGTATAAACAAGTAAGAATTTACAGCTAGTTTTATCAACAACATTTCATCAAAAAAAAGCATTTTAGCTAGTCCTGGACAACAAGAATGCACAGCTAGCTACGAAATCATGAGTTTCACCATATTGGTAAAAAGATTCATTTTCAAACATTCAAGGTAAGAATCCCACTTCAGTTCGGTCTTGATGAAACAACAAGAAGTCTAGAATGCAGTTTGAATACACACACACACACACACACACACACACACACACACACACACACACACACACACACACACACACACACATACATATAATTTCATCATCGAGTCTAAAAGAGACTGAAATAGTAAACTCTATTCCATCCGGTAGATACCCAGATACTCAGTTTTAGAATTAGGTAAATAGTTCCTAAAACAAATTCTTTCACTGATTTCACACCAAATACGAAGGCATTTAATCGTTTTAAATTGCGTAAGAGTAAAAGGATGAAACAAGCCCATTGTCCCAAAGAATTTGTATTCTATGCACTATAATACAACCAGAGAAAATAACTCATGCACAGTTCCATCAAGCATTCTCACATTTAAAAAAAAAAAACCATTCACACATAGAACTCAGAAAACAATCTACATATCACTATCACTTCCATCAAACTGAACCCATAATGCACAATGAAACCCAATTACCATTACTTTCATAATTTAAAATAGCAGAAAGAGAAAACTCGTTTCCTTAATAATTTCAGTAAAGAAACACTCATTTTCTTCAAAATACACAAGAATACCCAAGTCAAGTTCGTTTTATAATGACAGCTCAAACCAGAGGTCATATCGAATCCTTTTATCCTTCCATTTTTACAAGAATGCACAGAACTCAGAAAACAATACTCACATCATTGGTACATTCACCAACTTGAATCCATAATGGGTAATAGAAACGATTGTTGTTGCAAATCAGCAGCACCCCTGGATGCAAATCAAGGTTCTAAGTTGATGTTTAGGGCATCCAGTGTGATTGCACAACATTGAAACATCTCTCCAAGTGTGGGACTTATAAGATCAGAGAGGAATCTCCAAATTAGAGGCTGG
>CM034146.1:529977071-530014571 GCA_019776745.2 Taxus chinensis | reverse complement strand
ACACACACACACACACGTTCACATGGTTCACACGTTTTAGGGTTAGACAGTTTCAGTTAGGTTCAGGGAGAAATTCACGCACACGCATACACCACTCTCTAAGCACACGCTCATAGTTTTACACTTGCACACAAACTCATACACGTGCATGCAAACGCACTTCCAAAATCTACACGCTAACGTCATTCGCACATTGGATATGCATTTTTTCTCACCTTTGCACGGTGCATATCACACGCATAAGTCCTCCTACACTCAAGTACAGGCACACTCACACGCATATGGTCAGGCGGATGTTTAGGGGTCACGCACATGTTCCTGCACAGGAGACACATTTCATGCAGGACGTGAAGGGAAACACGCACGCACATGCAAATGCAGTCGCGGGGCGGTGTTTGCAGATTTGCACACGCACATGCGCGGGCATAAATTTCCCACGCACACGCACTGCGCTTCAGCGGGTCCTCCACAGGCACACGTGGCATGCCTCCGAGCACGTCGCCGGAAACACAGGAACAGGTACAGGGGGCGGGGGTAGCGGGGAGAGTTTGGGGCATTTCGCACGCAAAGGGGTAGATGCACAAAACAACAACGCCCAAGCGCCTGCGGGTCCACCAGGGGCATTTAGGCGCTCTCACACACGTACACGCACGCGCAGGATGAACAGGCAGAGGGGAGAGGCGTCAGACACAGCATGGAGATTTGGTGCAATTTCACCAAAAGGGGAAATGCACAGGGGTGAACAGATGTAGTGCAGGTCTCGCGCGCCTGCGTCACACTCATTTTCGCACACATGCACGCACATGCGGGGATGCGGGGCATGCATTTTCTCGCGCACTCGCACACACACACACATTTCGAACACATGTCATACCCACTTGCACACGCTAGAAAGCTTGAGATTGGGCAAACAAGGACTTTTTGCACAAGCTTTCGATGTCTTCTTTGAACCAGATGCATATGCACATTTACATTTTGATAAGCATTAAGCAGGGGTCAATTTTGCAAACACAGGCATACTGCAGGATTTTACATTACGCAAACTCAGGTACATTTTTACACTTTTAAATGTACACATTAAATTGGATCTACTCCTTCACTTACACGCACATGTGCGAAACAAGCACATGGAGAATTGCATCTAGGACAGGCCATTTACACAGTGGTTTAGGGAAGTAACATTTGCTCATGCACACGTATTCAAATTTGCACAAGCTTGGTATGTCCAACCTCATTGACAACCCGAACGGCTTCAGACCTGAAGGGCTTTAAATGAGTTCTGCAACCTTATTCTTTGCAATGTTAAAATTATTTTCTTAAGTCGTTGGGATTTCTTCAATTTGATGGAAGATTTATGATACAAGGCCGAGGGGACCCCAAATTTTAACATGATTTTTGCCAAATTGATTCAATGTACTTGCTCGGGACTGAAGAAATCTATGCATTTTAATCCAAATTACATTGAGGGGTGCCAGTTTGGATAACAATTTGCACGCACACGAACATTCGCAAGCACTAGCAATTTGTTTGTCAAATTCATGCTTACTCAGGCAGTGTACGTTTTTATTCGGGCTAAACATGCACACGCACATGCACATTTAGTTATTTATGCACACGCACATGACGCATTTCAAAGTGAAATGCACAATTTCTGCGCGCCAATTTTCATATACACACCAAGGATACAAAATGCAACATTAAATCCACGTACATTTTGCACACACACACAGAAAGAAAAAGAACATGCACACGCAGATGCACATGCACACGCACACTCTTTTGCACATGATTTACAATGAATGCCATTGAATTGTAAGTGTCAACTTGTGCAGGTATAAGACTGAAAGTCCTTTCAATTCTTTATTAATTCTAATTATATACTGTTGTGGCAAATCAGCAGCACCCCCTGGATGTTGATCAGATTTCTAGTTTGATCATACTAGCATCTAGTGTGATTGCACAACATTGAATCCTTTCCCCAAGTGTGGGACTTGCAAAATGAGAAAGGAATCTCCAGTTTAGAGGCTGGTTCCTCAATTTCTCTAGTCAGATTTATCACTTACAAGTTGCAGAGGTCTATATTCCTAACCCTACACCTAAATTCCAAAGGAGACAGAGATAGAGAATGCAAAAAAAGCTAAAACTAATGCTAATAGGTGATGCACCAAAGGAGTGGTGAGCATTTTTTACTTCTACAGATTGACACAGTCCATAAAAATGCAACAAAGAACTGTTAGCACAAATTCACAGCACCCCCTAGATGTTGATCAAATTTCTAGGTTGATCATACTGGCATCCAGTGTGATTGCACAACATTGAATCCTTTCTCCAAGTGTGGGACTTGTAAAAATGAGAAAGGAATCTCCAGAGAAGGTTGGTTCCTCTTCCTAAACTACCTGCCACAAGTTGTTCCAGTGCAGGCAAGCTAATCTAATCCTAATCTAACCTCCAAGGAGATAGGGAGAGAGAGAAAAGAGAAAAAAACAAAAGCCTACACTAAAACGGTGATACACCAGAGAAGGAAAATGCTGAACATCTATCAAAACTGCTATGAACACAGCTCCAACCTTGCAATGAACATTTAAATGTGCACAAATACCTGCAATGAAGAGAGGCAAGAAGAAAATAAGCAAAAAATGAGCAAGGATGGACAGATGCATCACAAAATGCATTTTTGTTGCTCCAGAAGTTTGCATAGAACATCATTTTAATGGTAAAAGGCAAAAAATGCCATTACAGAGCAGGGGAGGAGGTTCAAACTCCATTTTCAACCCTGGGGAAGAAAAGAAAGGAGAGCAGAGTAGAAAAGATGAACAACCCTTTGAAAAATGAGCCAAATCTGTCTTTTACAGTGCATGGGTCGAGCCAAGGAGAGAGAAAACGTGTAAAAAACATGGGAGCCATTCCTCATTAAATGAAGATGCATTAAAATAGCATGGGCATCCTTACAGACCCATGCCCTGACATTTTTGGCCATGTTGGAGAAGAATGCAACCCATTTTGCATTAAAACTGGTTGTTGAAACATCATTTCTGGCCATTACCATGTGACAGAGGCGTTTTCAATTTTCTCTCTCCAAAATCCATCAAAATGCAAAAATTACCCTAAAATCTTATAGAGAATTTCACCAGATTTCCATTGATATAAAGAATGCGAAAATCTGAGCTCTGGATCAAAAGTTATGGCCATTTGAAGATTTAGGGCAAAAACAGGCCCAGAACGAATCGACGGGAAAAAATTTTGAATTTTACCTCTTTTTTGCATTTGGAATTTTTTTTGAATTTTTTCCATGCTCCGCCACTTTGATGACATGTGGCGAGCTTTGATTCATCCGCAAGCTCATCCTTTGAAAATTTCTTTCGGGCCCTTCCTTAAAATTTTTTGCCACTTGGACATGTGGCACTAGTTTATTGGCTCGGGCCTGAGGGGCGCACTTTGTCCTTCGAAAATTTGGCATTTTTCACTTTGGAAAAAATTCCCACTTCCCCCACACTCCGCCACTTGGATGACACGTGTCAAGATTCCATTTGATCGCGGAGGCAGCGGGCCAAAACTGTAGTCTTTAAAAACTTTGACCGAAACTTGGAAAATTTTCTAAGTCCTTCTCTATTGCGGCCTTTTTGCCTTTTCACGTCCCACGCATCCCTCACGTACCTTTGTCCTGGCTGTCCCAGACAAAAATATCCTACTTCGGCTGATTCAGGCTTCCTTGTTCCTGTTTGCGGATTTTTCACCTTTTCGCGTCCCTCGCGTACTTTTGGCCCGGATGTCCCAGACTGCCTGGGACAAATATCTCCAAACCGCCCGAAATGGACTGTCTGTCGGTAAATCGGCCGATTCGCGTCCCACACGTACTTTTGTCCCGGCTGTCCCGGATGAATATCTCCGAACTGCCTGAAATGGATTGTCTTTCGACAAACTGGCCGATTCGCGTTCCACGCGTACCTCGCGTACTTTTGTCTCGGCTGTCCCAAACCGCGTGAAACAGAGACTTAGGCAATTTTTCCTTTGCTTTCGGCCGATTCAGCTTTTCACGTCCCAACGTCCCAACTGTCCCAACTGTCTTGCAGAACAAGACTTAGCCGATTTTCTTGCTTTTTCGGCCCCAAGCTTGGTACGACGAACCTCAATACGACCCGAACCCTTCAGACCCGAAAATGCTTTAAAACAATCCTACAACCTTATTCTTTGCATTTTTTCCATTTTTTCTAACTCATTGGGATTTCTTCTTGGTTGGGAGAGTTAGAAAAAGGCCGAGGGGACCCCAAAAAACATGATTTTTGCCTTGAATCAATGTACTTGCTCGGGACTGAAGAAATTGATGTATGTTATCCAAATTACCTTGAGGGTGAATTTTGGATAACAATTTGGCGACTCAGCGGGGTTACCTGCCTGCTAGGTAGAAGATCAGTGGCCTTTTAGCAATCCATTGGGCATGGAGTCATAAGTAATAACTTGAAACCAACCTGATATCTTGAAAACTTCCCTCTAAGCCACTTGAAACCCATTGAACTTAGAGTTGTTCTCACCAAAATGCCACTTAAAATGAACTGTGCAAGAGCAAAACCAGCAACATCAAAACCATGTACAAAACTGAAATTCATACATGCTCCAAATGGAACATGCAGAGTGTGCACAAGCACTTCTTTTACTGAAAGCAAACCTACCTACTCTATTCTAACTAGAAGCAAAGGTGAGCTAAACAAACCCTGCAACTGGTTGTGCAAAATAGCTTCCTTTCTTCAAAATTGGCAACCATGCAACTGATTTGGCACTGAACATGGCTGATTGGATGAATGAAAAATCAACAAGAAGTTGGTCTTCCACCCAAATCATCAAGGTGTCAGTTGAAGGTAAATTCAATACCTCTTTTAGTTGCTCTGCATTTGGATTGAAGAGGTATGACAGCTGATCCTTGGTTCTTTGCATATCATCCTCATGCTTATGAGCAAGCATGACTGGTTGTGACTTCTCCTTTGACTCCAATGAAGTCAAATACCTGATTGGGCAAGGTATGGTCCGTTTGATAGGCCCATAGTTCTAATTTTCAACTCCAAAAATGGAGTCTTCTTGTAGACCTTCTTGAATGGATGGTGTGGAAGCAATGGTAGAACCCTTCTGCCCTTTCTCTTCGTCCAATGAAGAACATGGAAGATTTAAATCTTTCAATCTTGATTCTAAAGAGCTGGTATAAGATGTAGGCTGCTGCAAATGAATGCTCTTCTCCATGATAGCAGGCTCTTGTGTTTGGAAAGTGGATGATGAAAGAGAGAATGGTGGAAACTCAACCGGTTCTTCTTCATCAAAACAGTCCTCCAAATCAGACAGGTAAACTGCCTCATTGCTGTCCTGCTGCAAATGTTCAACCTCTCCCATAATGTGCTCCTCTTCTTTCACATTTGGATCGGCTTCTCCCTCCTCTACTACTTGAAGGCAATCTTGCTCTTGATAGAACTCTTTCTTCTAGCATGAAGTTTGTCAAGTCAAACTCTTCAATCTACTACTCTAGAGGACAAGTTGGGACTACAAGATCTTCTTCTGAGCTTTCTTCCTCTATGAATGATTGTTATGTTCCGTGTCTAAATGAGCTACAACACTTGTCTACTTGTAGATGACATTTGAGTTCAAATTTAAAAAATAGTAACACCTATGTCAACATCCAATGACACGGATCTAAAAGAGGGAAATGGAGCATGGGTGTATGAAAATAAGGAATGGACTAATGAAATATCATCTTTGTCTCTTAATAATGGGTGATCTAGACTAGGATAATGAGAGGAGCCATACTAAAGATGGACACCTTGATGTTGTGGAAACAAAACTAGGAAGCCAATAGTCAACACTCTATAGAAGATATAGGGTTCCAAATTCTAGATCTAGAAAATGGTACTAGTGTCTAACTAGCTCCTATCAATAAGGTGGTGCAAATAAGGTCATAATTGGGTTGTAATCATGATGTAACAAGAGAAGGATTTGTATTATTGTGTTGTAAACATAAGTTATAAGGATCAATAGGTTGTAAATCCCTAAGGGTTGATTCTAAGGCAAGAGCCAATAGATTAATAATATGTTGTTTTACTTTAATCTATGCATGACCACATCAAACATACAAAAAAATTCTAAAATAAATAAAGGAAAAGAGAGGTTATGGATACTTACTTGATTGTTGCAAACACCATTGGTGCATTAAATTCCTCTCAATGCCTTATGAGAGAGTTGATGTAGGGGATTACAATAGAATAAGAGAAAACCTAGGAAAAACGCTAGTAGAAGACTCAAAGACTCCAAATTATAGGTAGACCATAGTCAGTGTAGCTCCTATGTTGGAATATTCTAAGCACCTCATACTTCAAGTGTAGACTTTAAAGAAGATATGTAATACCAACTTCAAGACTTCTAAGGCTTTAATGGCATATTTATAAACGTTAATAAATGGAATGATTGATGATGATATGTTGGAAAGAGCACTCATATGTTGAGTATAAATAATAAACATGATGGCCATTTATAGTGTATGTTATTTGACAATATCGATCATGGTCGATGCCATCAACTGTGAAAAATTTCTCATCCAACAATATTAATCATGGTTGATACCATTGGCTAAAATGATGACATGACGAAGGTATGTGTGTTAAAAGTAGGTATGGATTTGATTATAAGAGGATAGTGAGGTGATGTCATAAAGAGGCTATAAATGACAACTATAGAGGTATGAAAACATGTAAAATGTGGTAAAATTTGACTACACATCAAGACTCTCTCATAATTACTACTACTAACCAACCTAGTGTAACTAGTGAATGTTTCGTGTAACCATTTCTAGCTACTCCCCACTCTCGAAAATGGCCATAAAGACATCATTCATGGGAATCCAATGTGTCAATGATGTCTGTGAAGAATAAAAACCAATAAAGTGAAAAAATAGGTGTATAAATATGCTCCAACTAAAGATCATCGAGTATCACAAAAAGTGTAGATAAGATGGTCTTGTGGAAAAGAAAATGTAACATTGAAATCAAAATAAATAAAAAAGATGTGTAGTATACTAAGTGATAAAAATATGAACCCAAATAAAGCATACCTACCTATATAATTTTATTCCCATAAGTGTGGCTACATATCAGAATCATCAGAGTTTAGAAACATATGACATGAGAATCCAAGTAATACACAACTACAAAGAAACACTTGAAGATAAAATATATAAATAACCAATAAACCCTAATCTAAAGGGGAGCTCATGGAAGGTCTGAGAGGATAATAATTAGGTTACAAGTAGGTCTTCATTATTTTTTAATTAGGTTGTATGGGGTAGTTGAAAGAGTTAGACTAACCATCACGTGAATATTAAAGACGTAAGATTTTGGATAGGAAAAAGGTATTTGTATACACCATATTTTTGATGCATTCTAACCATTTCTTGTGTGCAAGGGTTGATGATGCATTCTCCTCCCAAGCAGGTGCTTTAAGGGGCTTACCAGGGTTGAGGTGTGATCATACTTGGTCATGTGGGCTAGACCACATCATTTGAGAGATATCACTCTTAGCCTTAGTTACCCTATACTTGTCTCATTTATTCCCTTTGTTTGCACATTGCACTCATCATGTTGACTTGTCCCTATAGTCACAAAATCATGCACTTCTAGACATTTATTTATCCCGGTCTCATGCTACAATTTAGAAGGTTCCTCAATGAAGAAAGTACTAATTAACCCCCGTCCCTTTAGCCATCTTATTTATTTTATTTCATAATTTGTGACCTATTACACCCAAATGCCCAACCATTTTCACACATCCCACGTAATTTTAGCCATAGTTGGGGCACTCAAGGGGTACCTTGGTCCCACCTGGGGGCACCTCGATCGTTCTAGCACTTTCCTGCCACTTTTTGGGCCTCTTCTAGCCATTTTCATGTTTATTTTTTATGTTGTTGGCCTATTCATGGTTAATTACGAAATTAAAGCAAGAGAACCCTATAAATATAAAGTTATGAGACCATAATGAGGGACCTAACATCATACACTACTATCACTCCATCTAGAGTTGCATCCATCTATTGCATTAGCATCCACATAGCTCCATGATCAAGGCACAAGCTAGGACATCTGTGTCACACTTCATAGGGGGGATTCTATTATATCCCATGCACACATTCTATTACATTTTCTACATTTAGTTATTGCTTGTTATTTCACAAAGTGTGACTAGCACAAGAGCGCCTAGGGCACGACATGAACACACACACCAAAACTACATCTGGGTCTGAAATGTAGTGCAATGCGCAATTTAGTAATCCCAATGTTTTGGCAGCTGAGGTTAGTCTGACACATTCATTCTACATATTTTTTTAGGGTTTTGATACTTCCTTTTGTCTTGTTGTAGGTCATTTCTTTCTCTTGGAATATTTGGAGCATTCGGCGCAACACAGAAAAATTGATGCGATAGGCATGCAAAGCTTCAAATCACCTTTTAACCATGTGAACACCATTTTCACACACTTTTCCCATACCAGGGCACCCAGATTCCTTACTAGAGTTTCCGTAGGCACCCCGATCATGTTCTAGCTGCCCTAGTCCAGACATGACATCTAGATTTGTCCTTTTCGACACTCTTGCACAGTCGTTCTTGCTTCCTGATTTTCTATGCATCACTGTGACACTCTGTGACAATCATCAGTTATCAGCTAAGTTCTTTCCTTTCCCTTCTTGCACATTAGGGTTTTGATTTGATTAGTTTACTTAGTTTACATTTATTTCATTTACATGTTGTCATGCTATATTTATTTACTGCGTTATATGTCCTCCTAGATTAGATTAACTAGTGCTTAGCTAACCTAGTTTAGTTAATTTTAGTTAATCATTTTGGTGAACCCAACTTGACCTACATACTCCTAGGATCCCCATTCTTCCTAGCATTTATTTATGATGGCTATCTCCATTTATGACTTTTTGCTTCTCCATCCTAAATTGCAACCTAAAATCATCAATATTTTACTCACTACTCCAATTCCTGACAATACCCATCCTGATTTAGTCTATAATACCTTTGCAGATGCATTCTCTTAGCATATTGCTTTTCCACCTATCCCTCAGGCTGATTTTTCTACTTTTGACAATGACCCACCCTTGCATATCATCTGTCACATTCAACATGTAGGTGTAAAATGCACCTTAATTGATAACGGGTCTAAGCTCAACTTGTGTCCTATGTCATTTCTTTAAGTTTTAGGTATCTCTGCTCACGATGTTAGCCCATATAGTATTTCACTGCATGCTTATTGTAACACTCTGATTTTGCAAATTATCTTGGTGAATGTTTTTCATACTGTTATAACTTCTGAAATGAAGGAAAATATGTTAAGATATGTTATGATATTAAGAGAATGTGTTGCTAACTTGGATTCTTGCATATTATAATTCATTGCATAGGACTGCAGTTATTGTACTTGCGTGTTTGTTGATATGACGACAAATTATCGTATACTTGCTAAACTCTCGTGGCTGATTGACAGCACACTTTGAATCAATTTCATTGATCCAAGTATGCTGAGGGCTTCTGGTGATTTTTGTGTCGATTTACTCTTGAACCAAACCCAAGGTTGTTATGAATGTGCAGCGCCTGATTACAGGTATGAGCAGCTGGCACGTAAATGCCAACGACAGGTTCGATTCTTGAACCCTGTACTGTCAAACTTGGGACCTTGTGAGGCAAGAAACGCCTGGGCACGGGCAGCCTGGACACGTGATCCAAAGGACTAAACGTCCTGCACAGCATAGATACGGGGTTAGCTGAGAGATTGGGTTAGGAGTTGATTAGTGTTAGTGGTTAGTAGGAATTGAAAACCTAAACTAATCCTAAGTCCTAACATGCATCTTACACTACTATCCTAAGTGGATTTTTTTTTAAAAAAAAAAGGGGAAAATAAACCTAAGACCTAATAACCTAAGGCTAAACTAAGACCTAGGTTGAATACTTTATGCAACCTAAACTAATCCTAATCTAAAAGGGCGCGCAGACCCTTGGAAGGAGAGGATAAGGATGAGGGAAGGGCATTCATTAGCATTTATTGGTAAGTCCATACGTGGACAGTGCCAGTTTTGGCGGGGCAGGTAAGAAATGGAGGCATCTATTTGGAGATAGAGCCAAATTCGGTTTTGCATGGGAAATTTGAAAATTGAGTTCGCCAACTCAAGTTGGCGGTGGCGTGGGAAGTTAGGAAAAGGCAGAGCCTTTAATGCATTGATTGTTCTCGGTCCTCGTGACCAGCTCGCCTTGGAAAGTGTATGAGGGAATTCTGATTTTCATTTTGTTGATTCAGGATTTTGCAAAGTTGCTCTGCATTTGGTTTTTTTGGTCTGGTTCAGTCAACCCAGCTCTTGGAATTTGACACTGTTCTTGGAGATTTTAAGGCTGTTGTTGAGCCTGAAGCAGAAAGGAGTGCTGGGAAGTTTTTTCTGTCGCTGAGGAAGGAAATAACACGGCAAACGAAGCTTTCTTCGAGTCCTGGAAAAGAGATTACAGGCATGTTAAGCCCTTCTCTTTAAAAATTCTTGCTTTGTTTAAGTGTCTCATTAAAACAACCCTACTCTTGGGTTTGGATTCTGTGATTGTTGTCGGGTCGATTTAATTTGGATTTCATCGATTCTTGCTTTGTTTTTTTAGAAAATGATATGAAGAATAGTTTCTGGTTGCTCGGCTTTGATTTGTTTTTTGCACGAATCAAGTTGGAAATAGATACTCTCTATTCTTCTTTTCGTGTTGTGTGGAATTGGAACAGGCTGTGTAATTTTTTCCTTATTAGGCAATATTTTCCTTGCTGTTGTGTTTGGAACTGTCCTTGCATGTAAAAAGGAAGTGGAAATACAGTCGTGTTATGTTGCTATGAATGGATTTCGTTGACTCTTGTTGTCATTTTTGGAAATAATAAGAAACGTTGTTTCTGGTTGCTGAGTTTAACTGTCTTCGTATTTCTCGAATGGAATACCTTCCTGTGTACTGGTTGTTGACGTTAAATGGAAGTTAGAACTGGGTTCATCTCCGTAAAATGCTTAATGAGAACTGTGCAGGCAGTGTGAATTATTTTATTACTGTGTGATTGTCTTTTGTCACATGAACTTTTGGGATAAGATGGTGAAGGTTGTGTGAACGGCTTGATGTCGTTTCTGTACTGAGGTTTTCTTGCTAAAAGAAATAGTTTTTCCTTCCGAACTTATAGTATAATACATTGTTTTCTTGCTGAAGAAGGTATGATGAATTGTTGTGTTTAATTGATGACCGCTCAATCCTCTAGTTCGGACTGTCTTGTGAATGCGAACTTGACTTCGAATTGCTGTGCGAAAGAAGTGATGCATGGGAACTCTGTCATATTGTTTGGGTTTGTCTTAACTGTATCTGACTTATGCATTTAACACCCTACGCGGGTTTACCTATATAGAGGTATTGTTATATGAATATTATATTTGAGTCCTGTACCTTATTAAGAAAATGGAGAATGCTGTTTTTGGGATTAACGGTTGATCGAGATAGAACTCGAAATGGATATTCATTGGTTGTGGTATATTGGATTGAAACTGTACAGGCTATGTGAGTTGCTTTTCAATAAGAACAATTGTTTTGTTATCTTTATAAGTTGAGCTGTCATGCTAAGATAAACACGATTTGGGTGTTTTTATTTCATTTCGAACAAAATGATAGTTTCTTAATGAAATTATAGGGAAATGAATTCTTCTTCTGCCTGCTGTTCTAACTTGGTGAAATTTGTAGTCATGTGATTATTGGACTTGCTGTAGGTAACAACAATGAATCATATGATATTTTGAACGAGATACGTTCATAGGATTAGGAAATCATGTGATTAATTGACTGCATGATTGTATAATTGTTCATCTGTTTAACATACAGTGAAAGAATTATGGTTTCTTTAGTATGGTAAATATATGGTATACATCCTTATATTGTTTGATCTTGGATGAACAAAATGTGGTACTAACCTGTTTTGGATTTTCATATGAGCCTGATTCAAAGGAAATATGAACATGGATGATGAATTCTTCCCTGTTTTCATTTAAAGCGGATTATAAATGAAATTATTCTTACTGCTGGAAAGTGAATTCTGAATGGATTTTGTAAGTTTCACTCTGAACTGTTATCTTGATTTGTGTTTCGTTTGGATTCCATTATTAGAACAGCCATCTGGAAAGAAAATTGGGTCATGGATGAATGACTGGGAAAAATGATCTGTTCTTCTTTTATTCAGTTGGAAATCTATAATTCGTTGGTAACGAATCTTGTAGTGCTTAGATATGAGCGACTATATGCATTGCTGTTCGCTTTCTTGTCTGTGCTTGATTGCTTGGATTCTTATATGATGCATGAACTGAAAGGAAAGTAAAGAGGTTTACATTTCAGTTAGTTTCATCCTTGCATTTATTATTAATGAAAGGCGTGGAAAGGATAACAGTATGTTATATCAGCAGCAAGCTATTTGTATTTTCTAACTTTGTAATTATTGTGAATTAAGACTTGTAATGGTTAGGTGGAAATGGGACAGCAGTCCTTTGGCTGATTGTGATGATACTTTGATAGTTCAGTTGTTATGCTGATCTTTCTTTTGTGCCTATTTCGTGATTGATGTTTTACTGTCGATTCATAAAAGCAGGGTTCTTTTATTGAGACAGTTAGTTGAAGCACCTTATTTTAAGGATAAGTGCTTAATATGCTCAGTTCATTGAACTGACCCATGCAAATTATTTTGCAGATGGAATTTGATTAGAATGAAGACAACGGTTGTTTTTTGATACTTCTTTTGATTGTCTGAAGATGAATTGTATTTGTTAGTTATTATTCCTCTACGAGGAATTGTGAAAAGAAGAAACTACATTCTTCTATCTTACGAGTTGTAATTCTGTTTAAATATAAACAAAGTCCAGTAATTCGGATTGGCAACTGTATGGATTATGAAATGGATTGATGAATACAAATACAAGTGTGATATTTTAATGACTATATCAGTTTGATATTGTTGATTAAATTAGAATTATAATGTTATCTCTTGATTTGGAATAATTCAATTGTCCTTGGATGGGATTTAAAAGGAACTGATATCTATTCTTACCTAAATGCAACTTTTACGTTAAAATGTGCAATTACTTCATACTTGGGTTAAGATGAATTTTTAATTGACACACACACACATGCACACATGCACACACACACACACATGCACCTACAGGCGCACATGCTCACGCATACGCACATGTACATGCAAACACACACACACACACACACACACACGCACACGCACTCGCATGCGCAGACACATGCATACGCACACGCATGTGCGCACGCACGCACGCATGCACACGTGCACGCACACACAAGCACATGCACATGCACACGCACACACGCACACGCACACACACACGCACACACAGACATGTACATGCAGACACAAACGCACACGCACACGCACACGCACACGCACACGCGCACACAGATGCAAACGCACCTGCATACGCACCTACAGACGCACACGCACGCACACACACACACACACACACCTGCACACGCACCTATAGACGCACACGCACACACACACGCACAAACACATCACGCACAAACACAAAGACATGCATAAGAACATGCACATACACACGCACAAGCACTAGCACACGCACACACACAATCACACATGCACACGCACAAACACACTTACACACACATGCACATGCACACGCAAATGTACACACTGACACATGAACATGCACACATGCACACGTACACACACACACATGCACATGCACACGCACACGCAAATGCACACGCACACGCACACGTACATGCACAAGCACACACACTCGCACGCACAGAAACATCCATACGCACACGCACGTGTGCACACACTTGCGCACGCACACGCACGCGTGCACACACGTACACGTACGCGCACACGCACACTCATATGCACATGCACATGCACACGCACGAACACCATCACATGCACTCACACACACACATGCACACATGCACACGTAGACATGCACATGCAGACACACACGCACACACACCTAGAGACACACACGCACGCACGCACGCGCATGCGCACCTACACACGCACCTACAGACGCACATACAGACCCACAAACACACAGAAAAGCACAAGCACATGCACACACACATGTATACAAACACGCACACGCACACGCTCCTGCACACACACCTACAGATGCACACACACGCTCACACACACCTGCACACGCACCTATAGACACACACACACACACGCACACGCACAAACACACAGACAGGCACAAGAACATGCACATGCACATACACAAGCACTAGCACACGCACACACACAATCACACAAGCACATGCGCACACACACGCACCCCCACACACACACGCACCTACACACACACGCACACGCACGCACACCCACACACGCATGAACACACGCACATGTAGACACACACATGTACACACACACGCACACGCACACGCAGACAGACACACACACACACACGCAAACACAAACACACGCATGCACATGCACACACACACACGCGCGCACCTACACACGAACACGCACACGCACATGCACACGCACCTATAGACACACAAGCATAAACACACGCACACCCACACACACATACACGTAGTCCAGACACACACACACATGCACATGCACACACACACGCACACGCACACACACATGTGCACATGCACACGCACACGCACACATAGGAAAACGAACACACTCACGAACACGCACATGCACACACACATGCACACGCACATGCACCCGCACACGCACATGCTTACTTAGACACACACACGCACACGCAGACACATACATGCACACGCAGACACACACAAACACACACACGCACAGGCACAGGCATACACAGATACACAGAAACACACGTAAATGCACACGCACATGCACACGCACTCGCACACACACACACACACATGCACACGCACACGCACATGCACACGCAGACGCAGACGCACATGCACATGCACACTCAAACGCGCACACGCATACATGAACATGCACACACACACACACACACACACACACATGCACCTGCACACGCACACACACCTACACACGCACCTATAGACACACACACACACACACCCACACACACACACACCCACACACGCACGGACACGAACACATACATGCACGTGCACACACACACGTAGACACACACAAACACATGCAGACACACACAAACACACACACACACGCACACACATGGACATGCACATGCACGCACACCCACAGACACACTCACACACGCACACCCACAAATGCACACCCACACACGCACACGCACATGCACACGCACACACATGCAGACACACATGCACATGCAAACACACACGCACATGCACACGCACACGCACACACACACGCACACGCACACGCACACGCACACGCACGTGCACCTACACACGCACCTACAGATGCACATGCACACGCACACGCACACGCACATGCACATGCACCCGCACATACACACGCACACACAGACATGATGACACGCACACGCACACACATGGATGTCCACGGCCCAACCACCATGGATGGATTTGTCGAAAAGGAAATCAGACAGGAATAGAAATTGAGAGCAATATCTGCTCACAGGGAAGAGATAAGGAAGAAGATTCCCAATTCTTCTTCATCTCTTGCACCAAAAAGGGGACCTTGGAAAAGATTTTGTGTGAAAAATAAAACTGTTGTAGATAACAACAAGAAATCTATGATGAACAGACCTGTAAATAGCATGCGGAATAGCTTCACAAAAGCTAATGGCATTGGACAGAAGTCCTATGGAAGCCAGAATGATAACTTCAAGGCTAGTAACAAATTTAAGCCTAGAAAAGGGCCAGTTGGAGGATGCTTCAACTGTGGAAAGGACCACTATGCGAATCACTGTCCTCTGAAGAAGGATGATCATGGTCAGTAGCATAGGATACACGCTGCAGTGGCTAACAGACAAGCTGAAAAGTAAGTTACGCCCATAGAAGTTTCGAGTAAGTTATTTGGTACACCTGTAGTCATACTTTTTGATACTGGAGCTACTGAATGCTTTATTTCTGCTAAACTTGCAATGAAATTAAAAAGAAGGGATGAAAGAATGGATAAAACATGGACAGTGCATTATGGGAATAATGTTGTCCATACAGTCGAAATGTGCCTTTTTGGGGAAATCCTTGACTTGCCTAGTTTCTCTACCAAAGTTGACCTATATGTCACTCCTCTAGGATCATACGATATCATTATTAGAGTTAACTAGTTGGCAGAACATAAGGCAAAGGTCGACTGTTATGAAAAACAAATTTGTTGCCTTTGATGACCTGCAGAAAGAAGCAGTCATTCAAGGCGTAAAACGTGAAGTTGAAGTTAGGAAACTGATAGCTATGCAACTAAAAAGGGCTAAAAACAAAGGCTGCACCTTGTATGCAGTAAAAATGATAGAAAATGCTGAGGAAGATAATGACTTCATGGAAAGATATCCATTGTTAAGGGGTTTTAGTGATGTGTTTCTGGAGGATTTGCCAGGTCTTCCACCCAAACGTGAGTTTGACTTTGTAATAGAAATCAAGCCGAGAACTGAACCCATATCTAAGGCACCTTATAGAATGACTCACCATCGAGTTGGGTAGAGCTAAAGGCTCAGTTACAAGAACTTATGACTAAGGGGCTGATAAGACCGAGCCTCTCACCTTGGGGAGTGCCGGTAATTTTTGTAAAGAAAAAGGATGGCACATTGAGACTGTGCATTGATTACAGAATGCTGAACAAAGCAACTATTAAAAATCGATACCCACTTCCTAGGATTGATGATCTGTTCGATCAGATGCGAGGAGCATCATTTTATTCAAAAATAGATCTTCGATCTGGGTATCATCAGCTGAGAATAAAGGAAGAAGATATTCATAAAACAGATTTTAGAACGAGGTACGAGCATTATGAGTTCACGGTGTTACCTTTTGGGTTGACTAATGCACATGCCGCCTTCATGAATTTGATGAACAATATTTTTCAAGAATACTTAGACAAGTTTGTACTTGTATTCTTAGACGACATTCTTATATACTCTAAAAATGTCGAAGAGCACCAAGAACATCTAAGAATAGTGTTGGAAATTTTAAGAAAGAGGAAATTGTATGGCAAACTATCCAAATGTTCCTTTTATGATGCAAAGGTGCATTATTTGGGACACGTTATAAGCAAGAATGGAATAGTTGTTGACCCTTCAAAGATTACAGCTATAACTGAGTGGCCTGCGCCTAAGAACGTGCATGAAGTGAGGAGCTTCATGGGCTTGGCTGGATATTATCGAAAGTTCGTTAAGGACTTTTCAAAAATTGCTGCCCCAATCACTTTGCTGCAAAAGAAGGATAAGAAATTCATCTGGATAGACAAATGTGAATCTACCTTTAAGAATTTAAAGGAACAGTTAACTTCAGCACCTATTTTGACTATACCTGATCCAAATGGAAATTTTATGGTTGTAACGGACGCCTCAGGAGAAGGCCTTGGAGGTATTCTGTTACAAAATAACCATGTCATAGCTTATGAAAGTAGAAAGCTTAAATTACATGAATAGAATTATGCTCCACACGATCTAGAGCTCACTGCCATTGTTCATGCACTTCAAATGTGGAGGCATTACCTTTTAGGAAAGCCTTTCGAGTTAAAAACAGACCATCTGGGGCTGAAGTATATTTTTACTTAGCCAAATCTGAATGCAAGGCAGCGAAGATGGTTAGAATTTTTGTCTCAGTATGATTTTGATATAAGCTACATCAAGGGCAAGGAAAATAGAGTAGCAGATGCTCTGAGTCGAAGGAAGCATATCTCTACTCTTATAACGTTAAGAACTCAGTTTAAGGATGAGGTGAAAGATGCCTTGGAATCAGATCCTTATTTCCAGCAAGTCAAAACAGCACTTGTTGCAGACCCGAAGGATGTCAGGTATAAAGGATTCCGTTTCGATAATGAAGGAATTTTGAGGTTCGAAAATAGGGTATATATACCTTTGGCAAATGACTTAAGAGGGAAATTGTTAACTGAATTTCATAATTCACCTTTTTCTAGACACCCTAGCATTACGAAAATTCTTGTTGATCTTAAGCAGCAATACTTCTAGAAGGGAATGAAAAAGGATGTGGTGGAATTTGTAACACACTACTTGGAATGTCAGTGTGTTAAGGCAGAACATATGCATCCCACAGGATTATTGTATCCCCACAGCATTCCGCAGTATAAATGGCAAGTGATAATGATGGATTTCGTTCAAGGATTGCCTATGTCAAGAAATAAGCATGACATTATCCTGGTTGTAGTCGACAAATTGACCAAAGTGGCACACTTCATTGCTGGTAATTTGAAGGACGATGCACCAGTGCTAGCAAGAAGATTTGTACATGAAATCTTCAAATTGCATGGAATACCGGAATTAATCATATCGGATAGAGATCTGAGGATGACATCAAGGTTTTGGCAAACGCTTAATGCAGCCTTGGGAACTAAATTAAACTTCAGTTCTTCCTATCATCCGGAGACGGATGGATAGACTGAGAGAGTCAATCAGGTTTTAGAGGACATGTTACGGATGTATTGCATGGACCAGCAGTATAAATGGGAGGAATACCTTCCGCTGGTAGAATTTGCTTACAATAACACCTATCATGCCTCTTTAAAAATGGCACCCTTCGAAGCATTGTATGGAACAAAATGCAGAACCCCTGTCAGCTGGGACAGCGTTGAGGACAGAGACATAATTGGGCCAGAAATCCTTACGGAAATGGAACAGCAAATCAAAATGATTAGGGAACATCTAAAGGAGGCTGCCAATAGGCAAAAGAGTTATGCAGACTTAAAGCGGGTTGACAGGAATTATAAACTGGGAGAGAAGGTCTTTCTTCGGGTGAAGCCAAAAAAGAGCTCAATAACTTTTGGCAAGGCTGCCAAGTTGTCGCCACGATATGTGGGACCTTTTGAAATTGTTGAAATAATCAACCCTATCACTTATCTTCTAGCATTACCTCCTGCTTTGTCTCAAATGCATGATGTTTTTCATATTTATTTTCTTAAGAAATACGTGACAGATTTATCACATGTGCTGAATTGGAATTCCTTGCAGATCCAAGACCCAGGAATAATCATGGTTAAGCCCATTCGAGTGCTGGGAACTCACCAGTTGTACTTGAGAAATCGTTTCAGGTTTTTGTATTTAAACTATCTTTGTATTTTCTTGGAAAGGAATACCTCCATGCTATGTTGGTTTGTTTGACAGTAAGAGGAAAACTCGTCATATGTGATATGGAACTGTGCATGTTGTATGCGTTGTTATCTTTAATGAATCAACCATTCTTTTGTTGAGGAACTGGAATGATAGAAACAGTAGTTGTTGATGTTGTTTCTATACTGAAATCTTGAAAAAGGAAATAAGATCCTTTTTCTTCTGCTGTTTTGGATTTTGATGAAATAACATCTGAGTTTTATTGAGCTTATGAACTCGATTTAAAGGGAGTAATGGTAATATTTTATTGCTGTCCCTTTTTCTTGCATAATGAATGAACAAATAACGTTTTGGGGTATTCGTGGAAGTAGGAAAAAGCTAATTGTTTTTCTTCTGAACTTGCATTTGATTACATTCCTTCCTTGCTGTGAGGACGGGATGATTTTTGTTGTGTTTTATTGATGCTATTCGGTTTTTCCTGTTCGGATTGTTGCCACGATTACCAACTCGGCTTGTTTTTCTGTACAAGTAAATGGAAAAGTATAGAAAATTGGTTTGCTGCTTGAGTCTGTTTGACTGTACCTTGTTATGCATCTGATATCCTATGCGGGTTTTCATTAATAAGGGTATTGTTCTATGAAAATCACATTTTGGGTTTTGTACATCATTATGAATAGAAAAATGGATTCAGGTAGAAACATTAGTTGGCAAGGAATACCAATCGAGCCTTCATTGTTTATGGGTTATTGAATTGAAACAGTTCAGACTATGTGAGTTGTTGTTCATTATGAACGATTGTTCAATTGTCATTATGAATTGAGCTGTCCTGGTAAGGTAAACACGAATGGGGTGTTTTAATCCCTTGTAGAAGATGATTGTCTCTTACTGAAATTATAGGGAAACAAATTCTTCTTTCTTCTGCTGTTTGTGATTCAAAGGAAACAGTAATTTGGTTTTTGATGAACGTTATAAGTTCAACTGACAAAGATTACAGTGGCATTTAGATGGTTTCCTGAGTGCTGTTATTTCCTATACAAATGGAATTTTGAATGTTTCATGTGGTCTTCTGATTTTTGCACTGTCATTCAAGAAAAATGAAAACGACATGAATAATTCTTGTTGAGTTGAAGAAATTGGTTGTTTTATTATTTGAATAGTTAAAGGAACGAGTTCTTCTCTTTTTACTGTTTGAATTCTGGAAATAGCATTGAAGCCTTACTGTGCATTATGATTGGTCTTGCTGTAGGTAACAACAATGAATAAGTTTTATTTTGAACTGTATGCGTTCATGGAAATAGAAAATCTTGTGAATAATTGATTATGTGATTGTATAACTGTTATTTGGTTAAAAAAAAATATACAGTGAAAGAAGTATGGATTCTTCTGGTACAGTAAGTACATAGTATGCATCATTATACTATTTGTTTTATGGTAAATATGATGTTGTATTAACCAGTTTTTGGGTATTCAAATGAGCTTGATTTAAATGAATTATTGATAAGGATGATAAATTCTTCCTTGTTTTCATTTAAAGCTGATTGTGAATGAAATTACTCTTGCTGCTGGAAAGTGAATTTCGAATGGATTTTGTAAGTTTCACTCTGAACTGTTATCTTGATTTGTGTCTCGGTTGGATTCAATTTTTAGAACAGTCATGAGGAAAGAGATAGGAATGTGGATGAATAACTTGGAAAAATGATCTTTTCTTCTTTCATTCAGTTGAAAATCTGTAATCGTTAATAACGAATCTTGTAGTGCAACTATATGCATTGCTGTTTGCTTGCTTGTTTGTGCTTGATTGCTTGGAATCTAATATGATGCATGAACTGAAAGGAAAGTAATTGGTTTATGTTTTAGTTATTTTTACCCTTTGCATTTATTATTAATGAAAGGAGTGGAAAAGATAACAGTATGTTATATCAGCAGTATGATACTTGTATTCCTAAATTTTACAAACATTGTAATTTGGAACTTGTAACGGTTATGTGGAAAAATAGGACAACAGTTCTTTGGCTGATTGGGATGGTATTTGATGGTTCAGTTGTTATGCTGTCCATTCTTTGACTCTTGCTTTTTTATTGATGTTCTTACTGTCGATACATAAAAGCAGGATTCTTTTATTGAGACAGTTAATTGAAGCACCTCATTTTAATGACAAGTGCTTAATATGCTCAGTTCATTGAACTGACCCATGCAAGTAATTTTGCAGATGGAATTTGATTGGAACGAAGACATGGCTGTTTTCTGATGCTTCTTTTGATTGTCTGGAGATGAATTGTATTTGTTAGTTAATATTCCTCTACGAGGAATTGTGAAAAGAAGAAAGTACATTCTTCTAACTATGAGTTGTAATGATGTTTAAAATAAACAAAGTCCAATCAGTTGGATTGGCAAATGTACGGATTATGAAATGGATGATGAATACAAATACAAGTGTGGTATTTTAATGACTATATCAGTTGATATTGTTGATTAAATTAGAAATATAATGTTATTTCTTGATTTGGATTTATTTAATTGTCCTTGGATGGACGTTAAAAAGGAACTGATATCTATTCTTACCTAAATGCAACTTTTAAGTTGGAATGTGCAATTAGTTCATACTTGGGTAAAGATGAATTCTTAATTAACATTAAAAAGGATTAGGAAGAAAATGATCCCACAACTGATAGTTATTCAGGATTAGCTCGGAAGCTAAGTAATATCAATTAACTTAGGAGTAATCGAACTTCGCTTTCGAACTCCATTAATGACCTCGTATGTTAAATTCAGAAAGAAAGGATATGGGATAAGTATATCCATAACTAATGGACCTTAACTATGTAATGTTAAGGAGAATAAATGAATACATTTATTGGGAATTAGACCTCGTTTAAATGACGTCTAGTAAGCTGGAATTCTGAATTTAGTTACAGTTGTAAAAATCCTGGTTAAGTTTAATAGGTTAAACTTATCACGTCTGTTGGTAACGGGCTGCTTAATCCGAAGATTAAGAAGAAAACCAAGTAGAGAAATGCAGCCCTTCGGTACGAAGGAGAAGATGCATAGCAAGCTAAAGGACAGATTTAGTCTCTCTTAGCTACGTACAACTGTAATGGGAACGAGGATAAAGAATTAGCACAGTTGCTGAAAGTTGATCTTAAATATTAAGATCATATCCAAATCACTTGAGCAAGATGTGTACTCTCGATGGGAGGATTCTGTAGGACATTGACATATGCCAGCTACAGCAAGGTGTCTTCATGAAGACGGGGTCTTCATGACGACACAATGTTATAGCTGACATATTGCAATGCCCTCCCGAATTAAAACATCAAGAATACATAGGCTGAATGTGAAGTTCTTGGCTGGGGATAGGAGTATGATCACGTATACGGAGTGACTCCGGAGTACTAAAGATAACTAGACACATGGAGTCATGGGGAACGACACCGTATGTCTGCGTATCTTTAGTTACCATGAGTGCCTTCCTATATTCGTTCATATTGCTAGTTGAAAATTGAAAGTTTAAATCTGACCTTAAATTGAGAGGACTGGTAGGAACCAGGAAAGACCATTCTAGATAACAGGTGAAGTGAAGTGAAGGATGTATTCCATTGATGTGTATCACATCCAGGAATATGATCATGCAAAGGCATGTGAAAATCTTTGGCCAAAGTATCGCAAGTGCTGGTTGCGTTGTCCTAATCACTTAATTTAAGATGCAGGATGTCAGATGAATATCAGTAACAGATATTCAGATAGGCTTCTTAAATGGATCACTTCGATAGCCGGAAACGGTTAAGAGAACTGGTATATATAATATACTATGCATGAACGAACATGAAGGATTGGTTGTTGCCGAGTCATGAAATGAAGGATCGTTGAAACTCCGAGCCATGGAAATGGAAGATCGGCAGTTCTTTGAGTCATTTACAGCAGCATATAGAATATGTTATAAGATTGAATGGCATTGAATGTGTGTTCCATATTGTAAATATGTGAATAGGGAACATTAGTTTTAAAAGGAAATTGTGTGTCCCAAACTGTGTTGTTTGGGCAGAGAACAATTATTAAAACTTGAACGTGTGTTTGAATTATATAATTCATAACAGAGAACGTTGTATATATAAAAAAATAAAAAAATAAAAAAATTTCCCTTGTTCTAGTATCTTAAAATGGGGATGTTACACACACGCACACGCACATGAACATGCACATGCACATGCACACGCAAATGCACCTACAGATGCACATGCACACTCACACACACCTGCACACGCACCTATAGACGCACACGCACATGCATAAACACACAGACAGGCACAAGAACATGCACATACACACGGACAAGCACTAACACACGCACACGAACAATCACACACGCACATGCACACACACACGGACCCCCACACACACGCACCTGCACACACACGCACAAGCACGCACACACACACATGAACGAACACACGCACACGCAGACACACACACGCACACGCACATGCACACGCACACGCAGACAGACAGACACACATGCACACGCAGACACACACACGCACATGCACATGCACAGACACACGCACAGGCACAGGCACACGCATACGCACACGCACACGCATACACACCTACACACGCACATGCACACACACCTACAAACGCACACACACACACACACACACACACACACACGCACACACACCCACACATGCAAGCACAAACGCACACGCACACACACAATCTAGACACGCACAGGAAGACACAAACGCACACGCGCACGCACACGCACACACACACACACAATTACACGTGCACACACATGTGCACATGCACACACACACGCACACACAGACACACACAGGCAAACGCACACACACACGAACACGCACATGCACATACACATGTACATGCAAACGCACTAGCACACGCGCACACACACACACACACGCACACGCACACACACACGCACATGCTTACTTAGACACAAACACGCACACGCACATGCACACACACACGTAGACACATACACGCACACGCACACGCATAGGCATAGGCACACGCAGACGCACATAAAAACTCACAAACGCACACGCACATGCACATGCACTCGCACACGCACACACACCTGCACACACACCTATAGATGCACATGCACACGCACACACACGCATGCACACCCACACACACACATGCACACGCACACACCCACGCACACACACACGCAAACACACACACATACGCACACACATGCGCACGCACACACGCACACGCACACGCACACTCACATACACACGCACACGCACACGCACACGCACACAAACACGCACAAACACACGGACATGCAAAAACACATGCACACGCACACACACACACACTCACTCACTTACATGCACACACACACGCACATGCACACACACACGTACCCGCACATGCACACGCGCCTACACACACACACGCACCCACACATGCACACACACCTACAAACACGCACACGCACACACACACGCAAACACACCCACACACGCACGCACACATGCACACACATACACTTACACACACGCACGCACCCGCACATGCATACATGCCTACACACATGCACACGCACACACACACAAGCTCACCCACACATACAAGTGCACACGCACACACACACACACATGCACCCGTACATGCACACACGCACACAAACACACACGCACATGCACACACACACGCACACAAACACACACACACATGCACACGCACATGCACATGCACACACACGCACATGTACACGCATGCGCACATGCACACTCACACGCACACGTAAACACAGACACAAACATGCAAACACAGACGCACACACACTCGCAAAGAAAAATGCACATACATGTATGCTCATACGCAAACGCAAACACACACACACGCACATGCACACACACACGTACACGCACCCGGACCTGCACACTCACACGCATACTCACCTGAACACTCACACACGCACACGCACACGCACACATAGATGC
Organism: Taxus chinensis; assembly: GCA_019776745.2. Taxonomy (NCBI): domain Eukaryota; kingdom Viridiplantae; phylum Streptophyta; class Pinopsida; order Cupressales; family Taxaceae; genus Taxus; species Taxus chinensis. The sequence goes on along the minus strand of CM034146.1, from coordinate 529,989,322 downwards.
ACACACACAGGCATAAACACACACACGCACATGCAGACATGCACACGGACACGCACAAGCACACACACTCACACGCACGCACACACACATGCACACCCACGCACGGGCATGCGCACGCACACGCACACGCACACGCATACACACAAGCACACGCATGCACACCCATACACGCAAGCACAAACGCACACGCAGACATGCAATCTAGACATGCACAAGAAGACACAAACACACACGCACATGCACGCACACACACATGCGCACATGCACATGCACACACACACAGACACACACAGGCATACGCACGCACACACACACACACACGCACCCGCACATGCACACGCTTACTCAGACACACACACACACATGGACCCGAACACGCACACGCACCTGCACATGCACCTATAGACGCACACGCACACGCACATGCACATACACACACGCACATGCACACGTACACGCACATGCACACGCAAACACACAAAAACACACGCACACACACACAAACACATGCACACATGTACAAACACACGGACACACACATGCACACACGTACAAGCACACACACACGCACCACGCACACGCACACGCACAGGAAGACACACACACAGACGCACACGCACACGCACATGCACATACACATGAAGACACACACGTAGACGCACACGCACATACACACACAGGCACGTGCGCACACATGCGCACATGCACACTCACACGCACACGCACACACAGAGACAAACTTACAAACGCACAGGCACATGCAGACACACACACACGTAGAAACAAACACACAAGCACACGCAAACGCACACAAACACACGCAAAGGCACAAGCACATACACATGCACACGCACATGCACATGCACATGCAAACACACACACACTCAAACGCACAAAGGCACACATGCACACATGTACCCGCACACGCACATACACCTGCACACACACCTACAGACGCACACACACACACACGGACACGCACACGCACACACATGCACACCCACACACGCACGCACACGCGCATGCACGTGCACACACATGCGCACATGCACACACACACACACACACACACACACACACACACACAGGCATGTGCATGCACACACGCACCCGCACATGCACACGCACCCGTACATGCACATGCACATGCACACGCTTACTCACACACACACACACACACACACACACACACACACATGCACCCGCACATGCACATGTGCCTATAGATGCACATGCACACACAAACACACACACACACACACACACACACACACACACACACACACACACACACACGCACGCACAGGCACACACAGACACACACTAAAACGTACAAAGGCACACATGCACACATGCACTCGCACACACACACACACACACACCTGCACACGCACCTACAGATGTGTAGTGCCCACTTTCCTTAGACACTATTCAGATACTGATCCTGACACTATTAGTCACAATTTGGATATTATTATGTTTTGATTAGAATGATGGTTAGATGTTAGATCCTGGATTAATATTGATCTAGATTCAGATATTTTTCTTGAGGATCATTGAGACATTTTTATTATTATGTGGATGATGATATACTAGTTGACATGGACAGGTTATTGATGTTAATTTTAGACATGTGACATTGATTATTATGAATAGCTCTAGTATATAAATCTATTGGATGATGATATAGTTACAAATTGAATTTTAATGATAAATATTGAATCTTGATATTGTTGTGATTTGGATTTAATGTTTATATATCATTTGGATGTTTTGATATGGCCACGAGGCCGAAGGAGGTATTTTGCATTTTGCAGGTTAAAAAAAATGACAACAATGTTGGGGGACTAGAGACTAACCATATTGGAATTCAGTGTGAAATCAACAAGGTCACCATGGAAACTGTGTTTGATTGTGTGTTTAGTTGTTAGGAGTTCCCATGGGGGGATTTCCATTATTGTGACCATAGGGGCATATGTGTGTTTTTTATTATGTGTTCCCTTTTAATTATTGTTGTTACAAATCAGCAGCACCCCTGAATGTAAATCAGGTTTCTAAATTAATGTTTTAGGCATCCAGTGTGATTGCACAACATTGAATCCTCTTCCCAAGTGTGGGACTTGCAAAATGGAAGGGGAATCTCTAGATTAGAGGCTGGTTCCTCAAATCCTCTGATCAGATTTATCACTTGCACAACTGCAAAGGTTTAGATCCTAATTTTATCCTAGATTGCAAGGAGACAGGGATAAGAGATGCAAAAATTGAAACTAAACTAATAAGGGTGATACACCAAAGGAGTGGTGAACATTTTTTCTCATGAAAATAGACACAAATCAGAAATTACAACATAAAACATCATGCACAGGTTGATAAGCTGTAATCAAAGGTTTGAAATGAAACAAACAACACATACAAATGACTGAAAGTATTCACAGAGCCTGTATTGTGATTTTCAACATCAAAATCCTTGCATTCCAACACCAAAGAGGTAGAAAACTATTACAATCCCTGAAAAGGTCTAATCCTTGCAAAAAATCACTTACTGAAGGTGAAAATAGAAGCTTGCTATGCAAAAAAGTGTTCCACACTTTGAAAAATGAGCCAAATCTGGCTTTTACAGTGCATGGGTCGAGCCCAGGAGAGAGAAAATGTGAAAAAACGTGGGAGCCATTGCCCATTGACCAAAATGCCTTAAAAATAGCATGGAGGTCCTTACAAAACCATGCCCTAACATTTTTTATCATGCTGGAGAATAATGCGACCCATTTTGCATTAAAATTGGTTGTTGAAACGTCAGTTCTGTCTGTGGGCGCGTACCAGAATCATTTTTTGATTTTCTCCCTCCAAAATGAACCAAAATTCAAAATTGACCATGGAATCTTGTAGAGAATTTCACCAGCTTTCCATTGATATAAATAATGTAAAAATCCAAGCTTTGGATCGAAAGTTATAGCAATTTGAAGTTTTAGGGCAAAAACAAGCCAAAATCGGATCGCTTTGATATTTTTAACCTGGACACGTGGCGAGTTCTGATTGGCTACGGACCTTGGAAGGGAAAATTTCCCACAAAAACTCCGTCGAGCCATAACTTGAAAAATACGTGGAGTTAGGAGGAAAAGTTTACCTTTCTGGAAAGCTGAGAAAGAGCTCTATCCAATGGTGTCATTTCCAGAAGGTTTTGAGTGCCTAAAAAGTAAAAATTTATGACTGAGGAAAAATAGAAGGAAAGAATAAAAGGGACTTAGCCATCCAAATGAGCAAGGGGCACATTTGGATAACAATTTTGGCGACTCAGAGGGGTCATCTTCCTACTGGATGAATGATCAGTATCCTGAAGCAATCCATTGCGCATGGAGTCATGAGTGGTAGCCTGAAAACTGATCTGAACTTTGAAAACTTCCCTCTAAACCACTTGAATCCCACTGGACATGGAGTTGTTCCCACCAAAATTCCATCAAAATGAACTGTGCAAGAGTGAAACCAGCAGCACCAACACTATGTACAAACTGAAAATCATACATGCTCCAAATGGAACATGCAGAGTGTGCACAAGCACTTCTTCTATTGAAAGCAAACCTACCTACTCTACTCTAACTGGAAGCAAAGGTGAGATAAACGAACCCTACAAATGGTTGTGCAAAATAGCTTCCTTCTTCAAAATTGGCAGCCATGCAAATGATTTGGAGCTGAGTATGGCTGATTGGATGAGTGGAAAATCAACAAGAAGCTGGTCTTCTACCCAAATTAGCAAGGTGTCAACTAAAAACAAATCCAATACCTCTTTTAGTTGCTCTGCATTTGGATTGGAGAGGTATGACAGCTGATCCTTGGAACTTTGCAGCTCATCCTCATGCTTAGAAGCAAGAATGACTGGTTGTGGCTTCTCCTTTGGCTCCAATGAAGCCAAATACCTGATTGGGCAAGGTCTGATCCGTTGAGTATGCCCATAATTCTGATTTTCAACTCCAAGAATGGAGTTCTCTTGTAGACCTTGAATGGATGGTGTGGAAGCAATGGTATAACCCTTCTTCCCTTTCTCTTCCTCCAATGAAGGACATGAAAGATTAAAATCTTCCAATCTTGGTTCCAAAGAGCTTCTATAAGATGCAGGCTGCTACAAATGAATACTCTCCTCCATGACAGCAGGCTCTTGTGTTTGGAAGATGGATGATGAAAGAAAGAATGGTGGAAACTCAACCAGTTCTTCTTCATCAAAACAGTCCTCCAAATCAGATAGGTAAATTGCCTCATTGCTGTCCTGCTGCAAATGTTCAACCTCTCCCATGGCGTTCTCTTGATCTGCAACTTGATCACCATGGTTTCTTTCATCCTCCAGCATTGAGTTTGAGGGATCAAACTCTTCTTCAGTACTAAAAATTGAGAGAGATGAAGTAGAGAGAAGAAATGAAGGTTCTTCTATAACCTGCTTTGTGCTCAAAGCCTTTGGATCTGCACTTTTCTCCCCACAGCTGGAATGTGCTCCTCTTCTTTTGGATTTGGAGCAGCTTCTCCTTCCTCTTGCTGTCCCTCATGACTGATTTTTACATTTTGAATTGGATCAGCATTTCCTTCAAATAGGGTGCCAACATGGACACTATATTCTGAACAAATTGATTGTTGATCTGCAACTCCTTTTTGCTCTTCTTCTGCTGCAACAAAATTAGTCCTAACCACCATTTGTTCTATAACTCCAACCTCTTCTGAAGGTTTCATTAGCAAAGGGATCTTCTTCATCCCAAATTTAAGAGCCCAACTCTTCAAAATTTTAATTTCTTCATCCTTTTTTGGCTTCTCTTTTTGTTGTCCTTCATGACTGATTTTTGCAATTTTTTTGTGGTGGTGGAGGTAAAACCTCTTGTTTCTTTAGAGGAGAGGGTGTTTCATTTAGCTCTTGTGGAGGGGATGACTGTTTGGAAGGGAAAAGGACAGAAGAATTGAGATGAGGTGGAAGACTAGGGGGTGGAGAAATGGATTCAACACTTGGGACAACAGATGGAGAGTTTAAAACGTGACACTGCTGAGATAAAACAGATTAGGAAAGAGGAAAAGAAAAGGCATGAGATGGTGTGCTTACCCGTTGACAAGGTTGCTAAATACTCCTCTCATACACCTCTATTCCTTCAATCCACTTTGCAAGCAATGGCAACATTGCAATCATGAAGTCAAGCTTCTCTTGAGGGATGTAATGCCTTGGGAAAGGTTCCACCCATGGATAGGGTGCTCCACAACCGATTCTAAATGCTTTCATTTGTGCTTGAGCCCTAGATTGCACCATGTTTACCTGCATCTTTTGGATTTTCTCCAACAGAACAACATCTTGCATCTGATTGTCTTCATTGTATGCACACCCTTGCTCTTGGAAAGCTCCATAGCCAAACTGATTTTGGCATTGCTGCTCATATGAGTATGTATGCTGATTTTGAATTTGTTCAAAATGCTTATTTGGAGGATTTAAAAAACATGTTGGAGGTGGGAAACATTGTTGATGTTGTAAATGTGAGTTCCATGATGGAAATGAAGTCATGATTGCACAACTTCATGGAATGGAAAAGAATGAAAGAGATGGAAAGAATAATGGATGGAAATGGATGAAAAATAGGTCTGCAACTTCAAAAATGGGTTGTTGATTAGATGGAGCAGCCAGATGTGTTTGAAAGTGCCTCCAAAGGCTGAAATCTTCGTAGGAACACACCAACCTACAAAAGATGAAGTGGAAGACCTCTAAGGTCCCACCGGGTGTGCCAAAACTATTGTTGCAAATCAGCAGCACCCCTGGATGTAAATCAGGTTTCTAAATTGATGTTTTAGGCATTCAGTGTGATTGCACAACATTGAATCCTCTTCCTAAGTGTGGGACTTACAAAATGGAAGGGGAATCTCTAGATTAGAGACTGGTTCCTTAACTCCTCTAATCAGATTTATCACTTGAACAACTGCAGAGGTTCATATCCTAATTTTATCCTAGATTGCAAGGAGACAGGGATAAGAGATGCAAAAATTGAAACTAAACTAATAAGGGTGATACACCAAAGGAGTGGTGAACATTTTTGCTCATGCAAATAGACACAAATCAGAAATTGCAACATAAAACATCATGCACAGGTTGATAAACTGTAATCAAAGGTTTGAAATGAAACAAACAACACATACAAATGACTGAAAGCATTCACAGAGTCTGTATTGTGATTTTCAACATCAAAATCCTTGCATTCCAACACCAAAGAGGCAAAAAACTGTTACAATCCCTAAAAAGGTCTGATCCTTGCAAAAAATCACTTACTGAAGGTGAAAACAGAAGCTTGCTGTGCAAAAAAGTGTTCCACACTTTGAAAAATGAGCCAAATCTGGTTTTTACAGTGCATGGATCGAGCCCAGGAGAGAGAAAATGTGAAAAAACGTGGGATCCATTCCCCATTGACCAAAATGCATTAAAAACAACATGGAGGTCCTTACAAACCCATGCCCTAACATTTTTGACCATGCTGGAGAAGAATGCGACCCATTTTACATTAAAATTGGTTGTTGAAACGTCAGTTCTGTCTATGGGTGCGTACCAGAAGTGTTTTTTGATTTTCTCCCTCCAAACTAAACCAAAATTCAAAATTGACCATGAAATCTTATAGATAATTTCACCAGCTTTCCATTGATATAAAGAACGTGAAAATATGAGCTCTGGATCAAAAGTTATAGCAATTTGAAGTTTTAGGGCAAAAACAAGCCAAAATCGGATCGCTTTGATATTTTTGACCTGAACACGTGGCGAGTTCTGATTGGCTGCGGACCTTGCAAGGGAAAATTTCCCACAAAAACTCCGCTGAGCCATAACTTGAAAAATACGTGGAGTTAGGAGGAAAACTTTACCTTTCTGGAAAGCTGAGAAAGAGCTCTATCCAATGATGTCATTTCCAGAAGGTTTTGAGTGCCTAAAAAGTAAAAATTTATGACTGACGCACAATAGAAGGAAAGAATGAAAGGGAGTTAGCCATCCAAATGAGCAGGGGGCACATTTGGATAACAATTATTGTTGTGTATTTTTATTTGTAATGTGCTTTTGTTTTAATTATTTTTAAAGTGATAGTATTATGTGGGAGTCATATAGTTAAAATTTAATTTAATTAATTGGGATGTGGAATGTGAAAGTAAATATTTTTGCCTTGGTTGAAAATGAAATTTGATTTATATATTTTATAACATTATGGTAATTAAATAAATCTTATGCCAAAAGGTTGTCATAAATAAATGTCATAGAAGTTAATGCATTTTAGAAGAGTGTGTAAGTTACCAAGTATGGGTTGTGTAAGAGGTTGTAAGGCTGATTTTTGGAAGGTCAAACACTCCTTCCTCTTTGAAATTCGAATTTGGCCTTGAAGGAAAAATTTGGAGGCATGTGGGAAAAGTTAAACTTGTCCCACACCTCTCAAAAACCTCCACCAACCATGATTATAATTTTAGAGTCAAAAGCAACTTATTTTATTATGTTTTGACATGATTTTATGAAAGAAGTGATTGCACTTGCCTTACAAATTTTAAATGCATTTTCCTTTTGGGTATGGGTTGAGTTTATGTATGTAAGTAATTTTGTCATTCACATTCATTGTGATGTATTTTCATTTGATGTGATTTCATTTTGGGATGAGGAAAAATGATGTGGCATCCCACTTGGAATCCACATCATCCTCTTCCATTCTCTCCTTTAAAATGGAATTTCTTCCTCATTTGGAGGTTGTTGAAACCTTGTCATTTGCTTCTTGGGGTCAAAATTTTTCTCTTGCATTGGGAGCTTGTTCTTGTGGAAGAAGCTTGGACTGATTTGCATGCTTTGAATTTGTTGTTTTGGGACTGATTTGAGCAATAAGAATCTGTTGTTTGAAAGCAAATCTCCATTATGGAGAGGTAGGCTCTAATTCTTTTAAATTGTTGTTTTCCCCTTCTTGCAGGAAAAACATTGAATGGTATTGTGTTTGCATTCTTTGAGGGCTGGGTAGAATGCCTAGGACATGGTGTAAAAAGAGAAGACTATGGGGTTTCAAACGGGGGGGCATAAAGAAACTCTCATTGGCATTTGTTATTTGTGGAGGGAGTGTTGGTTTGGGATCCACCTAGGAAAGGAAATAGCTTGCATTTCCTACTTCTTGGGGGTAGGGGCGGGGGGGGGGGGGGGGGGGGGGGGCGGGGGGGCATAAGGGATAAATTTGGGGGGCATAAGGAGGGGTTGGGAGATATAAGGTTTATGGGATTTGATTGAGTTTATGGCAGGTTGCTTTTGGTGGATGCCCAATTCCAACATGGGAGCCATAAGGAGACCCTCATAGATCTTGCTCTTGTTGGCTTGCTTGCTTGGAGAAGGAGCCTTAGTTTGATTGAAATTGCTTGTTGTAGTTGAGAACTACACCTCATCGTTTTTGTTTCTTTGTAATTATGAAAATATATGCTTATATGTGAAGAAGTCTTGTTGCCATGTGTTGATGTTCATGTTCCATTCCATTATGGTTGTGGCTCGGGGGCCAATGGGGAAAGATGACTTCTCTTTTCCCATTAGATGTCTTGGTTGGGTGGAGAGCATTGCCTTTCCCCCTTCCTTGTTGTGATTCAAAGATGAATAAAGATGAAGAATTGAGCATGTTCTTGTTTGGAGCTCAGAGAAAACAGTTTTGACAGTCATCCTTTTTGTAAATTTTTAAAAAGAAATCCTTCCCACTTCAAGTGGATGAATGTAATTGATATTGAGATGTGAAATGCATACCTTGTAATTGGAAGTTGTAAATCAATTTGAGAAATGTTAAGAAGAATCATACTTATCTATTTTATTTGGAAAAGAAAAGGTGAATGAATTTCTGTATCTTGCATGTGAAATGTGAAAACCAAATCAGTAGGAAAGAAGCTTAGTTGTAAGTTTACTTGAATTATCAATCAAGGATAGCATTGATCCTTTTAAATTTGTATTGATGTTAATGAATGAAGACTTGTTTGAAAAGGAATAAGAATCTATGTTTTGGAATGAAAAAAAAGGGGATGCTTATGAAACGAAATTCAACGTTATTTCCTTTGCAAACTGTCATGTTTAAATTGAAAATCAGAGATGTATTTTAATTAGAATTGAATGTTTGAATTTTGAAGAAATGAAATGGATCAATTCATAATTTTATGCTCACCCAAAAGATAAATCACCAAACCAGTAAACTCACTATTTTAAATTTAAAACTGGTAATGTGCATTTAAATAAAATGAGCAGTTCAACTTTATACTCAACAATGAATTATGAAACTTGAAATTTATACTTAGGAAGACTTGAGGAATCCAAATTCACTAAAACAAGCAAGAATAAATCTCTAAAACTCAAAGAATTTCAATTCGGAGCTTGCAGGGTCGTTTTTCCCGTCAATTGTCAGAAAATTGCAAAATTATATAAATGAACAAATTAACTTCACTAAAGCACTCTAAACCTCCCCTAGACTGGTCCTCCATATCCATTTAACATGTTGAGGGAAGGAGGAGTTCAAATTTAACTAAATTGACAGTTGGAAAAACTGCCAGTTTTGAATTTAAAACCTGCAGATAATTTTCCTAAAATTGACCCTCAAAACTATATTAAAAATCAAAATTGATATTTTTTGTGCAAAGAGGACTCTGAGAGCTTTCCGGAAAGTCCTTGTTTGCCTAAAATGAATCTTCCTGTCAAAAGTTATGGCCATTTGAAGTTTTACTTCAAAATGGCCATCCCAAACAAAAAATGAAATAATTCGACCTTAGAAAAATTTAAATTTTGAACTTTGGAAAAATTTCTCAAAAATTTCCGCGGCTCCGCCACCCTCTCATCTTATCAAAAGTTTCCACATTGCACCTTGGAGGGGTGGGCCCTTAAAAAAACTTGGCTTTTTAAAAATTTTGCCTTGAGAAAATTTTCACAAATTTCCCCGCAACCCCGTGGCCTCGAACCAATCACATGCTGACATGTGGCAGGGGGTGTGCGCGGATCAACATGGAAAAACTTAACCCTTTTGCCCTTTTGGAAAAATTTTACTTTTTCCTCTGCCTACCCGCGTCCCCGCAGCCAATAAGATGTTGACACGTGGCATTTGGGAAAATTTTCCCAATTTTCTCCCTATCCCCGCGGACCTCCAAGGGAAAAGTTTCCCCTAAAACTCCGCCCGGCCATAACTTGAGTTTTACAAGGAGTTAGGAGGACTTCCTTATATGGTTGGAAAGGTGAGAAAATTTCCTATCCAATGAACCTAGTTTAGGAGAGTTTTGATAAATATAAGTGTGTGAAAAATCCAGTTGAAGTTTAGGGCTTGATAGAGAGCATGCCTGGCGATAAATTTCTCCCTGAACCTTAATAAAACTTGTAACCTCCAAATTGGAACCTAGTAAACTTGTTATAAGATAAAATTGGAAATCTTGTGTTTGGTTAAACAGAATTTGTTCCGGAACCTATTTAGTTTCAAACTAGTGTCTTGCAACTTAATTGTAGACTCTTCCTATAAAAAAAAATATTCCATAATTATTCCTAATTTGTTTCTTGGTCTCAAGTGGTAGTTGAAGCGGGCATTACAAGACGCACACACACACGCACATGCACACACACGCACATGTAGACACACACATGCACACGCACACGCACAAGCACACACACATGCATACACACGCCCACCTACAAATGCATATGCACACACACACGCACACGCACACTCACACGCACACCCACACGCACATGCACACGCACCTACAAACGCATATGCACACACACACGCACATACACGCAAGCACAAACGCACACACACACACATACGCAATCCAGACATGCACAGGAAGACACAAACGCACACGCACACGCACATGCACACGCACACACACATGCGCACATGCACACGAACACGCACACACAGACACACGTACATGCACACGCACACGCACACACACACGCACACGCTTACTCAGACACAAACACACACACGCACATGCACACGCACACACAGACACATACACACACATGCATACACACACACACGCACAGGCACAGGCACAGACACACGTAGACGCACACAAACACTCAAAAACACACATGCACATGCACTCCCACTCACACACGCACACGCACACGCACACGCACACACACACGCACACGCACACACACACGCACACGCACACTCAAACACACACACACACACACGAACACGCACACACACACATGCACCCGCACATGCACACGTACCTACACACGCACCTATAGACGCACACGCACATGCACACACACACACACATGCACACCCACACACGCACACAGACATGCACACACCCACACACACGCACACACACACTCAAACGCACACACGCACACATGAACACGCACACACACACACACATGCACCCGCACACGCACACGCACCTAGAGACACAACGCACACGCACACGCACACGCACACACCACACACGCACAAGATGCAACTATAGACACACACGCACACGTGCACAGACACACGCACGCACGCACGCACGCACGCACACCCACACACGCACACGGACATGCACACACCCATGCACACGCACACGCACACACACACACGCACACGCACACACACGCACACGCACACACACACACACGCACAAACACATAGACAGGCAAAATCACATGCACATGCACACGCTCACTTACACGCACACATACACGCACACGCACACACACACGTACCCGCACATGCACACGCACCTACACACACACACACGCACACGCACCCGCACATGCACACGCGCCTACACACACACACGCACACGCACCCGCACATGCACACGCGCCTACACACACGCGTGCACACACACACACATGCAAGCACATTCACACACGCACGCACACATGCACACACATACACGCACACACACACACTCGCACCCGCACATGCACACGCGCCTACACACACCACACGCACACACACATGCACCCGCACACATACAAGTACACACGCACACGAACACGCACACACACACACGCACCCACATATGCACAAGCGCCTTCACACACACACCCGCGCACACACACACACACAGACGCACAAGCAGACACAAACGCACACACACACACGCACACGCACATGCACATGCACACACACATGCACACGCACACGCATGCGCATATGCACACTCACACGCACACGCAAACACAGACACAAACATGCAAACGCACATGCACATGCACACGCACTCGCACAGAAAAATGCACACACACGCACACACAAACACATGCACACGCACACGCA
>CM034146.1:529962071-529972071 GCA_019776745.2 Taxus chinensis | reverse complement strand
GTACGCACACACACATGTGCACATGCACACACACACACAGAGAGAGGCATACGCACACAAACATGAACACACATATGCACACACACATGCACATGCAGACGCACCCACACATGCACACGCACACGCTTACTCAGACACACACACGCACACGCAGACACATACATGCACATGCAGACACACACACACACACGCACACACATAGGCATACGCAGACTCACACAAACACATGCAAATGCACACACACAAATGCACATGCACTCGAACACGCACATGCACACACACACGCACACACGCACACATGAACACACACACGTGCACCTGCATATGCACACACACCTATAGACGCACATGCACACGCACACACATGCGTACGCACACCCACACACGCACGCACACGTACACGTAGACACACACAAACACACACGCACACGCACACGCAGACACACACAAACACACACACGCACACACGTACAAGCACATGCACACGCACCACGCACACGCACACGCACATGCACATGCACAGGTAGACACACACACAGACACACACGCACACGCACATAAACATGCACAGGCAGACACACACGTAGACGCACACGCACATACAGACACACGCACGCGCACACTCATGCGCACATGCACACTCAAACGCACACACACACAGAAACAAACATGCAAACGCACATGCACATGCACATGCAGACACACGCATGCACACACACGCACACGCACATGCAGACACACACACGCACACGTAGAAACACACACACACACACATAGGCACAGGCAAACGCACACAAACACACACAAACGCACATGCACTCGCACACGCACACGCACATGCACATGCACACGCACACTCAAATGCACACAAGCACACATGCACACACACACATGCGCACATACACCCACACACGCACACACACCTACACACGCACCTACATACGCACACGCACACGCACACACACATGCACACCCACACACGCACATGTAAACAAACATAGACACACACAAACACACACACACACACAAACACACGCACATGCACTCGCAGATACACATGCAGACACGTAAAAACACATGCACATGCACAACCAGACACATACACAGACGCAGACTCAGACGCACACGCACATGCACACACACAGGTACGTGCACATGAACACACACATGCACACAAACACACAGACACACACATGCACATGCACACAAACACGCACATGCACACGCACATGCACACAAACACGCACACAAACACGCACACGCACACGCACACGCACACCCACACATGCACTCACACGAACATGTACATGCACACCCACACACGCACACGGACATGCACACACCCATGCACACGCACATGCACACACACACGCACACGCACACACACACACAAACACAAAGACAGGCAAAATCACATGCACATGCACACGCACACGCACACGCTCACTTACACGCACACACACACGCACGGACACACACGTACCCACACATGCACACGCGCCTACACACACACGCACCCGCACCCGCACATGCACACGTGCCTACACACACACGCACACACACACACACACATGCAAGCACACCCACACACGCACACACACATGCACACACATACACGCACACACCCACACGCACCCGCACACATACAAGTACACACGCACACACACACACACACGCACCTGCACATGCACATGCGCCTTCACACACGCACACGCACACGCGCACACACACACACACACACACACGCACAAGCAGACACACACGCACACGCACATGCACATGCACACACACATGCACACGCACACGCATGTGCACATGCACACTCACACGCACACGCAAACACAAACACAAACATGCAAACGTACACGCACATGCACACGCACTCGCACAGAAAAATGGACACGCATGCATGCACAAACGCACACACGCACACACAAACACATGCACACGCACATGCACACGCACACGCACATGCACACACACACGTACCTGCACCTGCACACTCACACGCACACGCACCCGAACACTCACACACACACGCACATGCACACGTAGATGCACACACATAGGCACAAAAACACACATGCACACGCAGACATGCACACGCACACGCACACGCACAAGCACACGCACTCGCACGCACGCACACATGCATGCACACGCACGTAAACCCACACACGTAAGCACAAACGCACACGCACATGCGCAATCCAGACATGCATAGGAAAACACAAACGTACATGCACACGCACATGCACACGCACACGCACACGCACACGCACACACACATGCACGCGCGCACACACACACACAGAGGCATACACACACAAACATGAACACGCATATGCACACACACACGCACATGCAAATGCACCCACACACGCACACGCACATGCTTACTCATACACACACACGCACACGCACGCACACGCATAGGCATACGCAGACTCACACAAACACACGCAAATGCACACATACACAGGCACATGCACTCGCACACGCACATGCACACACACACGCACAGACGCACACATGAACACGTACAAACACACACATGCACCCGCACATGTACACACACCTATAGACGCACACGCACATGCACACGCACACGTACGCACACCCACACACGCACGCACATGAACACATACACGCAGACACACACAAACACACACGCACATGCACACGCAGACACACACAAACACACACACACACACGTACAAGCACACGCACATGCACCACGCACATGCACACGCACATGCACATGCACAGGTAGACACACACATAGACGCACACGCACATGAACATGCATAGGCAGACACACACACAGACACACACGCACATACACACACACGCACACGCACACTCATGCGCACATGCACACTCAAACGCACACGCACACACAGACACAAACATGCAAACGCACATGCACATGCACATACAGACACACGCATGCACACACACGCACACGCACATGCAGACACACACACACACACGGACACGTAGAAACACACACACACACACATATAGGCACACGCAAACGCACACAAACACACACAAACGCACATGCACATACACACGCACTCGCACACGCACACGCACACTCAAACGCACACAAGCACACATGCACACACACACATGCGCACATACACCCACACATGCACACACACCTACACACGCACCTACATACGCACACGCACACACACACGCACACCCACACATGCACACCCACGCATATGCACACGCACACGCACACGCACACGTAAACAAACATAGACACACACAAACACACACACACGCGCACACACACACACACAAACACAGACACAGACGCAGACTCAGACGCACACGCACATGCACACACACAAGGACGTGCACATGAACACGCACACGCACACAAACACAGACACACACATGCACACGCACACAAACACGCACATGCACACACACATGCACACAAATGCACACACGCACACGCACACGCACATGCACACACACGCACACCCACACATGCACGCACACGCAAACAAACATAGACACACACAAACACACACACACACGCACAGACACACACACAAACACATGCACACGCACACACACATACACATGCAGACACGTAAAAACACATGCACACACACGCACATGCACATGCACAGCCAGAAACACATGCAGAAACAGACTCATACGCACACGCACATGCACACACACAGGCACGTGCACATGAACATGCACACACACACACACACAAACACACACATGCACACGCACACAAACACGCACATGCACACGCACACGCACACAAACACGCACACACACACACACACGCACACGCAGACACACACATGCACACGCACACGCACACGCACACACATTCACACCCGCACACGCACACGCACGCGCACGCACACCTGTACATGAACACGCACACGCACACACACATGCACGCACAAACACGCACATGCAAACACCCACACGCACACACACATGCACAAGCACACGCATGCGCACGCACACACACGCACACACACACACACACACACGTACACACATACACGCGGACACAAAAACACGTGCACGCACACGCACACGCACACGCACACGCACACACACACACGTGCACACACACATGCACACTCAGATGCACATGCACACACACACGCACATGCATAGGCACACACACATGCACAAACACACAGATAGGCACAAGCACATGCACATGCACGTACACACACACGCACATGCACATGAACATGCACACACACACACGTACCCACACATGCACAGGCACATGCATGCACACCCACACACACATGCACACATGCACACGCACACACACACACACACGTACACATGCACACACACACACGCACGCACATGCAGACACACACGCACATGTACATGCACATGCACACGTAGATACAAACGCACGCACACCTACAGACGCACATGCACACACACGCGCACCTACACACGTACACGCACTCCATAAGAGAAATCTGATTTTGTTCAGCTTTGTCAAGAGTTCCCAGATGTCTTCGCTTGGACTTACAAAGATTTAAGAGGTTTCAACCCAAAGTTGGCACAACATACTATTCAGTTGGATCTGGAATCCAAGTCTGTTAGGAAAAAGCAAAGGCCAATGAATCCTCATATCGAACCTCTCATGAGAAAAGTGTTAAGCAAGCTTATTGAGGCCAGTATCATCTTCCCCCTCAAACACTCAAGTTGGGTTGCAAACTTGGTGCCAGTAAGAAAGAGAAATGGAGAAATAAGATTGTGTGTGGACTTTCGTGATCTAAATAAAGCATCACTCAAAGATCATTATCCGCTTCCATCAATGGAACAAATATTGCAGGTTGTAGCTGGTTCAGAAAGGTTTTCATTGCTAGATGGATATTCAGGCTATAATCAGATAATGGTGAAAGAAGAAGATCAATTCAAGACAACCTTCACTACAAAATGGGGCACATATGCTTACAAGAAGATGCCATTTGGACTGTCAAGTGCCGGAGCAACATTTCAGCGAGCTATGGATATGGCATTCAAAGGCTTAATCAACAATATAGTGTTGGTATACCTAGATGATATCACTGTCTTCTCAAAGAATGCAGCAGACCATCTCTTTCACCTCAGACAAGTGTTTCAGAGGTGTAGAAGGTTCGGAGTGTCGTTGAATCCAAAGAAGTGTATATTCTTGGCACACGAAGGCAAATTGTTAGGCCACATTGTCTCTAGGGAAGGGCTAACAATTGATCCTGAAAGGGTTGAAGCCATCCGAACACTCCCATTGCCACACCACAAGAAATCTCTTCAAAGCTTCTTGGGCAGGATAAACTTTGTCCGCAGATTTGTGCCTAATTTTGCTACTCTTGTGAAGCCTTTAACAATGATGTTGAAGAAGAGTCTGGCATTCAAATGGACAGCAGAAGGCAAAGAGAGTTTTGAAAACATCAAGCATGCAATATCACAAGCTCCAACTCTTATCAACCCAAACTTTTCAAAGGAATTCATGTTGTATGCGTCTGGAGGATCAGACACAATCTCAACTATCTTAACACAGCTGAATAGAGAAGGTTCAGAACAGCCCATAGCATTCTTCAATCAAACCTTATAAGATTACGAAATAAAGGATTCTTTCATCGAAAATAATTTCCTTGCCGTCATCAGGAGCTTGAAGAAGTTCAGACATTTGGTCTCAAACAATAAGATTCAACTGCTGGTGTCTCATGTTGGTGTCAAGGACTTTCTCCTAAACAAGGATTTAAATGAGAAGAGAGCAGGTTGGATCACTCGGGTGATGGAATATGATATTGAGATCAAAGTGACCAAGCTAGTTCGTGGCAAAGGTTTGTGTGAGCAGCTTGCTTCCAAACAACCAGACGGGTCAGAAGGTGAAGAAGATGTTGTCCTACTACTACATAACGATCAAGACCAACCAGCTGATGATGCACTCATTCCATGTTGGACTCAAGACTTGGTGCATTACCTCCAAATAGGCTTGTGCCCTCCAGAAGTGAGCAAGGAAAAGAGGAGATACTTTAGATTACAAGCTATCCCATATGTACTCATTAATGGTATCTTGTTCAAGAAGGACATCAATGGTGTTCTATTAAGATGCATTGGAACAGGTCAAGTTGAGAAAATTTTACACGAGTTCCATGATGGGGAAGCAGGAGGCCACTTTGCTCCACGAGTGACAACCCTCAAAATAATGAAATTTGGTTCCTATTGGCCTACTGTGTTCAATGATTGCTACTCATGGGTTAAAAAATGCAAGAGATGTGCATTCTTCATAGGGAAAGAGAGGTTAGCAGCGCTGCCCCTTTGTCCAATTTCAGTAAATCAGCCATTCATGCAATGGGGATTGGACTTCATTGGGGTTATCAATCCCAATTCAAGTCAAGGCCACAAGTGGATACTTACAGCAACGGATTATTTCACCAAGTGGACCGAAGTAGTGGCACTCAAGGAGGCAAATGAATCTAATATCTTAGATTTCTATGAGGGATAGTCACGAGGTTTGGTTTCCCCACCATTATCATGTCAGACAATGCGTTGGCATTTCTTGGCACAAAGATCACTGAATGGGCTGTCAAGAATTGTGTTTATCTCAGCACTTCATCGAACTATTACCCTCAAGGTAATGGCCAAGCCGAGTCTACGAACAAGAACCTACTAAGAATCATCAGAAGGACTCTGGATGAAAATCAAATAACTTGGCATGCAAAGCTCAAATCAGCCCTATGGGCTGATAGAATAACACCCAAGAGATCTACATGAAGCTCTCCATACAAGCTTGTGTATGGGAAAGAAGTAGTTCTACCTATATCACTTGAGTTGCCAGCATTGGAACTCATGTAACAGTTGGAACTAGCTGAGTTTGAACCCATGGAGATTAGATATGCAGAATTAATGGAGTTCCAAGAAATTAGAGAGCATGCAGCCCAAGCAACAGAGAAGGATCAAGCCTTGATCAAGAAGACATTTGATAGGAAAGCCAAGGCTAGAACCTTTCAAATTGGAGATCTAGTGTTGAAATGGAATGCAAATCGTGCAAAGTCGGGAAGGCATTCCAAGTTCGATGCCATTTGGAGTGGCCCGTACATGATCATTGAATGCAAAGGTAGCAATGCTTTCCGACTGGCTAAGTTGGATGGTGAAGAATTACAGATTCCGGCAAATGAGATCTATCTTAAACGCTGCTACTAGAAAGATAGCTTCTCACCCTTGTAAATATTAATTTAGAATTTCCATTCCTCTAACTGCTTATTCACATTGTACTGCTGTTAGAGTAGTTTTTATTTCCCTAAGTGCTTGTGCACATGTCCTATTGCTTCTATATGTGCATGTTTGCAGTTCATCAAGTTCCTGGAAAATAATTGCAGCCACAAGAGAGCCTGCTCAACAAATGTTTCAATGGCTCAAGAATACAGGTTTTCAAATTTCAAAACAGCTGAGAGATTATCAAACAGACTCCATGCCCAATGGATTGCTACAAGTAGCTGGCCGTTCTTCATCTGGCAGGAAGATAACCCCGCTGAGTCACCAAAATTGTTATCCAAAATTCACCCCTCAAGGTAATTTTGATAACATGCATCAAATTAATCAGTCCCAAGCAAGTAGATTGATTCAAGGCCCGAAATCATGTTTTTGGGGCCCCCTCGGCTTCTCTCTAACTCTCCCATCCAAGAAGAAATCCCAATGAGTTGAAAAAAAATGGAAAAAAATGTAAAAAATAAGGTTGTAGGACTGTTTTAAAGCATTTCGGGTCTGAAGGGTTCAGGTCGTACCAGTTCGGGTCGTACTGAGGTTCGTTGTACCAAGCTTGGGGCCGAAAAACAACGAAAATAGGCTAAGTCAGACATTTTTTGTCCCAGGCGGTCCACAGGATAGTTGGGATGCGTGGGACGCGAAAAGGAGAAAAGGCCGTAAAAGGGACAAGGAAGCCCGAATCGGCCGATGCGGGAGAATTCGTCTGGGATAGCCGGGATAGAAGTACGAGAGGGACGCGAATCGACCAATTTTCCGAAATAGCTGCAACAAAGAAGAAAAGTCAACGTTTGACCTGTGAAACTTCAAACGGCCATAACTTTTGACTCCAAGCTCCAATTTAAATAAAAGAAACATATTCAGCTCCAGTCAGTTAATGCTCATTCCTGTCAAATGACAGAAAACGCCTGCCAGACCCAAAATAGTTGTCTGCACTCAGAAGGCCATAACTTTTACATTTCTCAACGAAATCGCACAAAATTAGTACCGTTGGAATTGTGGCTCCGAGCCCGATGCACAGTAATCAAGAAATTCTAAATTTGATGAGGGATTGATCGAGATTTTTTAGAAAATGTGGCTGGGTTCATAACAGTGTATTATTTGGTGGTTGGGAGTGCAATTAAGAGACATGGTCATCATTCTTTCTCTGCTGCAGCACCTGGGACGGTATGGGGAGCCTTTTGCAAGTAATATATAATCATTTAACTCCATTTAATGCCTCTTACAAGTGGTTGAAGGACAGATTTCGGGATTTCTATTTTCCCTTCTCTTTCTCTTCTCTTTTTTTCTATAAATTGGAGTGTTGGGCTCATTGTAAAGGGGGGGTAGTTTTTGTATCAAAGCTCTGCCAAAATTGCTTTGTGAAGATAATGTGTTGTAGGCCCTTGTTGTGGACTCCTTGCATGGTGATCCAGGCCCTTATCTTGTAACCGATTGAACTGTGCGTATCAGGAAGCAATAAAATATAAGTTTGTGGATGCATCTTCCCCTGCTGTGTTTTCTGCATTCTTCTTGCCCCTTCAACCTTGACTACAAGAGTATTGTGTCTATTATTATGCTCTTGTAGGGATCCATTATCATTGTGTGTGTTTGAAATATTTTTGTGAATGCATTTTGCTAGATTGTAGAGAACTGTCATCACCCCTTCTAGTGTGCACTCTGCTTCTGTATCTCATGCATTTGAAGACTACTCTCACACCCTCCTTTTTTGGTGTATCACCGCTTTAGTGTATGATTTCGTTTTATGCATTCCCTCTCCCTGGTCCCTTGGAAATTTAGATTAGAATAGTTAGTTTCCCCTGCATTAGAGTAGATTGTGGCAAGTAGTTTAGGAGAAAGAACCAACTTTCTCTGGAGGTCTATCTCAAGTAGCAAGTCCCACAACTTGGAGATAGCACCCATGTAATCCAATTACACCGTCAGTTCAAGTATATGCACTTGTATAAACATAGGGGTGTTGTGATTCGGTGATAACAGTTTCCACGTGGCACCTTGGAGGGGTGGGCCCTTAAAAAAAACTTGGCTTTTTGAAAAATTTGCCTTGGGAAAATTTTCACAAATTTCCCGGCAACCCCGTGGCCCCGAACCAATCACGTGCTGACACGCGGCAGGGGGTGTGCGTGGATCAAAATGGAAAAACTTAACCCTTTTGCCCTTTTGGAAAAATTTTACTTTTTCCTCCACCTACCTGCGTCCCCGCAGCCAATAGGATGTTGACACATGGCATTTGGGAAAATTTTCTCAATTTTCTCCCTATCCCCGTGGACCTCCAAGGGAAAAGTTTCCCCTAAAACTCCGCCCGGCCATAACTTGAGTTTTACAAGGAGTTAGGAGGACTTCCTTATATGGTTGGAAAGGTGAGAAAATTTCCTATCCAATGAGCTTAGTTTAGGAGAGTTTTGATAAATATAAGTGTGTGAAAAATCCAGTTGAAGTTTAGGGCTTAATACAGAGCATGCCTGGCGATAAATTTCTCCTTGAACCTTAATAAAACTTGTAACCTCCAAATTGGAACCTAGTAAACTTGTTATAAGATAAAATTGGAAATCTTGTGCTTGGTTAATCAGAATTTGTTCCAGAACCTATTTAGTTTCAAACTAGTGTCTTGCAACTTGGTTGTAGACTCTTCCTAAAAAAAAAATTTATTCCATAATTATTCCTAATTTGTTTCTTGGTCTCAAGTGGTAGTTGAAGCGAGCATTACAAGACGCACACACACGCACACACAGGCACA
>CM034146.1:529922071-529959571 GCA_019776745.2 Taxus chinensis | reverse complement strand
CATGTTCATTCATGCATAGTATATTATATATACAAGGTTCTCTTAACCGTTTCTGGTTATCGAAGTGATCCATTTAAGAAGCCTATCTGAATATCTGTTACTGATATTCATCTGACATCCTGCATCTTAAATTAAGTGATTAGGACAACGCAACCAGCACTTGCGATACTTTGGCCAAAGATTTTCACATGCTTTGCATGATCATATTCCTGGATGTGATACACACCAATGGAATACGTCCTTCACCTCACTTCACCTGTTATCTAGAATGGTCTTTCCTGGTTCCTACCAGTCCTTCCAATTTAAGGTCAAATTCTAACTTCCAATTTCCAACTAGCAATATGAACGAATATAGGAAGGCACTCATGGTAACTAAAGATACGCAGACATACGGTGTCGTTCCCAACGACTCCGTGTGTCTAGTTATCTTTAGTCCTCCTGAGTCACTTTGTATACGTGATCATATTCCTATCCCCAGCCAAGAACTTAATATTTAGCCTATGTATTCTTGATGATTTAATTCGGGAGGGCATTGTAATATGTCAGCTATAACATTGTGTCGTCATGAAGACCCCGCCTTCATGAAGACACCATGTTGTAGCTGGCGTATGTCAATGTCCCACGGAATCCTCCCATCGAGAGTACACATCCTGCTCAAGTGATTTGGATATGATCTTAATATTTAAGATCGATTTTCAGCAACCATGCTGATCCTTTATCCTCGTTCCTGTTACAGTTGTAAGGAGCTAAGAGAGACTAAATCTGTCTTCTAGCTTTCTATGCATCTTCTCCTTCCTACTGAAGGGTTACATTTTCTCTACTTGGTTCTTTTCTTAATCATTTAAGCAGCATGTTACCGACGAACGTGATAAGTTTAACCTATTAAACTTAACCAATTTTTTCACAACTGTAACCCAATTCAGAATTCCAACTTATTAGACGTCATTTAAATGAGGTCTAATTCTCAATAAATGTATTCATTTATTCTTCTTAACCTTTCATAGTTAAGGTCTATTAGCCCTGGATATATTTTTTCCATATCCTTACTTTCTGAATTTAACATTCGAGGTTATTAACGGAGTCTGAAAACGAAGTTCGGTTGCTCCTAAGTTAATTGATATTCCTTAGCTTCCAAGCTAATCCTGAATACCTATCAGTTATGGAATCATGTTCTTCCTAATCCTTTTAATGTCAATTAAAAATTCATCTTAACCCAAAGTATGAACTAATTGCACATTTCAACTTAAAAGTTACATTTAGGTAAGAATAGATGTCAATTCCTTTTAAATCCATCCAAGGACAATTGAATAATTCCAAATCAAGAAATAACATTATATTTCCAATTTAATCAACAATATCAAACTGATATAGTTATTAAAATATCACATTTGTATTCATCAATCCATTTCATAATCCATACATTTGCTAGTCCAAATGACTGGACTTTGTTTATATAAAACAACATTACAACTCATAGATAGAAGAATGTACTTTCTTCTTTTCACAATTCCTCGTAGAGGAATAATAACTAACAAATACAATACATCTTCAGACAATCAAAAGAAGCATCAGAAAACAACCATGTCTTCATTTTACTCAAATTCCATCTGCAAAATTACTTGCACAGGTTAGTTCATTGAACTAAGCATACTAAGCACTTGTCATTAAAATGAGGTGATTCTAATTAACTGTCTCAATAAAAGAACCCTGCTTTTATGAAACGACAGTATGAACATCAATCAAGAATTAAGTATCAAAAAGAATGAACAACATAACAACTGAACCATCTAAATACCATCCCAATCAGTCAAAGAATTGTTGTCCTATTTCCCACATAACCATTACAAGACGCAATTTCCTTCCACAGTTCCAGATTACAACACTTGTAAGAACTAGGAATATAAGTAAGCATACTGCTGTTATAACATAACTGCTATCCCTTCTCTTTCCTTACATTAGTAATAAATGCAAAGGATAAAATCTAACTGAAATGTAATCCAATTACTTTCCTTTCAGTTCATGCATCTCATTTGATTCCAAGCAATCAAGTACAGACGAGAAAGCAAACAACAATAAATATAGTTGCTTATACCCAAGCAATTACAAAATTCATTCCTAAACGATTACAGATTTCCAACTGTATGAGAGAAGAAAAGATCATTTTTCCAAGTTTTCCATTCACATTCCTATTTCTTTCCTCATGACTGTCCTAAAAATTGAATCCAAATGAGACACAAATCAAGATAACAGTTCAGAGTGAAACTTACAAAATCCATTCAGAATTCACTTTCCAACAGCAAGAAATAGTTCCGTTCATATTCAGCTTTAAATGAAAACAAGGATGAATTTATCGTCCTTATCAATACTTCATTTAAATCAGGCTCATACGAATACCATAAACAGGTTAGTAAAACATCGTATTCATCATAGAACAAGCAGTATAAAGATGCATACTATGTACTTACTGTACTAGAAGATTCCATACTTCTTTCACTGTATTTTTAACCAAATAAAAAGTTATACAGCCATGTAATCACTTATTCACATGACCTTCTATATCCATGAACGCATACAGTTCATAATAACAATTTGCACATTGATGTTACCTACAACAAGACCAATTCATATTGCACAGTAAAGCTCTATTATTGCTATTTCTAGAACTCAATCAGCAAAAGAGAAAAATTCATTCCCTTAATTATTTCAATAAGAAAACATCCATTTCCTTCAAATACAACAAGAATCAGTCAAGTTAAATTCATTTTTTTTTGAATGACAGTGCAAAATTAGAGATCTCCTGAAACATTCCAATATTCCATTTGTATAGGAAAACACAGCACTCAGGAAACAATTTAAATGCCACTGTCATCTCTATCAAGCTGAACTTATAAAGTTCAATAAACCCAAATACTATTTCTATCAAATCAAAAACAGCAAAAGAAGAAGAATTCGTTTCCTTATAATTTCAGTAAGAAACAATCATTTTCTTCATAATGTAATAAAAACACCCAAATCGTGTTTATCTTATCATGACAGTTCAACTCATATTGACAATTGAACAATCATTCAACAATGAAAAGAAAACTCACATAGCCTGTACAGTTTCAATTCAACATACCATATGCAATGAATACCCAACTCGAGTTCCTTGCCAACAAACATTTCTACCCGAAATCCATTTTTCTATTTCATAATGATGTGCAGAACCCAAAAATGCAATTTTCATATAACAATACCCTTATTAATGAAAACCCGCATAGGATATCAGATGCACAACAAGGTACAGTCAAGACAGACCCAAACGGCAAGACAAATTCCCATGCATTTCTTCCTTTGCACAGAAATCCAAAGTCAAGTGCGTTTTCATGATGACAGTTTGAATTAAAAGATCAAACCGCATCTATAAAACACTATAAAATCAACTTTCCATCACAGCAAGAGACAACATAATTCATTCATTGCACAGAAATACAAAGCCAAAACGACAACAGTCCAAACTGGAAAATCAAATCACTTCCAAAAAACACAACAAAATCAACTTTCCAACATAGCAAAGAAAGAATATGATCCTTTATAAGTTCAGAAGAAAATAGTTACCTTCTCCTACTTTCACGAATACCCAAAACGTATTCGTTCATTTCTTATACAAAGAAAAAGGCACAGCAATAAAAATATTACTATTACTTCCTTCAAACCGAGCTCATGATGCTCAATATAAAACTCTAATGCTATATCCTTCAAAATCCAAAACAACAGAAGGAAGAGGAACTCATTTCCTCAAAAATTTCAATAAAGAAACAACTTCAAACAACTCGCACAGATAATACGTTCCACCACTCCAGTTCGTAATAGCAAAAGAACAATTGCACAACAATGAAAAACCACTCATACTACCTGTACAGTTTCATTGTTTAAAGAACGAATTTCCTGATACTGTCGAATAAACCAACATAATATAACTGTATTACCAACTCAGATATATATGCAAAGGTAGTGTAATCACAACAGCAAGAAAACGATTCTACCCATATCATTTCCAAAAATGACAGCAAAAATCGACTAAACCCAAATCATCTCAAACATGACAACAATCAAATAAACCCAAAACCCCCTTCATCAGAAGAGCAGGGTTGTTTTAATGAGACGTTTAAGCAAAGCAAGTGTTTTAAAGAGAAGGGCTTAACATGCCTGGTATTCTTCCTCGAATGCTCTAAGAAAACCACGTCTACAGAAGGTATTTCCTTCCACGGTGAAAACAACAAGTTTTCCAAACAATCCCTTCCTCTACTGGCTCAGAAAATAGCCTTCAATTTCCAAAGAAATAGTGATAATCAACCAAACACAACTGGTTCGACTGAACCAAGAAAAACCAAATGCAGAGCAACTTTCCAAAAATCCGAGCAAACACAAATGACCAACAAAAATTCCTCCATACTCTTTCCAAGGCGGACTGGTCGCGAAGACCAAAAAAATTAAATGCATTAAAGGCTCTGCCTTTTCCCTATTTCCTCACGCCACCGCCGACTTGGGTTGGCGAACTCCCAATTTCAAATTTTGCATGCAAACCAAGTTTAGTTCCATGACTAACTAGATACCTCCACCTTTTTCCTGTTCCTGCCAAACTTGGTGTTGTCCACGCAAGGACTCACATTAATTACCATTAAATTTCCTTCCATCCTTATCCTTTCCCATGGATTTGTGCATCCCCTTCTAGGTTAGGATTAGTTTAGGATTAACAATAGTGCTCAACCTAGGTCATAGGTTAATAGAAAGTAGGTCTATGTTTACCATTTTAGAATTTAAAAATCCACTGAGGATAGCAATTTAGGATGTAAGGTAGAACTTAGGATTAAATTAGAATCTAATTTCCCCTTAGCACCTAACACTTAATCAATCAACTTCCAGTCAAGTCTTCCTTACTGACATCCAATTCAATGTTGTGCAGGACGTTTTGTCCCACGTTATTCATACCTGAGCCACCCATATCCAGGCATTTCCCGCCTTACGAGGTCTCACGTTACGACAGTGCATGGTTCGAGAATCGAACCTTTGTCGTTGGCATCTACGTGCCAGCTGTTCATACCTGAAATCAGGTGCTGCACATTTATATCAACCTTCAATACGGTTTAAGAGTGAATCGACAAAGCGATCACAAGAAGGCCACAGCATACTTTGGATCAATGGAATTGATTCAAGGTGTGCTGTCAATCAGCGATTAGAGTTCAGCAATCATACGACAATTTGTCGTCACATCAGCAAACATACAAGCAACAATAACTGTTGTCCCATGTAAACAAATTACAGTATGCAAGAATCCAGATTAGCAACACATTCCCTTAAGATCAAAATATATATCTTAACATGTTTGCCTTCATTTCAGCAGTTACAACATTAAGAAAGTAATCACCATGATAACTTACAAAAATCAGGGCATTACATTCCTCCCTCCTTAAAGAATCATCGTCCCGATGATCAAATTAACCAAATCAAGGAGTTCCTAGGACAAAGTTCAGTTATTGTCCTTCCATTCATAAGTTCATACCAAAAACAGATTCACTCTTAAAAACAGTGTTTTAAGACAACTGTACAATAGACTAATAATTGTCTAAAATTGGTAGAATTATCAGTTTTTCGAATTTCAAATTCGATCAAACAAATGTGGAAAAGCAGATCTCATTTCTTCGAGATTTTCCCAAGTTGCACTTTCTTCGCTGAACTGGTCCCACTGGACCTTACATTGATTCACTTTGCGATTTCTTAAGTACAACTGGCGAGTTCCCAGCACTCGAATGGGCTTAACCACGATTATTCCTGGGTCTTGGACCTTCAAGGAATTCCAATTCAGCACATGTGATAAATCTGTCACGTATTTCTTAAGCAAAGAAATATGAAAAACATCATGCATTTGAGACAAAGCAGGAGGTAATGCTAGACGATAAGCTACAGGGTTGATTATTTCAACAATTTCAAAAGGTCCCATGTATCGTGGTGACAACTTGGCAGCCTTGCCAAAAGTTATTGAGCTCTTTTTCGGCTTCACCCGAAGAAAGACCTTCTCTCCCAGTTTATAATTCCTATCAACCCGCTTTAAGTCTGCATAACTCTTTTGCCTATTGGCAGCCTCCTTTAGATGTTCCCGAATCATTTTGATTTGCTGTTCCATTTCCGTAAGGATTTCTGGCCCAATTACCTCTCTGTCCTCAACGTTGTCCCAGCTGACAGGGGTTCTGCATTTTCTTCCATACAATGCTTCAAAGGGTGCCATTTTTAAAGAGGCATGGTATGTATTATTGTAGGCAAATTCAACCAGCGGAAGGTATTCCTCCCATTTATACTGCTGGTACATGTAATACATCCTTAACATGTCCTCTAAAACCTGATTAACTCTCTCAGTCTGTCCATCCGTCTCCGGATGATATGTAGAACTGAAGTTTAATTTCGTTCCCAAGGCCGCATTAAGCGTTTGCCAAAACCTTGATGTCATCCTCAGATCTCTGTCTGTTATGATTAATTCCGGTATTCCATGCAATCTGAAGATTTTATGTACAAATCTTCTTGCTAACACTGGTGCACCGTCTTTCAAATTACCAGTAATGAAGTGTGCCACTTTGGTCAATTTGTCGACTACAACCAGAATAATATCATGCTTATTTCTTGACATAGGCAATCCTTGAACGAAATCCATCGTTATCACTTGCCATTTGTACTGCGGAATGTTGTGGCGATACAATAATCCTGTGGGATGCATATTTCCACCTTAACATGCTGACATTCCAAGAAGTGTGTTACAAATTCCACCACATCCTTTTTCATTCCCTTCCAGAAATATTGTTGTTTAAGATCAACAAGCATTTTCGTAATGCCAGGGTGTCCAGAAAAAGGTGAATTATGAAATTCAGTTAACAATTTCCCTCTTAAGTCATTTGCCAAAGGTATATATACCCTGTTTTCGAACCTCATAATTCCTTCATTATCAAAACAGAATCCTTTATACCTGACATCCTTTGGATCTGCAGCAAGCGTTGTTTTGACTTGCTGGAAGTAAGGATATGATTCCAAGGCATCTTTCACCTCATTCTTAAACTGAGTTCTTAATGTTATAAGAGTAGAGATATGCTTCCGTCGACTCAGAGCATCTGCCACTCTATTTTCCTTGCCTTTGATATAGCTTATATCAAAATCATACTGAGATAGAAATTCTAACCATCGTCACTGCCTTGCATTCAAATTTGGCTGAGTAAAAATATACTTCATCCCTAGATGGTCTATTTTTAACTCAAAAGGCTTGCCTAAAAGGTAATGCCTCCACATTTGAAGTGCATGAACAATGGCAGCGAGTTCTAGGTCGTGTGGAGCATAATTCTGTTCATGTAACTTAAGCTTTCTGATTTCATAAGCTATGACATGGTTATTATGTAACAGAATACCTCCAAGGCCTTCTCCTGAGGCATCCGTTACAACCATAAAATTTCCATTTAGATCAGGTACAGTCAAAATAGGTGCTGTAGTTAACTGTTCCTTTAAATTTTTAAAGGCAGATTCACATTTGTTCATCCAGACAAATTTCTTATCCTTCTTTTGTAGTGAAGTGATTGGGACAGCAATTTTTGAAAAGTCCTTAATGAAATTTCGATAGTATCCTGCCAAGCCCATGAAGCTTCTCACTTCGTGCACGTTCTTAGGTGCAGGCCACTCAGTTATAGATATGATCTTTGAAGGGTCAACATCTATTCCATTCTTGTTTATAACGTGTCCCAAATAATGCACCTCTGCATCATAAAAGGTGTAACACTCTGATTTTGTATGTTAACTTGGTGAATGTTTTACATACTGTTATAGCTCTTGGAATGGAAGCAAACATGTTAAGATATGTTTTGATCTTAAGAGAATGTGTTGCTAATTTGGATTCTTGCATATTGTGATTTATTGCATGGAACAACAAATATTGTACTTGTGTGTTTGCTGATGTGGCGACAGATTGTCGTATAATTGCTTGCTCTTGTGCTGATTGACAGCATACCCAGAATCAATTCCATTGATTCAAGTATGCTGAGGTCCTCTTGTGTTTCTATGTTGATTCACACTTGAAATGGACTAGGATTATTAGGAGCGTGCAGCGCCTGATTACAGGTGTGAATAGCTAGCACGTAGATGCCAACGACAGGGGTTCGATTCTTGAACCCTGCATTGTCGAAGTCGGGACCTTGTGGGGCGAGAAACGCCTGGACACGGGTGGCCTTGGCATGTAATCGGAAGGACGGAACGCCCTGCTTTGTGTTAACATGGATGTTAGTAGGGGCGGGATGGAAATTGTTAGTGTTAGTGGTTAGTGTGGATTAAACCTAAACTAATCCTAAGTCCTAACATGCATCCTACATTATTAATCCTAAATGGATTTTTAAATAAAAAAAATAAAAAAGGGGAAAATAAAAACCTAAGACTAAACTAAGGCCTAGGTTGAACACACATGCCACCTAAACTAATCCTAATCTAAAAAGGGCGCGCAGACCCTTGGAAGGAGAGGATAAGGATGGAGGGGAGTATTCATTAGCATTAATTTAAAAGCCCATACGTGGACAGCGCCAGTTTTGGCGGGGCAGGTAAGAAATAGAGGTATCTATTTGGAATTTTGGCTAAATTTAGTTTGCTTGGAAAATTTGGAAGTTGGAGACTTGCCAACCCAAGTGGAGGTGGCGTGGAAAATGAGGAGAAAGGCAAGCCTTTAATGCATTAATTGTTTTTGGGTCCTCGCGACCAACTTGCCTTGGAAACAGCATGAGGGAATTTTGATTTTCATTTTTGTTCATTCGAGCTTTTGCAAAGTTGCTCTGCATTCGGTTTCTTGGTCTGGTTCAGTCGAACCAGCTCTTGCATTTGACATTCTCTTGGAGGTTTTGAGGCTGTTGATCAGCCAAGAAGAAGGAAGAAAGTGCCGGGAATATTGTGTTGCCGTTGTGGAAGAAAAACGCGGCAAAACGAAGCTTTCTTCGAGTTCTGGAAAAGAGATTACAGGCATGTTAAGCCCTTCTCTTTAAAATCTTTGCTTGATTTAAATGTTTCATTAAAACAACCCTGCTCTTGGGTTGGGATTGCTTGATTGTTTTTGAGATTGAATTGGAAATGGATTTGTTGATTCATGCCTTCCTTTTTTTTTCTTGAAAAATGATAAGAAACGGCCTTGGTTGCTCGGCATTGATTTGTTGTTGTTTAAATTTGGTTGGAATGGGAAATTCCGTTGTGGTTGCTGACAGTGTTGTAGAAAGGAATAAACCTTTTCTCCCTTTATACATGTGGTATGGAGTGGACAGGCTGTTAAAACTTTTCCTTATTGTGTAATCGTTCTCCTTGATGTTGTGCTTGGAACTGCTATTACATGTGAAGAGAAAGATAGAATTTCAGTCGTGTTTTGTTGCTATGATATGGGTTTCCTTCCTTTCTTGCTGTCATTTTTGGAAATAACGGGGTACAGTCGTCCCCTTGCTGTTGTGGATAATCCGTCCTTGCATTGAATGGTTGGAAACACTTCCACGACGTGCTGGTTTGTTGACAGTATGGTGTTTGAAATAGATGTTTTATAGGATCAGTACAGGCAGTATGAATTGTTTGTTGTTGTGTGATTGTCTTTTGTCACATGAACTTTTGAGATAAAATGGTGAAGGCTGTGTGAGCGGCTTGACGTTGTTTCTGTACTGAAGTTTCATTGAAGGAAATAAGATCTTTTTGTTTGCTATATGCTGTTCTGAATTAAAAGGAATACCATTTCTTTTGGGCTTCATGGAATGGGTATTCACTGTTTAGAATTTTATATCCTGAACTGGTAGGCTGAATGGTTGTTTTCACCACTATGATAATGCTCTTGTCATATGGTCTTTCGTGATATGGTGGTACAGGGTGTATGAGAAGTTTAAGGTCGTTCTATACTGAAACTTCTTTTGAAAAGGAAATAAATTCTTTTTCTCTCTCTGCTGTGTTGATTATTGTGAATACAACATTTTTTTCTTTATAAGCACACGAATAGCCTTGGGAAAAGGAAAGATATCACGTTTTGGCTGTTCATTTTCTTCTTGCTTAAAAGGGATAAGATTACTCTCTCTCCCCTTGCTATTTCGGATTATGAAGAAATGGTATCTTGTATTTTAAGGGAATGGACATTAAAATTTTATATGAATGTTCGTGAGAAGTTGGAAAAAGGAATAGTTTTTCCTTCTGAACTCCTTAATGAAGTATGACTCTCTTACGGTGTAGATAAGATGGATTCATTGTGTTTTCTTGATACTGTTCGGCCTTCTTAATCAGACTATTGATGCAACTATAAACTAGTTTGTATTCTGTGCAATGAATGATTATAAATTCCTCATGCTGTAATGAAGGTTGATTCCATTGCGTCTAGCAGTCAAAGTTTGACCTTCTGATATTATTATTATTTTTACTATCTTGTGAATGCAAACTTGGCTGGATTGTTCATTACTGTAGCTCGTTGGATTGCAGCTGTACTGGTTATGTGAGATGCTTATCAATGAGAACGTTTACTCTGTTATCTTTCTAAGTTGAGTTGTCTTGCTTAGAAAAACGTGATTGAATGTTTTTACTTCATTCGGAATATAATGATTATTCTTAATGAAATAGTAGAGAATGAGTTCTTCTCTTTTTGTTATTTGGGATTCTGAAAGTGACATTGGAATTATAGTGTCTAAGACACGGTCTTGCTGTAGGTAACAGCCATGTACCATTTCCTAGTAAGAACTATATGTGTTCAGAGGCATAAAAGATTATATGGATATATATACTTGCGTGGTTGCAAATTTGTTGTTGGTTAGCTATACAGTGTAAGAAGTAGGGAATCTTCTAGTATAGCAAATACCTAGTATACATATTGATATGGTTTGCCCCACGATAAATATAATGTCTTACTAACCTGTTTGGCATTCATATGAACTGGAAGTAAATGAAATTATTCTTGCTGCCATAAAGTGAATTCCGAGTGGATTTTGTAAGTTTCACTCTGAACTGTTATGTTGATTTGTCTTTCGTCTGAATTCCACGGTTAGGACAGTCATGCGGAAAGAAATAGAGATATGAATTAATGTTTTAGAAAAATGATCTTTTTATTTCATTAAGTTGGAAATCTGGAATTCGTGAATGATGAATTTTATAGTGCTTAGATGGGAGCTACTATATGCATTGCTGTTCGCTTTCTTGTTGTACTTGAATGCCTTAAAATTAACATGCTTCATGAACGGAAAGGAAAGTAATGGATTTATTTTCAGTTAGTTTCATTCCTTGCGATTGTTATTAATGAAAGGCGTGGAAAAGATAACTGTATGCTATGTAGGCAGCAAGCTACTTGTATTCCTAACTTTGCAAATACTGTAAATTGATACTTGCAATGATTATGTGAAAACGGGACAGCAGTCCCTTGGCTGGTTGTGATGATATTTTGATGAATTAGTGGGTATGCTGATCTCTCTTTTGTGCTTTTCGAGATTGATGTTTTGCTGTTGTTTCATAAAAGCAGGGTTCTTTTATTGAAACAGTTAGTTGAAGCATCTTATTTTAAGGATAAGTGCTTAATGTGCTCAGTTCATTGAACTGACCCGTGCAATTCATTTTGCAGATGGAATTTGATTAGAATGAAGACTTGGCTGTTTTCTGATGTCTCTTGATTAAATGTAAATTAAATTGTAACTGTTGCTTTTATTCCTCTTTGAGGAATTGTGAACGAAGAAAATATATTCTTCTGTCCATGAGTTGTATGGAGGCTTTGTATAAGTTATACCCAATCAGTTGGATTGGCAAATGTACAAATTATGACTTGAAATATTGAATACAGTTACAAGTGTGATATTTTCAATAATTATATCAGTTTGATATTGTTATATAAATTGGGAATAAGGTGTTAATTCTTGATTTGGAATCGTTTCATAATCCTCGGATGGATGCTGAATTGAAACTGATATCTATTCTTACTTAAATACAACCTTTAAGTTGAACAATGCAATTAATTCATACTTGGGTAAAGATGAATTAGGAATTGACATTAAAAAGGATTAAGAAGAATATGATTTTATAATCAGAGGGTATTCAGGATTAGCTTAGGAGCTAAGGAATATCAATTTAAATTGGGAGTATTCGAACTTCGTTTTCGAACCTCATTAATGATCCCGTTTGATAAAATTCAGAATAAAGGTTATTGGATGCATATGTTCATAACTAATGATCCTTAACTATATAACGTTGAAGGGAAATAAATGAATTCATTTCTCAAGGATTAGACCTCGTTTGAATGACGTCTAATAAGTTAATATTCTGAAATAAGTTGCAGTGGAAACATCTTGGTTAAGTTTAGTAGGTAAACTTATTATGTCCGTCGGTACGGAATGCTTAATCTAATGATTAAGAAATGGACCAAGTAAGGAAATGTAACCCTTCGGTACGAAGGAGACGATACATAACGAACTAAAGGACAGTTTAGTCCTTCTTAGTTATATACAACTGCAACGGAAACGAGGATCAAGGGATCAGCGTGGATGCTGAAAATTGCTTAAACTATTAACTCGTGGCTAAGTCACTTGGGCAGGATGTGTATTCTCGTTGGGAGAATTCTGCAGGACATTGGTATACGCCAGCTACAGCAAGGTGTCTTCATGAAGACGGGGTCTTCATGACGACACATTGTTGCAGCTGACATATAGCAATGCCCTCCCGAATTAAAACATTTAGAATACATAGGCTGAATGTGTAGATCTTAGCTGGGGTGGGGATAGGGTATGATCTGGTATACGGAGTGACTCCGGAATACTAAAGGTAATCAGACACACGGAGTCGTGGGGTAACGACACCGTATGTCTGCGTATCTTTAGTTACCAGGAGTGCCTTCCTATACCCGCTCATATTACTGGCTGGTATCGAAAGTTTAAAACGGAACTTAAACAATGAGGACTGGTAGGAACCAGGAAAGACCATTCTAGATAACAGGTGAAGTGAAGTGAAGGACGTATTCCGTAGATGTGTATCACATTCAGGAATATGATCATGCAAAGCATGTGAAAATCTTTGGCCAAAGTATCGCAATTGCTGGTTGCGTTGTCCTTATCACTTAATTTAAGATGCAGGATGTCAGATGAATATCAGTAACAGATATTCAGATAGGCTTCTTAAATGGATCACTTCGATAACCGGGGAAGGTTATGAGAACAAGTATATAAAATATACTATGCATAAACAGACATGAAGGATCGGTTGTTGCCGAGTCATGTACATGAAGGATCGGTTGTTGCCGAGTCATGAAATGAAGGATCGTTGAAACTCCGAGCCATGAAAATGGAAGATCGGCAGTTCATCGAGTCATTTACAGCAGCATATAGAATCTGTTATGAGATTGAATGGCATTGAATGTGTGTTCCATATTGTAAACATGTGAACAGGGAACATTCGTTTTTGAAAGAAATTGTATGATCCAAACTGTGTGGTTTGGGCAGAGAACAATTACTAAATCTCGAACGTGTGTTTGAATTTTATAATTCATAACAGAGAACGTTATTTTAAAAAAAAAAAAAAAATTCCCTTGTTCTGGTGTTTTAAAATGGGGATGTTACAAAAGGAACATTTAGATAGTTTACCATACAACTTCCTCTTTCTTAAAATTTCCAGCACTATCCTTAGATGTTCTTGGTGCTCTTCGACATTTTTAGAGTATATAAGAATGTCATCTAATAATACAAGCACAAACTTGTCTAAGTATTCTTGAAAAATATTGTTCATCAGATTCATGAAGGCGACAGGTGCATTAGTCAACCCAAAAGGTAACACCGTGAACTCATAATGCCCGTACCTAGTTCTAAAAGTTGTTTTATGAATATCTTCTTCCTTTATTCTCAATTGATGATACCCAGATCAAAGATCTATTTTTGAATAGACTGATGCTCCTCGCATCTGATCAAACAGATTATCAATCCTAGGAAGTGGGTATCGATTTTTAATAGTTGCCTTGTTCAGCATTCTGTAATCAATGCACAGCCTCAATGTGCCATCCTTTTTCTTTACAAAAATTACCGGTGCTCCCCAAGGTGAGACGCTTGGTCTTATCAGCCCCCTTAGTGAAAAGTTCTTGTAATTGAGCCTTTAGCTCTACCAACTCGATGGTGGTCATCCTATAAGGTGCCTTAGATATGGGTTCAGTTCCCGGCTTGATTTCTATTGCAAAGTCAAACTCACGTTTGGGTGGAAGACCTGGCAATTCCTCCGGAAACACATCACTAAAACCCCTCAACAATGGATATCTTTCCATGAAATCATTATCTTCCTCAGCATTTTCTACCATTTTTACTGCATACAAAGTGCAACCTCTATTTTTATCCCTTTTTAGTTGCATTACTGTCAGTTTCCTAACTGCAACTTCACGTTTTACACCTTGAATGACTGCTGCTTTCTGCAGGTCATCAAAACAACAAATTTGTTTTTCATAACAGTCGACCTTTGCCTTATGTTCAGCCAACCAGTTAACTCCAATAATGATATCATATGATCCTAGAGGAGTGATATACAAGTCAACTTCGGTGGAGAAACTAGGCAAGTCAAGAATTGCCCCAAAAAGGAACATTTCGACTGTATGGACAACATTATTCCCATAATGCACTGTCCATGTTTTATCCATTCGTTCAGCCTTTCTTTTTAATTTCATTGCAAGTTTAGCAGAAATAAAGCATTCAGTACCTCGAGTATCAAAAAGTATGACTATAGGGGTACCGAATAACTTACCTGGAACTTCTATAGGCGTAACTTGCTTTTCAACTTGTCTGTTAGCCACTACAGTGTGTATCCTATGCTGCTGACTGCGATCATCCTTCTTCAGAGGATAATGATTTACATAGTGGTCCTTTCCACAGTTGAAGCATCCTCCAACTGGCCCTTTCCTAGGCTCAAATTTGTTACCAACTTTGAAGTTATCATTCTGGCTCCCATAGGACTTCTGTCCATTGCCACTAACTTTTGTGAAGTTGTTCCGCATGCTTTTTACAGGTCTTCTCATCACAGATTTCTTGTTGTTATCCACAAAAATTTTGTTTTTCACACCAAACCTTTTCCAAGGTCCCCTTTTTAGTGCGAGAGATGAAGAAGAATTGGGAATCTTCTTCCTTATCTCTTCCCTGTGAGCAGATATTGCTCTCAATTTTTGTTCCTGTCTGATTGCCTTTTTGACAACTCCTTCCATGGTGGTTGGGCCGTGGACATCCACTTCGCCACCAATGATGGGATTCAGTCCCATTATGAATTTCCATATTCTGAACTTCTCGTCAGCTTGGTACTGCGGCACATACTTAAGGATTTTAGTAAACCCTTCCCAGTATTCTATCACCGGCAGCCTTCCTTGCGACCAGTTCTGTAACATCCCCATTTTAAAATACCAAAACAAGGGAATTTTTTTTTTTTTTGATAACATTCGCTGTTATGAATTACAAAATTCAAACACACGTTCAAGTTTTAATAATTGTTCCCTGCCCAAACAACACAGTTTGGATCACACAATTTCTTTTTAAAACGAATGTTCCCTGTTCGCATATTTTCAATATGGAACACACATTCAATGCCATTCAATATTATAACAGATTCTATATGCTGCTGTAAATGACCCGAGGAACTGTCGATCTTCCATTTTCATGGCTCGGAGTTTCAACGATCCTTCATTTCATGACTCGGCAACAACCGATCCTTCATGTTCATGACTCGGCAACAACCGATCCTTCATGTTCGTTTATGCATGGTATATTATATATACCTGTTCTCATAACCGTTTCCGATTATTGAAGTGATCCATTTAAGAATCCTATCTGAATATCTGTTATTGATATTCATTTGACATCCTGCATCTTAAATTAAGTGATAAGGACAACGCAACAAGTAATTGCGATACTTTGGCCAAAGATTTTCACATGCTTTGCATGATCATATTCCTGGATGTGATACACATCTATGGAATACGTCCTTCACCTCACTTCACCTGTTATCTAGAATGGTCTTTCCTGGTTCCTACCAGTCCTCTTCGTTTAAGTTCAGTTTTAAACTTCCAATTCCAACTAGTAATATGAACGGGTATAGGAAGGCACTCCTGGTAACTAAAGATACGCAGACATACGGTGTCATTCCCCACGACTCCGTATGTCTAGTTATCCTTAGTGTTCCAGAGTCACTCCGTATACCAAATCATATTCCTATCCCCCACTACGAGTTTCACATTCAGCCTATGTATTCTTGATGTTTTAATTCGGGAGGGCATTGCAATATGTCAGCTGCAACATTGTGTCATCATGAAGACCCCGTCTTCATGGAGACACATTGTTGTAGCTGGCGTATGCCAATGTCCTACAGAATTCTCCCATCGAGAATGCACATCCTGCTCAAGTGACTTAGCCACGAATTAATAATTAAAATCAACTTTCAGCATTCGTGCTGATCCCTTGATCCTCGTTTCCATTGCAGTTGCTTATAGCCAAGAGGGACTAAAGCCGTCCATTAACTTGCTATGCATCTTCTCCTTCATATCAAAGGGCTACATTTCCCTACTTGGTTCACTTCTTAATCATTGGATTAAGCAGTCCGTACCGACGGACGTGATAAGTTTAACCTATTAAACTTAGCCAAGATTTTCCAACTGCAACTAAATTTAGAATTCTAACTTATTAGACATCATTTAAACAAGGTCTAATTCCCAAGAATAGTATTCATTTGTCCTCCTTAACTTTATATGGTTAAGGTCCATTAGTTATGGATATACTTATCCTATATCCTTTATTCTGAATTTAGTACACGAGATCATTAATGGAGCTCGAAAGCAAAGTTTGATTACTCCGAAGTTTAATTGGTATTCCTTAGCTCCTAAGCTAATCCTGAATACCTTCCAATTATGGAATCATAATCTTCTTAATCCTTTTAATGTCAATTAAAAATTCATCTTTACCCAAGTATGAATTAATTACATTTTTCAACTTAAAAGTTGCATTTAGGTAAGAATAGATATCAGTTTCCATTTAACATCCATCCAAGGACAATAACAAATCCAAATCAAGAAATAACATTATATTTCCAATTTAGACAACAATTCAAACTGATATAAACATTAAAATATCACACACGTAATTTTATTCAATATTTCATGTCATAATCCGTACAATTGCCAATCCAGTTGATTGGGCATGGTTTACATAAATCATCCATACAACTCATAGATAGAAGAATATACTTTCTTCTTTTCACAATTCTTCGAAGAGAAATCAAAGTAACAATTACAATTCATTTTACAGCTAATCAAGAAGCATCAAAAAATAGCCATGTCTTCATTCAAATCAAATTCCATCTGCAAAATGATTTGCACGGGTCAGTTCAATGAACTGAGCATATTAAGCACTTATCCTTAAAATAAGGTGCTTCAACTAACTGTCTCAATAAAAGAACCCTGATTTTATGAAACTACAGTAAAACATCAATCACGAAATAGGCACAAAAGAAAGATTAGCATAACAACTGAACTATCAAAATATCATCCCAATCAGCCAGAGGACTGCTGTCCCGTTTCCACATAACCGTAAACTTCTGTTATCATTTCCTCGCCTTTCATTAACAATAAATGCAAAGTCTGTAACTAACTGAATGTAAACTCATTACTTTCCTTTCAGTTCATGCATCATATTAGAATCCAAGCAATCAAGTACAGACAACAAAGCGAACAGCAATGCAGATAGTTGCTCCTATCTAAGCACTACAAAATTTATTATTCACGAATTACAGCTTTCCAATTGAATGAAAGAAGAAAAGGTCATTTTTCCTAGTCATTCATCCATATCTCTATTTCCTTCCACATGACTGTCCGAACAATGGAATCCAAACGAGAGACAAATCAAGATAACAGTTCAGAGTGAAACTTACAAAATCCATTCGGAATTCACCTTCCGGCAGTAAGAATAATTTCATTTAATTCCGGTTCATACGAATACCAAAAAAGGTTAGTAAGACATCGTATTCATCATAGAACAAGCAATATCAAGATGCATACTATGTATTTGCTGTACTAGAAGATTCCATACTTCTTTTACTGTAGTGTTAACCAAACAAGCAATTATGCAATCACGCAATCATTTATTAATATGATCTTTTATATCCATGAACGCATACAATTCATAATAACACTTTGCACAGTAAGCTCCAATATTACTTTCAGAGTCCAAAATAGCAAAAAGAGAAGAATTTATTCTCTGTAATTTCATTGAGAAACAATCATTTTATTCCAAATGAAATAAAAACACCCAAATCATGTTTATCTTAGCATGACAGCTCAACTTATAAAGATAACAGAACAATCGTTCTCATTGATAAGCAACTCACATAGCCTGTATAGTTTCAATCTAATATACCACAAACAATGAACATACAATTCGAGTTCTATCTTGATCAACTGTTAACTCCAAAAATAGCATTCTCCATTACTTAATGAGGTACATAACTCAAAATATAATATTCGTATATCAATACCTCTATAAGGACAAACCCTCTTAGGGTGTTAATTGCATAGGCTTGGTACAATCAGGGCAGACTGAGAAAACAAGCTAATTCCCACATTTTCCATTTATTTAAAATAGAAATCCCAGTCAAGTTCGTATTCACAAGACAGATCAAATCAGAAGGTCAAACCACAACCACAAGACGTAATGGAATCAACTTTCCGTTACAGCAAGAAGGAAATATAATCATTCATTGCACAGAATACAAAATCAATTTGTAATTGTGTCTACAGCCCAAATAGTATCAAGAAAACACAATAAAACCATCTTATCCACACCGTAAAGAGAGACACAATTCATTAATAAGTTCAGAAGGAAAAACAATTAACTTTTCCTACTTCACGAATACCCAATACGTATTCATTTATTTCCAGTTCAAGGAAAGGCACATAAATGAAAATATTGCTATTACTTCATTTGAATCGAGTTCGATTACCCAAAGAAACTCCAAATTCCATTTCCATTAAAATCCCAAAACCGGAGAAGGAAAAGGATCTATTTCCTTGAAAATTTCAATAAGAAACAACTTCAAACAACTATTGCTTCTTTCATTTTAGTTCATCAGCAAAAGAACTTATAGTTTCAATAGTGAAAACAACTCAAGTAACATGTGCAAACCCGTGATACATATGAAAATTTCCCCAATACTGTTAAACAACCAGCACGACAGGAAGGCATTTCATTCAAGGACTACAAGGATAGTCAAACTCAGCGACCAAAAACAATGATTCATATTATTTCCAAAATGACAGCAATATAACACGACTGTAATTCCATTTCCTCTTTACATGCCAAGGCGGTTCCAAGCACAACAGCAAGGAAAACGATTACACTATAAGGAAATGATTAAACATCCTGTTCCACTTCATACAACACGAACAGTGAAAGAAAAATATCTATTTCAAACCACCATACTGTCAACAACCATTACAGTAAATCATTTTCCAACTCGAATCGAGCAAAAACGCATCAAGGCCGAGCAACCAGAAGCAATTCTTTTTATCATTTCCCAAAGAAAAGAAAACAAGAACCAACAAAATCCAAGTCAAATCAAGTCGACAGCAATCACACAATCCAAACCCAAGAGCAGGGTTGTTTTAATGAGACACTTAAACAAAGCAAGAATTTTTAAAGAGAAGGGCTTAACATGCCTATAATCTCTTTTCCAGAACTCGAAGAAAACTTCGTTTGCCGCATTTTTCCTTACACAGCGACAGCACAAACTCCCCAACACTTCTTTCTTCTTCAGGCTTAGCAACAGCCTCGAAATCTCCAAGAAAAATGTCAAATTTCAAGAGTTGCTTCGACTGAACCAAGTCAGAAAAACCAAATGCAGAGCAACTTTGCAAAATCCAAACCGAAACAATGAAAAATCAAATTCCCTCATACACTTTCCAAGGCGAACTGGTCGCGGGGACCGAAAACAATTAATGCAATTAAGGCTCTGCCTTTTCCTTACTTTCCACACCACCGCCACTTGGGTTGGCGAACTCAATCTTTCAAAATTCCCATGCAAAACTGAATTTGGCTCTATCTCCAAATAGATGCCTCTATTTCTTACCTACCCCACCAAAACTGGCGTTGTCCACGTATGGACTTTCCAATTAATGCCAATGAATTCCCTTTCCATCCTTATCCTTTCCTTCCAAGGGTTTGTGCGCCCTTTTTAGATTAGGATTAGTTTAGGTTGTATAAAGTGTTCAACCTAGGTCTTAGTTTAGCCTTAGGTTTTAGGGCTTAGGTTTATTTTCCCTCTTTTTTTTTTTTTGTAATTTAAAAATCCACTTAGGATAATAGTGTAGGATGCATGTTAGGACTTAGTATTAGTTTAGGGTTTAATTCATACTAACCACTAACACTAAACAACTTCCATCCAGCCTTCTTACTAACATTCACCTTAATGCAGAGCAGGACGTTCAGTCCTTTGGATCACGTGCCAAGGCCACCCGTGTCCAGGTGTTTCTTTCCTCACGAGGTCCCAAGTTTGATAGTACAGGGTTCAAGAATCGAATCCCTGTCGTTGGCATTTACGTGCCAACTGTTCATACCTACAATCAGGCGCTGCACGTTTATAACAATCTCTAGTTCGGTTTAAGTGTGAATCGACACAAAAATCACAAGAGGACCTCAGCATACTTGGATCAATGGAACTGATTCAAGGTATGCTGTCAATCAGTAATGAGAGTATAGCAAATATATGACAATTGGTCGTCACATTAGCAAACACGCAAGTACAGTAATTGCTGTCCTAAACAATAAATTACAGCATGCAAGAATCCAGTTAGCAACACATTCTTTTAAGATCAGAGTTTATCTTAACAAGTTTGCCTTCATTCCAGCAGTTATAACAACATGTAAAACATTCACCAAGACAACATGTAAAATCAGAGCGTTACATTCTTCCCTCCTTAAAGAGTCATCATCTCGATGATCAGATTAAACAAATCAAGGAGTTCCCAGGACAAAGTTCAAATATTGTCCTTTCATTCATAAGTTCATACCAAAAACAGATTCTCTCTTAAAAACAGTGTTTTAAGACAACTGTACAATAGACTAATAATTGTCTAAATTTGGTAGAATTATCAGTTCTTGAATTTCAAATTCAATTAAACAGGTGTGGAAAAGTAGATCTCATTTCTTTGAGATTTTCCCAAGTTGCACTTTCTTCGCTGAACTGGTCCCACTGGACCTTACATTGGTTCACTTTGCGATTTCTCAAGTACAACTGGCGAGTTCCCAGCACTCGAATGGGCTTAACCACGATTATTCCTGGGTCTTGGACCTACAAGGAATTCCAATTTAGCACATGTGATAAATCTGTCACGTATTTCTTAAGCAAAGAAATATGAAAAACATCATGCATTTGAGACAAATCAGGAGGTAATGCTAGACGATAAGCTACATGGTTGATTATTTCAACAATTTCAAAAGGTCCCACATAACGTGGCGACAACTTGGCAGCCTTGCCAAAAGTTATTGAGCTCTTTCTCAGCTTCACCTGAAGAAAGACCTTCTCTCCCAGTTTATAATGCCTGTCAACCCGCTTCAAGTCTGCATAACTCTTTTACCTATTGGCAGCCTCCTTTAGATGTTCTCGAATCATTTTGATTTGCTGTTCCATTTCCATAAGGATTTCTGGCCCAATTACCTCTCTGTCCTCAATGTTGTCCCAGCTGACAAGGGTTTTGCATTTTCTTCCATACAATGCTTCAAAGGGTGCCATTTTTAAAGAGGCATGATAGGTGTTATTGTAAGCAAATTCTACCAGTGGAAGGTATTCCTCCCATTTATACTGCTGGTCCATGCAATACATCCGTAACATGTCCTCTAAAACCTGATTAACTCTCTCAGTCTGTCCATCCATTTCCGGATGATATGCAGAACTAAAGTTCAATTTAGTCCCCAAGGCCGCATTAAGCGTTTGCCAAAACCTTGATGTCATCCTTGGATCTCTGTCCGATATGATTAATTCTGGTATTCCATGCAATCTGAAGATTTCATGTACAAATCTTCTTGCTAGCACTGGTGCATCGTCCTTCAAATTACCAGCAATGAAGTGTGCCACTTTGGTCAATTTGTCGACTACTACCAGGATAATGTCATGCTTATTTCTTGACATAGGCAATCCTTGAATGAAATCCATCGTAATCACTTGCCATTTATACTGCGGAATACTGTGGGGATACAATAATCCAGCGGGGTGCATATGTTCCACCTTAACACGTAGACATTCCAAGCAATGTGTTACAAATTCTATCACATCCTTTTTCATTCCCTTCTAGAAGTATTGCTGTTTAAGATCAGCAAGCATTTTTGTAATGCCAGGGTG
Organism: Taxus chinensis; assembly: GCA_019776745.2. Classification (NCBI taxonomy): domain Eukaryota; kingdom Viridiplantae; phylum Streptophyta; class Pinopsida; order Cupressales; family Taxaceae; genus Taxus; species Taxus chinensis. The sequence goes on along the minus strand of CM034146.1, from coordinate 529,937,191 downwards.
TCCAGAAAAAGGTGAATTATGGAATTCAGTTAACAACTTCCCTCTTAAGTCATTTGCCACAGGTATATACACCCTGTTTTCGAACCTTAGAATTCCTTCATTATCAAAACGGAATCCCTTATACCTGACGTCCTGTGGGTCTGCAGCAAGTGCTGATTTGACTTGCTGGAAATAAGGATCTAATTCCAAGGCATCTTTCACCTCATCCTTAAACTGAGTTCTTAACGTTATAAGAGCAGAGATATGCTTCCTTCGACTCAAAGCATCTGCTACCTGATTTTCCTTGCCCTTAATGTAGCTTATATCGAAGTCATACTAAGACAGAAATTCTAACCAACTTCACTGCCTTGCATTCAGATTTGGCTGAGTAAAAATATACTTCAGCCCTAGATGGTCTGTTTTTAACTCAAAGGGCTTGCCTAAAAGGTAATGCCTCCATATTTGAAGTGCATGAACAATGGCAGCGAGCTCAAGATCATGTGGAGCATAGTTCTGTTCATGTAACTTAAGTTTTCTACTTTCATAAGCGATGACATGGTTATTCTGTAACACAATACCTCCAAGGCCTTCTCCTGAGGCGTCCGTTACAACCATAAAATCTCCATTTGGATCAGGTATAGTCAAAATAGGTGCTGTAGTTAACTGTTCCTTTAACTTTTTAAAGGCAGATTCACATTTGTCTGTCCAGACAAATTTCTTTTCTTTCTTTTGCAGCGAAGTGATTGGGGCAGCAATTTTTGAAAAGTCTTTGACGAACTTTCGATAATATCCAGCCAAGCCCATGAAGCTCCTCACTTTGTGTACGTTCTTAGGCGCAGGACACTCCCTTATAGCTGTGATCCTTGAAGGGTCAACAGCTATCCCATTTTTGCTTATAATGTGTCCCAAATAATGCACTTCTGCATCATAAAAGGAACATTTAGACAGTTTGCCATACAACTTCCTCTTTCTTAAGATTTCCAGCACTATCCTGAGGTGTTCTTGGTGCTCTTCGACATTTTTAGAGTATATAAGAATGTCATCTAAGAATACAAGCACAAACTTGTCTAAGTATTCTTGAAAAATATTGTTCATTAGATTCATGAAGGCGGCAGGTGCATTAGTCAGCCCAAAAGGCAACACCGTGAACTCATAATGCCCGTACCTCGTTCTAAAAGTTGTTTTATGAATATCTTCTTCCTTTATTCTCAGCTGATGGTACCCTGATCGTAGATCTATTTTTGAATAAACTGATGCTCCTCGCATCTAATCAAACAGATCATCAATCCTAGGAAGTGGGTATCGATTTTTAATAGTTGCTTTGTTCAGCATTCTGTAATCAATGCACAGCCTCAAAGTGCCATCCTTTTTCTTTACAAAAATTACCGGTGCTCCCCAAGGTGAGACGCTTGGTCTGATCAGCCCCTTAGTCAGAAGTTCTTGTAACTGAGCCTTTAGCCTCTACCAACTCAATGGTAGTCATTCTATAAGGTGCCTTAGATATGGGTTCCGTTCCTAGTTTGATTTCTATTGTGAAATCAAACTCATGTTTAGGCGGAAGACCTGGCAATTCCTCCGGAAACACATCACGAAAAATCCCTCAACAATGGGTATCTTTCCATGAAATAATTATCTTCTTCTACATTTTCTGTCATTTTTACTGCATACAAAGTGCAGCCTCTATTTTTAGCCGTTTTTAGTTGCATAGCCGTCAGTTTCCTAACTGCAACTTCCCGTTTTACACCTTGAATGACTGCTGCTTTCTGCAGGTCATCGAAGCAATATATTTTTTTTTCATAACAATCGACCTTTGCCTTATGTTCAGCCAACCAGTTAACTCCAATAATGATATCATATGATCCTAGAGGAGTGACATACAAGTCAACTTCGGTGGAGAAACTAGGCAGATCAAGAATTGCCCCAAAAAGGCACATTTCGACTGTATGGACAGCATTATTCCCATAATGCACTATCCATGTTTTATCCATTCTTGCAGCCTTTCTTTTTAATTTCATAGCAAGTTTAGCAGAAATAAAACATTCTATAGCTCCAGTATCAAAAAGTATAACTATAGGTGTAACAAATAACTTACCCGTAACTTCTATGGGCGTCACTTGCTTTTCAGCTTGTCTGTTAGCCACTGCAGCATGTATCCTATGCTGCTGTCTGCAATCATCCTTCTTCAGAGGACAGTGATTCGCATAGTGGTCCCTTCCACAGTTGAAGCATCCTCCAGCTGGCCCTTTTATAGGCTCAAATTTGTTACCAGCCTTGAAGTTATCATTCTGGCTTCCATAGGACTTCTGTCCAATGCCATTAACTTTGGTGAAGCTGTTCCGTACACTATTTATAGGTCTGTTCATCACAGGTTTCTTGTTGTTATCCACAAAAATTTTGTTTTTCGCACCAAACCTTTTCCAAGGTCCCATTTTTGGTGTAAGAGATGAAGAAGGATTGGGAATCTTCTTCCTTATCTCTTCCCTGTGAGCAAATATTGCCCTCAATTTCTATTCCTGTCTGATTGCCTTTTCGACAACTCCATCCATGGTGGTTGGGCCGTGGACATCCACTTCGCCACTAATGATGGGATTCAGTCCCATTATGAATTTTCGTATTCTGAACTTCTCGTCGGTTTGGTACTGCGGTACATACTTAAGGAGTTTGGTAAACCCTTCCCAGTATTCCGTCACCGACAGCCTTCCTTGCGACCAGTTCTAAAATTCAGTCATTTTCCTATCAAAATAGAGTTGAGGCAGCCATCATTGCCTAAAATAACCCTTAAATTGATCCCAAGTTATGTCTGATTCGACAATATTCAGCTCAACCTTACGGTTGTCCCACCATGATGATGCTTCATGAGAAAGCTGATATGCTCCCCATATCGCTTTAGTCTCTTCAGAGAAGTTTCTTATCACAAAGTATTTCTCCATTTCACTGAGCCAGTTCTCAGCTACGTCCCCAAGAGTTGTTCCATCAAACTTTGGAGGACTTATTCTCTTTATATCATTTGTAAGTTCAGTTGCTAATCTTGCCCTTTTATTTTCAGGGGGATTAGGAGCAATTACATTATTATCATCAACACCCGGATTCCCTCCGTTGATGTTGTCCACAGGAGGCAGCTGATCATTTATTTCAGCTTCATTCTCCTCCTCTTCATTGCCCATTGACTATTGTTCCAGTATAGTCAAACGATCCCTCGTATCAAGTAGGGCAGCAAGGATTTCATCCAGCTTTTGGGCAGTTGCTGCTTCTCCACCCTGTAATGGGTTATTCACAACATTCCCTCTTGTCCTGACCATTTTCTGTTCAATAAGAAAATGTAAACCTTATTAATATCGTGGACTCATTAGGTCCAAGAGCTGCAACCTTCAGCTCTGATACCAAGATGTAACATCCCCATTTTAAAATACCAGAACAAGGGAAATTTTTTTATTTTTATTTTATTTTATAACGTTCTCTGTTATGAATTACAAAATTCAAACACACGTTCAAGTTTTAATAATTGTTCCCTGCCCAAACAACACAGTTTGGATCACACAATTTCTTTTTAAAACGAATGTTCCCTGTTCGCATATTTTCAATATGGAACACACATTCAATGCCATTCAATATTATAACAGATTCTATATGCTGCTGTAAATGACTCGAGGAACTGTCGATCTTCCATTTTCATGGCTCAGAGTTTCAACGATCCTTCATTTCATGACTCGGCAACAACCGATCCTTCATGTTCATGACTCGGCAACAACCGATCCTTCATGTTCATTTATGCATGGTATATTATATATACCTGTTCTCATAACCATTTCCAGTTATTGAAGTGATCCATTTAAGAAGCCTATCTGAATATCTGTTACTGATATTCATCTGACATCCTGCATCTTAAATTAAGTGATTAGGACAACGCAACCAGCAATTGCGATACTTTGGCCAAAGATTTTCACATGCTTTGCATGATCATATTCCCGGATGTGATACACATCTACGGAATACGTCCTTCACCTCACTTCACCTGTTATCTAGAATGGTCTTTCCTGGTTCCTACCAGTCCTCTTCGTTTAAGTTCAGTTTTAAACTTCCAATTCCAACTAGTAATATGAACGGGTATAGGAAGGCACTCCTGGTAACTAAAGATACGCAGACATACGGTGTCATTCCCCATGACTCCGTATGTCTAGTTATCCTTAGTGTTCCAGAGTCACTCCGTATACCAAATTATATTCCTATCCCCCACTACGAGTTTCACATTCAGCCTATGTATTCTTGATGTTTTAATTCGGGAGGGCATTGCAATATGTCAGCTGCAACATTGTGTCGTCATGAAGACCCCGTCTTCATGGAGACACATTGTTGTAGCTGGCGTATGCCAATGTCCTACAGAATTCTCCCATCGAGAATGCACATCCTGCTCAAGTGACTTAGCCACAAATTAATAATTAAAATCAACTTTCAGTATTCGTGCTGATCCCTTGATCCTCATTTCCATTGCAGTTGCTTATATCCAAGAGGGACTAAAGCCGTCCATTAACTTGCTATGCATTTTCTCCTTCGTATCAAAGGGCTACATTTCCCTACTTGGTTCACTTCTTAATCATTGGATTAAGCAGTCTGTACCGACGGATGTGATAAGTTTAACCTATTAAACTTAGCCAAGATTTTCCAACTGCAACTAAATTTAGAATTCTAACTTATTAGACGTCATTTAAACAAGGTCTAATTCCCAAGAACAGTATTCATTTGTCCTCCTTAACTTTATATGGTTAAGGTCCATTAGTTATGGATATACTTATCCTATATCCTTTATTCTGAATTTAGTACACGAGATCATTAATGGAGCTCGAAAGCAAAGTTCGATTACTCCGAAGTTTAATTGGTATTCCTTAGCTCCTAAGCTAATCCTGAATACCTTCCAATTATGGAATCATACTCTTCTTAATCCTTTTAATGTCAATTAAAAATTCATCTTTACCCAAGTATGAATTAATTGCATTTTTCAACTTAAAAGTTGCATTTAGGTAAGAATAGATATCAGTTTCCATTTAACATCCATCCAAGGACAATAACAAATCCAAATCAAGAAATAACATTATATTTCCAATTTAGACAACAATTCAAACTGATATAAACATTAAAATATCACACACGTAATTTTATTCAATATTTCATGTCATAATCCGTACAATTGCCAATCCAGCTGATCAGGGATAATTTTAGTGGCGAATATTCGTAATATGGCGAATATTCCATTTTTGAAAATTTTGAAAAGGTGAATTTTTTGGCACGGGCCAGTGACCTGTTCGCCTAAAAATTACACTTTAATTTTTTTTAGGGGTCGGCTTCGCCTACCCCTTGAAAAATATCCCCTATATAAACCTATATTATTCGCCAGGTAGAACACTTCTACTTCACATTTTTCAACAATATGATATATCCCATATTATAGACACGCGACAAGGGGGTAAGTTATTGATGCGCGACAAGGAGGGTTTGCAGACAAGGAGATACTGTAGATATTGACGCATAGTAGATGCATGACAAAGATTTTGTTGACGAGCGACATGGAGTTTTTTTCGATGAGCAAGAAGAGGGCAGAGGTTGCAGACGCACGACATGATATTTGTTGTCGCGCGTCATTAAGGCCTATTGACGCGCGACATTAAGGCCTATTGATGCGCGTCACTAAGGCCTGTTGACGCGCGTCAATAGGCCTTAGTGACGCACGTCACTAAGGCCTTAATGTCGCGCGTCAATAGGCCTTAGTGACGCGCGTCACTAAGGTCTATTAACGCGCGACAGCAAATATCATGTCGCGCGTCAATAGGCCTTAGTGACACGCGTCAATAGGCCTTAATGTCGCGCGTCAATAGGCCTTAGTGACGCGCGTCACTAAGGTCTGTTGACGCGCGTCACTAAGGCCTATTGACGCGCGTCACTAAGGCCTATTGACGCGCGACAAGGAGGTACAATAGATATTGACGCATACCAGACGCACGACAAAGAGTTTGTTGATGCGCGACAGAGATTTTTTGATGAGAAAGCAGAGGTCGGAGGCTGCAGACGCGCGACGGGAGATTTTGCTGTCGCGCGTCAAGTAAATGCAATGTCGCGCGTCAATAGACCTTAGTGTCGCGCGTCAATAGACCTTAGTGACGCACGTCAATAGGTCTATTGACGCACGTCACTAAGGTCTATTGATGCGCGACACTAAGGTCTATTGACGCGCGACATTGCATTTACTTGACGCGCGTCTGCAGCCTTCTGTCGCAGTGCTTGATAATCAGGCGAAATTTTTTCATACAACCCCCAAAAAATTCACCTTCCCGTGAAACCGGTTCCGGGGATATTCGCCAGGTATTCTCCACCTCCGATTTCTAGGAGGTCTCTTAAAATGAACCCTGCAGCTAATTGGGCATGGTTTACATAAATCATCCATACAACTCATAGATAGAAGAATATACTTTCTTCTTTTCACAATTCTTCGAAGAGAAATCAAAGTAACAATTACAATTCATTTTACAGCTAATCAAGAAGCATCAGAAAACAGCCATGTCTTCATTCAAATCAAATTCCATCTGCAAAATGATTTGCACGGGTCAGTTCAATGAACTGAGCATATTAAGCACTTATCCTTAAAATAAGGTACTTCAACTAACTATCTCAATAAAAGAACCCTTCTTTTATGAAATGACAGTAAAACATCAATCATGAAATAGGCACAAAAGAAAGATCAGCATAACAACTGAACTATCAAAATATCATCCCAATCAGCCAGAGGACTGCTGTCCCGTTTCCACATAACCGTAAACTTTTGTTATCATTTCCTTGCCTTTCATTAACAATAAATGCAAAGTCTGTAACTAACTGAATGTAAACTCATTACTTTCCTTTCAGTTCATGCATCATATTAGAATCCAAGCAATCAAGTACAGACAACAAAGCGAACAGCAATGCAGATAGTTGCTCCTATCTAAGCACTAAAAAATTTATTATTCACGAATTACAGCTTTCCAATTGAATGAAAGAAGAAAAGGTCATTTTTCCTAGTCATTCATCCATATCTCTATTTCCTTCCACATGACTGTCCGAACAATGGAATCCAAATGAGAGACAAATCAAGATAACAGTTCAGAGTGAAACTTACAAAATCCATTCGGAATTCACCTTCCGGCAGTAAGAATAATTTCATTTAATTCCGGTTCATACGAATACCAAAAAAGGTTAGTAAGACATTGTATTCATCATAGTAATAAGCAATATCAATATTTCTATTTACTAATAGTATTTGTTGTACTATAAGATTCCTATACTAGCTTTTACATGTAGTTTTCAACCATAACAAGCATTATTATGAAAATACAAGTAATGCATTCACTTTCTCCTTATCTTTTATATCCATACAACGCATACAATTCATGGTAACACTTTGCACAGTAATGCTACCATGACATCTACCTACAGAGTCCAAAATAGCAAAAATATAAGAATTTCTTATTTTTACATTCACATTGATTAACAATCACTAGCATGCCACATGAGAGATTTAAAGATACCCATATTATGTTTCATCTTAGCATTTCAAAACTAGAGGGAGGGAGAGAGAGAGGAGAGAGAACAATCATTCTCATTTTTTTGCAACTCACATAGCCTGTCTAGTTTCAAAAGAAAGAATAAAAATATAGTTTCCTACAAACATGTGTTAGTATTTACAGGGTTTCCCGGTCGGTTTTTTACTTGCATAAGGTCATACAACATTTTTCCCCATTTTGTTACAAGTTTTCAAAAAGTGACAAATTTAGACAAGTAGCTCAAAAACATGCATTCAAAAACAATCTCCAAGACTCAAACACACAACGATTCATACCCCCACCTACTCCCCTATATATAAGGAAACACTTAGAGCTGACATAACCCAAAAATAGTGAATTGGGTTTAATTGTTGCCCATAATTCTGGAGCTACTGATAGTAATTGCACCCAAATGACCTTTTCACCCTACGATCGGGGGTATACAAAACCTGCATATAAAAATTTCTTGCAAGGTGTTTTTCTTTGAACTAAGGGTTGGTATTAATTTTCATTGATAAATACTAGAGGTATGCATAAAGGCCAAATTCTATTTCTCCGCCCAAGGCCTAAATTGTGGGTCAGAACCAAACTATATTTTTTACTTTCAGCAACTGTCCAAAGATGTAAAATGCTCCAATGGACTCGTAAACACATGAATAAATAGGGTCAAATGAGGATTCGAGGTACAACCTAGGGTTCGGTGAAACACTCCAAATGTGCTAAGGTATCATGATAGAAAACTTGATTTTCTCCTTACATGTGCCAATAGTGATGTTCTGCATGCTGTGGAGTACACAATTTTATCATCAAGATACAACTTTTAGATGATGATCATTGATAAATCCCTTAAATGTCTTGCCCGATGGTACTTTTTTACTAGAAGTTTGTAGTCAACTCAGCATTAGATAAATCCATTCGTTACATCAATGTTTAATAGCCGTATGTGTTCCAAACTTCAAATGAGGTAATTTGTGAAGTTTGGTTATATTTTGAATTGATCAGATTCTTTGACCATAATAAAAGGGGATGATTATATTATATTGAATGCATCAATCGAGTACAAGTAAACCTTTGAGCTCAACAAAAAACTAGGTGGTATGAGAGGATTTTCTCCCCAGAACCCACAGAGGATAAATGGCCATTTTAATGAAGCATCAAAACAACTAAAGGGGTTCCTGAAGTCCAAACTATAATACAAATCTACTCTATTCTACTGGAGATCACCAGGAATATGAGGCTAAAAATGCCCCTTACCGCTCCTTCGAATGTGTGACAATGGTCCATGGCAAAAATGTATGCAAGTGCTCACATCAAGCTTGGATGATCAATGCTCCTTTCTCATCCCGAGTGGGGTCACTTTTGGGATCTAAAGAGATAGATACATTTTTTGACTATGGCACCACTGCCCACATTTGGAATCTCTACCGTCATGTCATGGTATGTCTTCTCTTGCCAAACCTAGGTCAAAGTCACATAGATCTTTGGCTAAATCCGTCATAGAGAATACATGCATTATACTCTTAACATCGTTTGATGAAGCCCCTTTGTTTCTCTTCTAAGGTACACACTTTTAGTGATCTTCAAGAGTGGACAAGCCTTGTTAAGGTGCCCAGTTTGATGGCACAACCGACTTCTTCAAAATAATCCTCTTTGCTTACCATGTTCAGAGATTTTTCATGTATCTTGAAGTCATCTATGGATTAATTCCAATTTGTCCAGAAGACTCTGGTAGCTTGAAATCCACTTTTCAATTGTAGATATATGCATAAGTGGTATAGCACCTGTTTATATGATATATCATCCAACCTGATGAATCAAACAAGATAATTCTTGATTAGTTGTCAGAAAACCTATAGGATCGTTCCAAAAGGAAAAAGGAATTATTGGGTAGTTGCTATGCCCAAAAACTGGAATTTTGGAGACATACCCTGGAAGATGGATCAAGAACTATAGGTCAACATGACCATGGTGTAACACGGTTGTCACTCAGACCTTTCATGATAACAAAAGTCCCTCAGTGAAAACCATCGTATTGCAATATTTAGGAGAAGATAATTGAACAATAAAAACCCTATTAGCATCTTGATTTAGACCTTCCAGAAACAATCGTGGGATCTCTCAAGAATAAATCCATTGATGCATATTCAATTCAAATCCGAGACTCGCCAAAATTCATTAAATCTATAGATCTATAGAAGAATCAGTTTTAGGGCACAAATGGAATCAGCTACCTTGCTCTTACTTGAAAGTGGTAACAACCACTTCACTGTCGCAAAAAAATAGTCAAGGGTGCCTTTGATCCACAATCTTTTGGCGCATCCAAAGTGATTTCCTTACACAAGTGGCTTCATATTCCAGTGGTGACGACATTGCCAGGAAAGTTTGTATACAATGAGGATTGTAGTTGAGAAAGTCACGAGAAGTATTAAAACCATCCTGTCTGTGTTGAAATTAATATGACACCAGCACCTGCCTCCATTATTTACCTCCTTAAACCATCGAACAAATAGTAACGGCACTGTAATTTACTTCAAAGCTGCTTTGGGGTTTTGTACAAGTTGTGGTATAAGTTACTACACCTCTATCTAATTCACTGGATACAATTAATCTTCCTTGGCAACCCTGTTTCAACTCCATTAAAATAGGAAAAACTATAAAGATTCTTCCTCGTGCTAGAGAAGGATAATATAACCATACATGGATCGATACTAATGAGGCACATATGGCACCTCATGGTAGCACAGTATTAAGGAATGAGCTAGGATTGTGCATGAAGAGTGGTTGTGGAGTTTGTGCATACACCAGCCAAAGAACTTTACTTGAAAATTTGGAGTTCATGGCATTTTCGACATAATTCCCATTTATAGTGACTATATCGGTATAGGGATCCATTGCATGATCCATGAACAACACTTATTCTTCCCTTATAATCAATTTAGTTCGAATATCTCATTCCTAACTTGTGTATCATATGCAAATTACAATGCAATCTAACCAGGTAACCACCCATCTTGGCAGTGAAATCTACATGATAGGAAAATGGAGAAGTTATTCAGGAATGATTGGGTGGATGATCCATAGGCCATATGAAAAAATCCTATTATGTTGCATGCGATAAAGGTAGGGACATCAGCCATGGATGGTACAGTTAGAGTCCTACATTGAGGGTAGATTCCAACTGGATTTGAACTAATATGCACCATTTCTAACTAAAGAACTCCACTCTAGAGACATACAATGTATATTGGAGTCCTAACACGTCTACCAATTTTCTTGAGCATGACTCAATATTGTAGCATATTGGAGGGAACCCTAGTTGAAACGAGTTACTACGTGGTACTTATGTAACATACCATGCTCCACTAACTGATAATTGACATAGAAAATGGTGGTGGTTATTCACCTTAGGTAATACTTTTGGTGCTTGGATTTAGTTGACACTATTAATATGTAGTACTTTCCTACCCCACGAATCTAAGGATCCATCGGTTATACATAACATTTTCAGAGCCTCTTGACAATAGGTTATGCATTTGAACAAGGAACCATCACAGTGTGTCCCACATGATAACACTCAGGTTTGTCAAGATTCATCTGTCAAATGGTTCATTGGCCTTTAATAGGCAAATGAGCCAACTATCATCCGTTTTCTAACATTTTCTAAAGTAGGGCGTTAAAAACCTCATATTGTATACATCTAGTAATTGGGTACTGTGATACTGTGAAGAACCTTCTATCACATTGTAGCTTGACTAAGGATCCATTTATTTCAAAAAATGTTTCCTTGTCAGGTGTTTTCTTCCAAACATCTACATATGTGGCCGAGGCTACGAAATAGATACAATTGCCAATGCCACCCACTATGGAATGTAACATCCCCATTTTAAGATACTAGAACAAGGGAAAAAAAAAAATTCTTATTTTTTTTAAAAACGTTCTCTGTTATGAATTATATAATTCAAACACACGTTCAAGTTTTAATAATTGTTCTCTGCCCAAATAATGCAGTTTGGAACACACAATTTCCTTTTAAAACTAATGTTCCCTGTTCACATATTTACAATATGGAACACACATTCAGTGCCATTCAATCTTATAACAGATTCTATATGCTGCTGTAAATGACTCGAAGAACTGCCGATCTCCCATTTTCATGGCTCGGAGTTTCAACAATCTCTCATTTCATGACTCGGCAACTTACCGATCCTTCATGTTCATTCATGCATAGTATAATATATATACAAGGTTCTCTTAACCGTTTCCGGTTATCGAAGTGATCCATTTAAGAAGCCTATCTGAATATCTGTTACTGATATTCATCTGACATCCTGCATCTTAAATTAGGTGATTAGGACAACGCAACCAGCACTTGCGATACTTTGGCCAAAGATTTTCACATGCTTTGCATGATCATATTCCTGGATGTGATACACACCAATGGAATACGTCCTTCACCTCACTTCACCTGTTATCTAGAATGGTCTTTCCTGGTTCCTACCAGTCCTTCCAATTTAAGGTCAAATTCTAACTTCCAATTTCCAACTAGCAATATGAACGAATATAGGAAGGCACTCATGGTAACTAAAGATACGCAGACATACGGTGTCGTTCCCAACGACTTTGTGTGTCTAGTTATCTTTAGTCCTCCGGAGTCACTCCGTATACGTGATCATACTCCTATCCCCAGCCAAGAACTTAATATTCAGCCTATGTATTCTTGATGATTTAATTCGGGAGGGCATTGTAATATGTCAGCTATAACATTGTGTCGTCATGAAGACCCTGCCTTCATGAAGACACCGTGTTGTAGCTGGCATATGTCAATGTCCTACGGAATCCTCCCATCGAGAGTACACATCCTGCTCAAGTGATTTGGATATGATCTTAATATTTAAGATCAACTTTCAGCAACCATGCTGATCCTTTATCCTCGTTCCTGTTACAGTTGTATGGAGCTAAGAGAGACTAAATCCGTCTTCTAGCTTGCTATGCATCTTCTCCTTCGTACCGAAGGGTTGCATTTTCTCTACTTGGTTCTTTTCTTAATCATTGGATTAAGCAGCCCATTACCGACGGACGTGATAAGTTTAACCTATTAAACTTAACCAAGTTTTCACAACTGTAACCCAATTCAGAATTCCAGCTTATTAGACATCATTTAAACGAGGTCTAATTCTCAATAAATGTATTCATTTATTCTCATTAACCTTTCATAGTTAAGGTCTATTAGCCCTGGATATATTTTTTCCATATCCTTACTTTTTGAATTTAACATTCGAGGTTATTAACAGAGTCCGAAAACGAAGTTCGGTTGCTCCTAAGTTAATTGATATTCCTTAGCTTCCAAGCTAATCCCTAATACCTATCAGTTATGGAATCATGTTCTTCCTAATCCTTTTAATGTCAATTAAAAATTCATCTTAACCCAAAGTATGAACTAATTGCACATTTCAACTTAAAAGTTGCATTTAGGTAAGAATAGATGTCAATTCCTTTTAAATCCATCCAAGGACAATTGAATAATTCCAAATCAAGAAATAACATTATATTTCCAATTTAATCAACGATATCAAACTGATATAGTTATTAAAATATCACATTTGTATTCATCAATCCATTTCATAATCCATACATTTGTCAGTCCAAATGACTGGACTTTGTTTATATAAAACAAAATTACAACTCATACATAGAAGAATGTACTTTCTTCTTTTCACAATTCCTCGTAGAGGAATAATAACTAACAAATACAATTCATCTTCAGACAATCAAAAGAAGCATCAGAAAACAGCCATGTCTTCATTTTACTCAAATTCCATCTGCAAAATTACTTGCACGGGTCAGTTCATTGAACTGAGCATATTAAGCACTTGTCATTAAAATGAGGTGCTTCTAATTAACTGTCTCAATAAAAGAACCCTGCTTTTATGAAACGACAATATGAACATCAATCAAGAATTAAGTATCAAAAAGAATGAACAACATAACAACTGAACCATCAAAATACCATCCTAATCAGTCAAAGAATTGTTGTCCTATTTCCCACATAACCATTACAATACGCAATTTCCTTCCATAGTTCCATATTACAACACTTGTAAGAACTAGGAATATAAGTAAGCATACTGCTGTTATAACATAACTGCTATCCCTTCCCTTTCCTTACATTAGTAATAAATGCAAAGGATAAAATCTAACTGAAATGTAATCCAATTACTTTCCTTTCAGTTCATGCATCTCATTTGATTCCAAGCAATCAAGTACAGACGAGAAAGCAAACAACAATAAATATAGTTGCTTATACCCAAGCAATTACAAAATTCGTTCCTAAACGATTACAGATTTCCAACTGTATGAGAGAAGAAAAGATCATTTTTCCAAGTTATCCATTCACATTCCTATTTCTTTCCTCATGACTGTCCTAAAAATTGAATCCAAACGAGACACAAATCAAGATAACAGTTCAGAGTGAAACTTACAAAATCCATTCGGAATTCACTTTCCAACAGCAAGAAATAGTTCCGTTCATATTCAGCTTTAAATGAAAACAAGGATGAATTTATCGTCCTTATCAATACTTCATTTAAATCAGGCTCATACGAATACCATAAACAGGTTAGTAAAACATCGTATTCATCATAGAACAAGCAATATAAAGATGCATACTATGTACTTACTGTACTAGAAGATTCCATACTTCTTTCACTGTATTTTTAACCAAATAAACAGTTATACAGCCACGTAATCACTTATTCACATGACCTTCTATATCCATGTACGCATACAGTTCATAATAACAATTTGCACATTGATGTTACCTATAGCAAGACCAATTCATATCGCACAGTAAAGCTCTATTATTGCTATTTCCAGAACTCAATCAGTAAAAGAGAAAAATTCATTCCCTTAATTATTTCAATAAGAAAACATCCATTTCCTTCAAATACAACAAGAATCAGTCAAGTCGAATTCATTTTTTTTTGAATGACAGTGCAAAATTAGAGATCTCCTGAAACATTCCAATCTTCCATTTGTATAGGAAAACACAACACTCAGGAAACAATTTAAATGCCACTGTCATCTCTATCAAGCCGAACTTATAAAGTTCAATAAACCCAAATACTGTTTCTATCAAATCATAAAACAGCAAAAGAAGGAAGAATTCGTTTCCTTATAATTTCAGTAAGAAACAATCATTTTCTTCATAATGTAATAAAAACACCCAAATCGTGTTTATCTTATCATGACAGTTCAACTCATATTGACAATTGAACAATCATTCAACAATGAAAAGCAAACTCACATAGCCTGTATAGTTTCAATTCAACATACCATATACAATGAATACCCAATTAGAATTCCTTGCCAACAAACATTTCTACCTGAAATCCATTTTACTATTTCATAATGATGTGCAAAACCCAAAAATGCAATTTTCATATAACAATACCCTTATTAATGAAAACCCGCATAGGATATCAGATGCACAACAAGGTACAGTCAAGACAGACCCAAATGACAAGACAAATTCCCATGCATTTCTTCCTTTGCACAGCAATCCAAAGTCAAGTGCGTT